>LPNX010320987.1:0-101065 GCA_001517045.1 Pseudotsuga menziesii | reverse complement strand
ATCATCATCAGCATAATCATCATCCATGTCATCATCATCGCCATTGTCCTTGACATCATCATCATCATGATTATTGACATTTTCATCAGTTATTCATCATAAGGAATAGCATCTACCCAAAATATGTGATTAGTGGAAAAGGGTCATGGAGGACACACACAATTTATGCATGACAAATAACAACTTATTTTTTAAGACGATCAACATCATCAATCTCATTGTATTCATCATCATTGTCATTGTCACCATCACCATCACCATCATTCATTTCATTGCCATCATAATCATCGGCAATGTCATCATTTCCATTATCCTCATCATCATCATCATAATCGTCGTCATCATCATCATTGTCATCATTCTCCTCATTATCAACAACATTATCATCATCATCATAACCATCCTCAATATCAAAATCATTATCCTCATTTTCATCTTCAACATCTGGGTGTAAAACTGGATGCAAAAGTGGATAAAAACATGGATGCAAAAAAGGATGCAACAAAAGTAGGCACAAAAGTGGGCGCATAATGGGGTGCACCAAAAATGGATGCAAAAGTGGATGCAAAAAATGATGCAATCATGGAAGCAAAACATGATGAAAAAATTGGCGCAAAAGTGGATACAACCATGGATGTAAAATTGGATACAAAATTGGATGTGAAAGTGGATGCAACAAAAGTAGATTCAAAACTAGATGCAAAAGTAGTCATAACACCCAACGCAAAACCCGATGCAAAAGTGGATGCAAAAATGGATGCATAAAGGGATGCAATAACTGATGTAAAATTGGATGCAAAAAAAGATGCAAATGTGGATGCAAAAGTTGAAGCAAAAGTGGGTGTAAAAGTAAGAGCAAAAATGGGTGTGAATTGGGATGCAACAAAAGTGGATGCAAAAGTGGATGCAATAGTAGATGCAAAAAAAGACGTAAACATGGATGCAAAATGGGATGCAAAAAGGGATGAAAACGTGGGTGCAAAAGTGGATGGAAAAATGGATGCAAAAGTGGATGCAAAAATGGCTGAAACAAAACCAGATGCAAAACTAGACTCAAAACAAGATGTAAACTTTGATGCAAAACTTGGTGCATGAAGGGATGCAAAAAAAGAAGTAGAAGTGGATGCAAAAGTGGATGTAAAAAAGGATGCAAAAGTGGATGAAAACAAGGGCGTAAAATTTGACGCAAACATGGGCGTAAAAGGAGGCGCAAGAAGAGTAGATGTACAAACTAGGCACAAAATTAGGTGCAAAACTAGGCTAAAAACGTGTCGCAAAACCTGATCCAAAACCTGGCGCATAACCAGGTGCAAAACCCGATGCAAATTACGCTGCAATTTGCGCCAGATTTAGAAAAAGGATGCAAAAAATGCCTAAAATAGCACCAACCCATGAAATTGCTCCATTTTGTCTAAAAAATGAAGAAAAATACATTGAAAGATGGTCTAGACGCAAAAAAAGGATGCAAAAAGAGACGCTAAATCCAGTTTTTGTTCTAGTGTAACTAATGTTGGAAAGAACCAGTTTAACATATGATTTCGATGCCCTCATTTTTCAAAAATTTTGCTATGAATATCAACGCCAATGAGGTAAGGATTCTCTTAACCTTTCATAATCGCACTTATAAAGAAAATATTAAGAGGTTAGCATAAGCTTTGAATATGTTTTAAAATGCTTTAAAAATCTTGGTATTTTATTCATAAGCCATGAATGGTTAGGTCATAAGAATAAAATTAAATTAATATGGTGTGTAAAGATATAATAACTCTGGTGTACAATAATAGTTCCTTCACTTAAAAAGGAATCTAATGTACTGGGTGTAGGATATAAAACCTACAGGTACTTATTATTGGAAGCTCCACAATGCTTACCAAGTTCTAAGTCAAATTGGATCAAGGTTAAAGATAGAAGTAGAGTTTAAGACAATAAATTATCTAGGATTTTATTGCACTACTTTTACAATTCAGTAGATAGCAGGGTAATGAGAAGTAATCGCCTAGTGATGTCTTAAAGGAAATGGGTAGTCCATTCACGATGATAAACTAATAAATTTAACCATTTGGAGTCCTAATTGAATTAGAGTTAAAAAGAAAGTTTCAGGCTTATGTTCCTAATAGCATAGGTCCATTTTAATTTTATACAATGATAAGCAGTGCTTTTATTATTATGATAATAATGGCAGTAGACTATTATGTCAAAGGAGGAGTTTTGAACTTTTATCTTGAGATTTTCTAAAACTGGAAATCAAGTAGAGTAACGTTAAAAGGAAATATTCATCTATATTAAGATCTTACTGATAAGAGATAAACAAAAAGGCGACATTAATAACCTCTATGATACAGAGACAAGGTAAAATAGTATTGTTAGTCAAATAAAAGAAATAAACTTTACCTTTGTGGATTCTTGAGTCTTCTAAGCATAATCTTTACAATAGCAGTATATTTCTATGCTAAGAAGTATATCTGGTTAAAATGCCTTAATAAAATTTTAACTGGGTCAAAATTTACGTGTCAAGCCTATAAAGATGTAGAAAATCCATATACGTTAGCAATTGCTAAGTAAGCCCCAACTAGAAAATGACTCCTCGCCTACTTGTCATTCAAAACCATTAGAAGAACTCATTAATCAATTGCAGATGACTTACGTTACGTATCAAAATTAAAACAACATTAATTTTTATATGTTTATTTATCTTTGTCTGTTTCATATCTTATGATGACTGCTAACAGATGTCCAACTGCAACTGTAACTTTTTATGTTATGTCAAAATTTTAAATTTTTGTGAAAATTTGGGGTTTTGATACACTGCTTGTGGACAACAAGGGATAGGCGGTGCGAACAAGGTACCGCTCCTGGACAACAGGGAAAGTGCGGTGCTGGGAATTTTCATGAAAGTTTGATAATTAGCATGGGTTTCCACTCCAAGAGCTGGGATTCGGGGCAATTAGGTATGTCAAGAGTCTTATCACATGATGGTGACAGGATTTTGATATAACAGGATGCCCCCCAATGCATGAGTCTTAGAGGGATACGATAAATGAGAGCTTTGAGAGAACAAGTCGTTGCTACAAGGTGAAAGTGTCAGCTCGATCGGAGCATGTTGTCAAGTAGGAATCTGTAGTACATTAATATGTGCACTCATAGACACAAGTAACCAAACTCATGGTTGCAGACCAATACAAGGCAGATCCATGAGAGGAATAAACAAGCATGGCTACTAGAATACAACGTAGATCCATGTGATAGAGGACTCAAACTCGAACATAGCTACTAGACATACAATGTAGATCTATGTCATACATACGCAAATTTGAGCATAGCCACGACCATACAAATGTGGATCCATGCTAGATATACAAAACTCCATCGCAACCTAGGGAAAAGAAATGAGCGTTTTAAACAAATACCCAGGGTCTTCATCTCATCTTCCACAAAGTACAATTCTATCCATGTGATTACAATGATTTTAAGTCGAACATGGTAGAAACCACTTGATTACCGGTCAATTATGTGAACCATTAACAAGTGCGACGAAGATCACCATTGATGTCAATGATTCCCAAGGTACCCTAGTACAATCTACTAAGTGTGAATAGATGTCCTGATGTTGAACACCCAGTCGATTCAATCAATAAAAGGTCAATGATGTGAACCTATGTCGAGAGTGAGAGAATCTGTCATTAAGGCATACAGATCTCAAGGTACCAAATATTATTTCTAAGACTATTTCCTGGATGATGAGCTGATGTTGACGGGGGAAGTCTCATCAAAGGAGGGCCATGATGAGTCCCACATCGACGACACAAAACTTGGAACATAGTTCTATAATGATGTGAATGTAGTAACCATATGACTGACTCAAAGATACTGACACAAATACTGTGTGGACTGCATAGTTAAAACTTCTTCAAATCCACCTTTGAACATCGGGCGGCATGAAAAAAATACTTGGCAGCATGACTGAACGGGACATACACACAATGCGAAAGTGGAAAATGTATTCTTTTGAAAGACTCAAAGGATTGGCATGACTCATGAAAGTGGATCATCATGGAGATCAGCTGAATATCCAATTTACTGACATGATGTGTAGACAAGTGCCATGTTCAAAGGTAACGACAAAAAACTGCCATTATTTGCAAGTTGATTCCCTTACCATTTCCCCCATCATGATCGATGAGTGCCTCTTTTTAGTTTTATGAGTTCAAAGAGGGTAACAAACACTTGATATAGCTTATTGGAAGACAAGTCCATACTCATATGTTTTACGAACCTGAGAGAGGAGGGGTTTGTTCCCAAAATGGGTCTCTCAATGTTTAATTTAACGAGTCCACTGAAAGAAAACTCGGAATCGTTCATGTTTAGAGAGTCTGAACGAATACGGAAGAAGACTCCAAAGGGGTCCTTTTTCATATGATTTAGTCTATAGGCCTGAAAAAGTGTAAAATCATACCTTAGAAAACTCTTCCAGTCATGATTGGCTGGAGTGTTCCTTTTTCATAAGTAGTCCTATCTAAACCGAAAAAGAGATAACCTACCGTCGGACAGATGAATCTTCAAATACTTTAACGAGTGTGAAGAAGACAAGATTGCTTGACAATCTTTTTGTATTTGGGGAGCCTGAAAAGAGTTTAAAGAGAAATCCATGAGGTTTCTTTACACAATGTCATATTTTATGAGCCTGGAAAGAATCAGAAACGGACTCGATGAACTTTTCGTGTTTAAGGAGCCTGAAAAAGAGGTGAAAAGAAGACTCCATGATGCTTCTTTACACAATGTTAATTTTTTACGAGCCTGGAAAGAAACTAAAATGGACTCGGACCTTTGATACTAGGTTTTTAAAGAGCGTGACCAAAGTGTCGTAATGAATGCTCATCGACCTTTTCCGTTTTATGGAAGTGCGAAAAAAGCCATTAAAAAAATTTCAATGCTTCTTACTATAGTTCTCTTATCCTGCAATCGACTCAGAAACAAGTGTTAAATGCATTTGTAATTAGCATTAAGGGATTACGACAAACAAACTTTGACAAACTTTGACTAAAAAATGATTTTACATCAAAACTATAGTACGTCAGACCAAAAAATGCCTATATAAGTCATGTAAATAGTAAAAATCAAATCATTTCACTATTTACCTATAACAGAGAGCACTTGGAGCATTCTCTTAGCCATATCTTCAGCAGCTGATACCAGGAGTTTCCACCGTTCGTTTTTAGCATCGTGAGTTGCAGGTAATAGCTAACACCCTATTCCTTCATTTCATAGTGTTTATTTTGAGTTTTGGTGGGGTTTTGGGCTCATATGGCAAGCCCTAAAACCTTAAAAGCGGGCACTGCGGCTACCCCTTGCGGGATACATGGTACCACCTGAGAACTGCACCTATAACATAGTAGACATGCGGTGCCACCGCTTGTCTCCAACGGTGCACAAGCGGTGCCGGCCGTGGAGAACTTAAACTAATAGCATGGGCAATATAAAGTCATTCCTTTGATTTTTAATGATTAGGGATGATTCTAATACATGCCATTATTCTTTTTGGCAGGTCTACGTTGCTCAAAACATGGTGATATGGAAAGAAAAAACACATGACAATGAGGATGCTTTTGCTGAGAGAAATGCGGGTTGTATTGCCGCATTACGGGACTGTGGGATCCTGAAGTTCTTCCGGACCCCAAGCATGGTGTCACATGAGTGGTTAATGGAACATATACTATAGATGTGGAGTCCAGAGCAGTAGTACTTCGAGGTGGGGAGCCATATTCTTATAGTGGAAGTAGAGGACATCTGCTTATTGACTGGCCTCTAAAGATGGGGTACCCCCATCTCACTGACAAGTTCCCGTGGAGGGGATATTACCACTCGAAATATTATAGATCACCACTATGCTCCAGGGACGGGAAAATCGGGGAAGAAGATCCCCATCAGAGCAATGACAGATAGGCCCCTATGGACCGTCCTGTTTACTATGCAGATGGTGGCTGGGAGTCAGGGTGTGCACCAGGTTTCTAGGGCACACATGTTGTATGCCATAGAGGCCATGGCATCGATGGTGTTCAACTGGGAGGAAGCCATGCTTCTAATCTTCAAAGATCAGCTGACTAAGTGTCGGCAGCGGGAGCTAAAGCAGTTTGGTTTTGGTTCCATTTTAGCATGCTTCTTCTTCGAGCAGGTTCCACAAATGAGACCTCAGGTCGTCTTCCGGCTTCTGAGAGCACGGGACCCCCGTATGTTGAGGTGGGTCCAGGTCATGGCTCGCACAAGAGCAGGTAGGGGAAGGGTGAAGTTCGGTGATCCGTTCTTTAGATGGATTCGAGATCAGATCCTCATGGTTGAGAATTATGCTGACACGGGTATGGACTTCACCAGAGATCCTGACCTACCACTCCCACCTGGCGGATAGTGGATGAAATGTTTTTATTTTTTTTAATGTTTTATATTTTTTATGCTAAGTAACGAGACCTGTATATTCTCAGGCAGATGTTGGAGCAGTGCGACCTGGAGGAGCATCTCCATTGGATAGGCGAGATAGATCCCATTTCATACCATAGGGTGATGATATCATCGGGGAGCTAGAGGAAAACCTGGAGAGGTTGACCTTGGATATCCTAGATGCTGACATTGATGACCTCCCGATGAGATATCATAGATCCACAGTGAGAGTTCCAAGTCGATTCAGTAGGCTGCTACCTAGAGTAGCTCGAGTAGTGATGTGCTATCACGAGCACCACTAGTGTATGAGAGATGTACTGAAAGCTGACAGCTTCAGGATTTTGTATGATGATTTTGCTTGAAAGCCTGCGTGCTTCAGATGAGGTCTAGGGATCTATTTTTTGTAAACTTTTTCGTATATATATACATATACAGACTTTTACGTGGTGTTTATATGTTTCAAATGGAAAATGCATTTTCTATGAGTTTTATGTGTCTTTGAATGTTTATTTACAATATACCATGTTTTATTTTGACGTCATGAATGGGAAATATGCCAATCTAGGATGTAATTAGCTAATGTGTTAGCAACTATATTATGTTCCCTAGGGATATGCCTATAAGTAATGGTTTCAAATGATCTTTCTAGCAAACGTACTCTCTGGAAGAGGCAGAGGAGCACCGGGTTTCTAATGGTGTAAACATGGTTTAAATAGAAAACCATGAGTTATGAGTCCATCAAGACTACTAGATCATGAACATCCTGGGAGGCAACTTCAGTTAGAAGACCGATGACTGCTTCATACTTGGCGATGTTATTAGTAGCAGGACCTATACAAACTGCTCTTGAACTGACCAAATCTTCAGCTGGGGAATAGAGGACCCAAGCAGGCGAGGCAAGATTCAAGGTGTGGTGGAAAGCACCATTAGCGAAGCCGTAGAAAGCCATCTGCATGACCAAAACATGGTATAAACAGATGCGGACACTAAGCTCAAAACCATCTTGAAAATACTAAAAGTACACTGAAATTCAATCAATATACATATATACAAGATACTATCCAAGAAATATTTAGGCATAGTACCTTTTCAGGTACAACCCATTGCGAGGTTTCCCCAAAGGTATTCCATCATAATCAACGAGCTCATAAGCTCCTTTCTCTAACACCATAGAAATAACGAAAGGTCTGTACCACATGGACTCGAACTTACCCTTCCCTAGTTTGTCATATCTCTGGTCATAACTCAATACGAGGTCACCCTCATTAAAAACACGAGGTTGGATGGATTTATCATACTGCGGCTTGACACGTTTCTTATGTGCCTCATTAGCTAAGGCAGCATCTCTCCGAGTCTCGTCAAGGTTACTCAAGTACAAAAATCTTTCTTCCTCTGTGAAAGTGTCTGGGAGAAGTTTGACGGCAAGTTGTAAGGATGGAATATGACATTGGATCGGTAAGACAACTTTGAGTCCATAGATGAGCTGGAATGGTGTGAAACCAATGGTTGTTTTCATAGAAGTCCGATAAGCCTAAAAAGTGGAGAAAAGAATGTCGTGCCAGTTGGATTTTTGATCTCCAACCATCCGACGCAGCATAGTTTTTAAAACTTTGTTAATGGCCTCTACCTGACCATTAGCTTGTGGATATTATGGCGTAGAGTTTTCATGGTGAAAACCTAGCTTGGCACTCAGTTCTTCCATCATTTGATTATGAAAATGAGATCCATGATCAGTAACGATGGACTGCGGAACTCCAAATCTAGCTATGATATGATTGAACAAGAAGAGAGCGGCAGTCTTACCATCTTCTACATATGTAGGCATGGCCTCAGCCCATTTTGTGAAATAATCAATGGCTACGATGATGTAACCATGCCCCCAGAATGAGGTAGGCTTACAATGCATGAAGTCAATCCCCCATTTGGCGAATGGACCAATGACAATGACGGGGTAAAGTGGAGCAGGATGGGTGCGCTTTTTAGGATAAAAGTGTTGACAAGGTGGGCATTTCTAAACATCCTCATGATAGTCTTTGAAGACAGAAGGCCAGAAATAGCCAAAGAGGATTTTCTGGGCTGTAGCCATCCCAGATAAATGACTGCCACATGCTCCAGAGTGGCAATCATTCAACACATGTTCAGCCTCCTCATGGGTGAGGCATCGCTGGAGAATAGAGTCAATCCCGCATCTATACAAGGTATCATTCAAGATGAGATAGTATTTTGCATGGTGACGATTACAATGGTGATCATCACAGGATAAATGTAGCTGAAATCATTGTGTTTGGAGATAAATAAGCAAATCTCCATACCAAGGATCAGTATGGAGATATGCAGTACCACCTGAGAACCGCCAGCATGGTCGCCTAACACGTAGATGGCTTTCACCGCGTATATTATTTGCAAAATGATGTCATAGATACCTTGAATGTGATGCTTTGATAGTAACCATGTGTACCTATAGCCAGCATGATGTATTTTATGGGCTATAGCCATCCCAGATAAATGACCGCCACATGCTCCAGAGTGGCAATAATTCAACACATGTTCAGCCTCCTCATGGGTGAGGCATCTCCAGAGAATAGAGTCAATCCCACATCTATACAAGGTATCATTCAGGATGAGATAGTATTTCGCGTGGTGACGGATACGGTGGTGATCATTGCGGGATAAATGTAGTTGAAATCGTTTTGTTTAGAGATAAATAATCAAATATCCATACCAAGGATCCATATGGAGATATGAGGTACCACCTGTGAACCNACGGTGGTGATCATTGCGGGATAAATGTAGTTGAAATCGTTTTGTTTAGAGATAAATAATCAAATATCCATACCAAGGATCCATATGGAGATATGAGGTACCCCCTGTGAACCGCCAGTATGGTTGCCTAACACGTAGATGGCTTTCACTGCGTATATTATTTGCAAAATGACACTGTAGATACCTTGAATGTGATGCTTTGATAGTAACCCTGTGTGCCTATAATAAGCTTAAACACACAAACACATCAAAAATGCCAGAATATAATCTATTGATCCATGTTAGTGACTAAGGAATCTAACAACATACATGTGAAATCGAACAACAAAAATAATGTGGGACAGAAATCAACTTGCATTAAGATAAAAATATGGAGAAGTTTACAACCAAGCCTTAGTGTTGACATGCATCTCCATGAAACCAAGCACTCTCATCCCCATAAGCTTCGACTCTAGCTCTCTATGCTCTCCAATGACTTGGGCCAAGTAATCAATCCAACAGCATAACAATACCTTAAGAGTTCCCCCCTCAACCATGGATATGAGCTTGTATTTATAAGGCTCAATGGACATGGATGATTGAGAGATTAGTGGATGAGGTGGCCTCTAGGATCCTAGGATGAGGGATATCGAGCTCAACTAACCCACAATGATAGGGATAAGGGAGGACATGAGGCTTATCATCTATAAGCCTCAAGAAACTTCTATTTTTCCCTTTTTACCCAGGGTACCGTGTTTCTCCTTCAATGACAGAGCGGTTCTGGTAAGAAACACTTATGGACTAAGGGTCATAAGCGGTGGCACCGCTTATGGACAACAAGGGATAGGAGGTGCAAATAAGGTACCACTCCTGGGGAAAAGAAATGAGCTATTTAAACAAATACCCAGGTTCTTCCTCTCGTCTTCCACAAAGTACAATTATATCCATGTGATTACAATGATCTGAAGTTGAACATGGTAGAAACCACTTGATTACTGGTCAATGATGTGAACTGTTAACAATTGCAAGGGAGATCACCATTGATGTCAATGATTTCCAAGGTACCCTAATACAATCTATTGAGTGTGAATAGATGTCCTGATGTTGAACACCTAGTCGATTCTATCGATCAAAGGTCAATGATGTGAACCTATGTTGAGAGCGAGAGAATCCATCATTAAGGCATACAGATATCAAGGTACCAAATATTTTTTCTAAGACTATTTCTCAGATGATGAGTTGATATCAAGGGGAAAATTCTCGTCGAAGGAGGGCCATGATGAGTCCCACATCGATGACACGAAACTCGGAACATAGTTCTGGAATGATGTGAATGTAGTAACCATATGCCTAACTCAAATATACTGATACAAAGACTATGTGGATTGCAGAGGTAAAAATTCTTCAAATCCCCCTTTGAACATCGGGATGCATGACAAAAAGACTTGGCAGCATGACTGAATGGGACAAACACATGATGCGATAGTGGAAAATTCATTCTTTTAAAAGACTCAAAGGATTGACATGACTCATGAAAGTGGATCATTGTGGAGATCAGCTAAATACCCAATTGACTGACATGATGTGCAGATAAGTGCCATGTTCAAAGGTAATGACAAACAACTACCATTATTTGCAAAATGATTCCCTTCCCATTTCCCCCATCATGATCGATGAGTGCCTCTTTTCGGTTTTACGAGTTCAAAGAGGGGAACAAACACTCGATATAGCTTGTCGGAAGACAAGTCCAGACTCATATGTTTTATGAACCTAAGAGAGGAGGGGTTCGTTCCCAAAATGGGTCCCTCAATGTTTAATTTAACAAGTCCACTGAAATAAAACTCGGTATCATTCATGTTTAGAGAGTCTGAACGAATACGGAAGAAGACTCCAAAAGGGGTCCTTTTTCGTATGATTTAGTCTCTAAGGCCTGAAAAAGTGTAAAATCATACCTTAGAGAACTCTTCCAGTCATGATTGGCTGGAGTGTTCCTTTTTCATAAGTAGTCCTATCCGAACCGAAAAAGAGATAACCTATCGTCGGATGGACGACTCTTCAAATACTTTAACGAGTGTGAAGAAAACAAGATCGCTCGACAATCTTTCCGTATTTAGAGAGCCTAAAAAGAGTTTAAAGAGAAATCCATGAGGTTTCTTTACACAATGTCATATTTTACGAGCCTGGAAAGAATCGAAAACGGACTCGACAACCTTTTTGTGTTTAAGGAGCCTGGAAAAGAGGTGAAAAGAAGACTCCATGATGCTTCTTTACACAATGTCAATTTTTCACGAGCCTGGAAAGAAACTGAAATGGACTTGGACCTTTGATACTAGGTTTTTAAAGAGCGTGAACAAAGTTTCGTAATGAACTCTTATCGACCTTTTCCGTTTTATGAAAGTGTGAAAATCCATAAACAAACTTTCAAAGCTTCTTACTATAGTTCTCTTATCCTACAATTGACTCAGAAACAAGTGTTAAATGCATTTATAATTAGCATTAAGGGATTATGATAGACAAAATTTGACTAAAAGTCCGATAAGCCCAAAAGAGGGGAGAAAAGAACATGGTGTCAGTTGGATTTATGATCTCCAACCATCTGACGCAACATAGTTTTTAAAACTTTGTTAATGGCCTCTACCTAAAAATTAGCTTGTGGATAATACGGTGTAGAGTTTTCATGGTGAAAATCTAACTTGGCACTCAGTTCTTCCATCATTTGATTACGGAAATGAGATCCGTGATTAGTAAGGATGGACTGTGGAACTCCAAATCTAGCTATGATATGATTGAACAAGAAGAGAGTGGCAGTCTTACCATCTTCTACATATGTAGGCATGGCCTCAGCCCATTTTGTGAAATAATCAATGACTACGATGATGTAACCATGCCCCCCAGCTGAGGTAGGATTACAATGCATGAAGTCAATCCCCCATTTGGTGAATGGGCCAATGGCAATGATGGGGTGAAGCGGAGCAGGATGGGTGCACTTTTTAGGATAAAAGTGTTGACAAGGTGGGAATTTCTGAATAGCCTCATGATAGTCTTTGAAGACAGAAGGCCAGAAATAACCAACGCGAAGGATTTTCTGGGCTATTTCCATCCCAGATAAATGACCGCCACATGCTCCACAGTGGCAATCATTCAACACATGTTCATCCTCCTCATGGGTGAGGCATCACCAGAGAATAGAGTCAATCCCACATCTATACAAGGTATCATTCAAGATGAGATAGTATTTCACGTGGTGACAGATACGGAGGCGATCATCGCAGGATAAATGTGGCTGAAATCATTGTGTTTGGAGATAAATAAGAAAATCTCCATACCAAAGATCAGTAGTGCTAATCAGGAGCAGGAAATCATCCAAAAATGAATCATTGGGCTGAGATTTTGTCTAAGCACAGGGAAGATCACACATAAGCTTGGCAAAGACCAAGGATTTCTTTGATGTGGCTTTTGCAAACTCCAAATCAAACTCCTGAAGGATGACTATCCAACGAGAGTACTTTCTCCCGAGCACCTGACGAGTGAGGATGTAATACATCGGGTTTTGGTCTACCAATACGGTGGTAGCACGGAGTAGAATGTAGTGACAAAACTTTTGTACAGAAATGACCGTGGCCAATGCTAACTTTTCCACATGTGAATAACGAGTTTCATAATCCATAAGATTCTTACTTGCGTAATAAATCACGTGCTCTTGACCGTGGAGATTGTCCTGCACTAAAACCATGGTGATGGTAGTAAGGGAGGCAGCAATATACAAGAGAAAGTCCTTTGAATAATCCAGGGGGTGTATCATGGGTGAATGAGTCAGAGCATGCTTAAGATTATCAAAGGCGCATTGGGCCTCATCATCCCAGAAGAATGGAGTGTTCTTCTTGAGGAGACGCATATAACCGTGCGTTTTCTCTGTGAAATTGCACACGAAACAGCGGAGAAAATTTTCCTTCCCTTGCAAACTTTGGAGTTCAAGGAAGTTAGTTGGGGCTGGTAGATCTAAAATAGCGGCAATCTTCAAAGGACCGATCCGGATGCCATCTTTGGATACCACAAATTCTAGTAGACATCCCGTCTCAACGGCAAAAAACACATTTATGCGGATTGAGCCATATATTATACGACGACATCTCAGGAATATGTCTCTAAGATGACCAAGGTGGTCCTCCCATCGTTGCG
Source organism: Pseudotsuga menziesii (assembly GCA_001517045.1). Classification (NCBI taxonomy): domain Eukaryota; kingdom Viridiplantae; phylum Streptophyta; class Pinopsida; order Pinales; family Pinaceae; genus Pseudotsuga; species Pseudotsuga menziesii. The sequence goes on along the minus strand of LPNX010320987.1, from coordinate 87,715 downwards.
AATAAGCAGGGAGGTTGTCAAGATATAGTTCAACAATATGTTTAATGTCGTGAAACACATAGGACATCGCACGCTGGAATGTGGCTCCAACGTTTTTCAAGCGAAAAGGTAAATTCTTATATGCAAAGGTTCCCCATGGGAAAATGAATGTTGTCTTATGCTGATCGAAGGGTAATATCTCAATCTGATTATAGCCAGAGAAGCCATCCATGAATGAAAAGATAACACTTCCAGCACAGTTATCGATAATCTGCTCGATATGCGGGGTAGGAAAGTTGTCCTTGGGACAAGCTTTATTTAAATCCCTAAAGTCAATATAGACTCTAATGGTGCCCTTCTTTTTATTGACAGGGACAACATTTGATACCCATTCCATCTGGGGTATAGGATAAATAAACCCAGCTTTGAGAAGTTTCTCAATTTCAGCTTTAATAGCTGCGGTCTTTCGAGGATGGACTTGCCTTAGTTTTTTCCTGATAGGTTTAGCCGTGGGATAGGTTTTAATCTCATGGACCACAATGGATGGGTCAATCCTCGACATCTCTTCATAGGAACAGGAAAAAATATCACGGAATTCATTAAAAAGTGCCTTGTATGCTTCAGATTCATCTACCGAGCAGTTCTTCCCAACATGAACATGCTCGATAGTATTAGGCTTGGCTGATATGTCAATTGGGTTCGTCTGAGTAATGTTGCAAAGGTTTCCTTCAGAATCTATATCTTGCAACAATATAGGACTTTGGGGTGCGTTGACAATATCAGTAGGAAACAAGGATGTAAAATCATGGCTAACCGAACTGGTGTTGGGGAAGAACATGGATCTATGATGGTGATCCTCCCAAATGGGGTCATCTGTATTCATGATCTCCATAATGGACTCATCGAAAGGAAAAGTCTCATAGAGATAATCTAGAACAGGAAGAGAAGGCTCTAAACACTACGGTAAATGGTAAGGATCCGAAGCCACTAGATGAAGGTCATCAATGTTGTTAGCACTAAATTTATTTTTGTCGAAATTGGTCTTATTGCCTTCAAAATTTTAAGTTTAAATGGGTGATTGAGTTGGTTTCCAAAGTTTTCTCATTAAGCTATTTCCAAGTTGGCAAAGAAGAGAAGTTAAAGGAATTTTAGGTATAAAGAGAAATAATTTTTTCACAAGTGGGGCAAAAAGTTTTATTAACTTTTGAATGAAATTTATAAAATGGGTTTTATAAACGTATTATTTTATTTATATTCAAACTTATATAGTTTTGGATATTCTCTCCAAAGTCAAAAAGCGGCCTCTTATTCACTAAACCAAGTCTTAATGAAGGTTTAAGCACTAAACAAGATTTATTACCTTTATTAAGGTATAATCAAACCACTAGCACATATAATAATCCAATGGCTAATGTAAAAAGTGAAAACTCATCAACAGGTATTAGTGTTTCGGGAGAGTAAAGTTGTGAGGTGGTTAAATTGGAAAGGTGGTAGCGGAATTTAAACCACTTTCCACGTGGTAACTTTTGGTGAATTCCGTGGAGAAAAATAGTTTAAGAAAAACAACTCAGTGAAGGCTCCAAAATAGACCATTATGTAAAGTTGGCTTGGTTTTTAAAAAATTATTTCCTTTGTGTGCTGCGCACTAAAGGAAGGAGACAGTCTGCCATATTTCCAACGTCAACTTTTACATGTTTACAGTCACAGGGAAAATAGTGAAGATAAAAAATCTGATCAAGGAGATGGAAATTGATTTTAATAGAGCAAGAAAAGGGAAGCCACCACTCAACAATGCAGAAGGGAAGCCCAAAATGAACATCAGCCCAGAAGTGTTGCAGAAATATATACAGTGAGAGCATTCGTGAAGGTATTGGTATGTGTTTAAATTCTTACAAACAGAATTTACAGTGGAGAGTGTGCCAAAGCTTGGGATTATTCAAGTGTTTGGAGACACTATTAACAAATATGTCTACCTTGATCAATCAATTCATAGGATTTCTCTTACAGTAGATGATCTTACAAGTATATATGCTATATGTTCGTTATTTATGAATTACAGTTAAACAATTCAAGGTTTAGAAGCAACAAAACTTTTTTTTTCTTCTGAAAATGATTGTTTTAGTCATTTTATTCAACGACCCGTTTCTAGCAAAAAAAAAGAATTTTTAAAACTTGAAAGAGGTTTTTCATAATAACATTGTGATATACAATAACCTCTCTCAGTTTTTACCCAGGTGACACATAGTGGGAGCAACAAAGTCATCTTCAGAGGGAAAATGTTCAGATGTCAAAATGATTGTTCTAGTCATCAAATTAAAATAATTTTTTACATCAAATGAAGATTAATTTTGAGAAAGTGATAGAGTATTTTATTCAAAACATATCTATACACAATAACCTCTTTCATTTTTCACACAGGTGCTATGGTTTAGCAGCAACAAAGTCAGTTGTACAGGCCATTTTTCATGTTTTCCAAAGGACTATTTCAGCCATCAAATTCAAAGAATTGTTTTGGACAAATGGAATTTAATTTGACAAAAAGGAGAGAGTTTTTTATTCCTAATAGGCCTATAATCAAAAACCTCCTTCATTTTTTACACAGTAATCATAGGTTGGGAGAATTTAAAATATCTTCACAAGTCATTTTTCCAGAAATCTACAATTTTATTATTTGAGTCATCAGTTTCAAAGGAATATTTCTAGGAGATTGAGATGATTTTGGAGAAATTAAGACATGGGTTTTGTTGGGGACAGGTCCAATTATAAAAACCTCTCCCATATTTCACATATATGTCACCATTAGAGATATGCAAGACAAACATTGTTGTAACTGTTTCTATTTTTAGAGTTCAGTTAGGTTTTGAATTCAAAGTTAAGTAGAGGTTATTCTTATATAAATTAAAATGTAATTGATAGTTAAGAGAGGATTTTCAAGAGCGGAGAGACTATACATTGTAATGGATTCACGTTTTCAGTAAATGAATGAAATTTGCAGAGGAGGAATATAAAATCTTTTTCATGTTAGAGATTCTTGTGCCATCTTTTTCTTCAGTAAGTAATTTCTTTATGTGACTGTTTATCCCATTTTCCACTCCATTTTGTATTTGCTTTCATGCTTGAGCATTATTTTTTATGGGCTATAATTCATCCTGCATGCTCTAGGTCCATTGTTCAAGCATTTTCAAAATATTTTCTTCTAAAGTCTTGCAGAATTCACCCTAGTTAGGTGCTCTGTTTGATGGAATGTCTCCCTTTGTCTACTAATCAACCTGTTAATACCTCAAGCCTGAGGAAATGGTGCCTACCTTGCCTCTAATCATAAACCTTCAAAACCTTACCTCCTGCAACCTATTTCAGATCTGATTGTTGACTCCATTGCCCAATGGTCTCCTCCATGACTGTCCTACCAAGTCTTTAAAACAAACTTGTCCTATTTGTCCCATCAAAAATCTGACCTTTTGAGTGTCTTTGATTGAATATCTTGAGTATAAAAACTTTGTAAATAGTGAGAGATCCCTCTTTGACTGTATTAGGTCAGAAATACATTCTAAAGTGTTTTTTGCTGTTTCCTTGGAATTTACCTTTTGCAATCTGGGTACATTCTGAGTGTTAACAAATTGGCGCAATTGCCAGGGAATGAAGGTTCAAATCTTCCTTGGGTATAAATGACATACTTTCAGATTTGACTGTTGATGGTGAAGAACAATCAGATATTAGCAAGGTTGTGCATCTTTCACCTGGCAACTCCATCATCGAAGAATCCAGTTTTCAGAATTCCTATGGCGACTCCACTGTCAAAAGATTGTAAAGTTTGAAGAGTTGATTCAGTACATTCATTTGTCGAGATGATTTCTTTGTCTACAAGGTATGCTCCTATGAATCGTGCTCACATTCCTGGTTTTCCAAATTGAATACCTAAAGTGGATTGGCAAACAGGTCTTCCAAAGTTTAAAGATCAAAAGAATGATGATGCTGCCCTTCATTTGGTTAGATTTCATATACATATACATAAGCTGGGAGTTAAATTGCATGAGGATTCTTTAATGAAAATGTTCATGGCTACTTTAGAAGGAGATGCAAGGTCATGGTATGAAGGGTTACCATCAGAAAGTTTATTTTCCCTTACTGATTTTCATACAGTATTTCATGAACATTACAAAAACCAGTACCCCTCCTTATTGTTGGTTGAAGATTGTTGTATGCATGCTAAAGGTTTCATTGAAGATTTGGAAAAATTGTATAGTGATGATGAGTTAGTGGATGAAGAGCTTTTAGAAATTTTATATGAGAACCCATTTCAGAAAAAAGAAATACAAATTAGCTGCCTTCACATTCAAGAAAAATCTTAGCAGTTAATAATTTCTCCCTCTACTGAAAGAGACATGAGCCAAAACTCTGATTCAAGCAGCTACATTTCTTTTCCTGAAGTAGATGATAATTTGCAGCAGTCTTGTCAATCCTTGTGTGACCAAGAAGGAAGTTTGGATGGTCAATCAAACCCTTCTTCATATTATTCAACTTCTGAAGTTTTGTTTCAAGATGAGGCTGCTTATTCCTAATCAAAAAATTCCTTTTTGCAGCAGCAATTTCCTCTAAGTTCCAATGCTTCTGTGGGTGATTACATAAATAATTCTGATTCTGCAAATTTTCAGTTTTACAGTCCCTCCAAATATTTATTTTCTGAAAATGCAATTAAATAGAAATCAGACCTTGGATTAGAATTGGAAAAAAGATATGAGCATGAAGATGATCAGCCTAGTGATGTGAAAGAAGAAGGTTATACTCTTGATGGTTTTTCTTATGATTGCGGTTAGCTTGTTAAAAATTATGTTAGTGATGGTTTTAAAGAAAATTTTAGTCTACTTATATATAATGAAAAGGAAGAGAAATCATGCCATCAATCTCAGTATGTGAAAGAACCAACAGTGTGCAATAAACAAAGGGATCACAAAGAAGGAGATGAGGACTCTCAATGGGATGCTTCTTTAAATATTTCCAATTCAGAAACATTTTGTCAAGAAGACATATTTCTGCTTAATCTTGTTGAAGAACAAAATGATATTCCTCTTGAAGTGCTTGAGAAGAATGGAGTTGTAAATGTAAAAATATTAAATGAAGTTGTTGATATATCATTGAAAATCAATCATGAGAATTCCTTTCAAAACTCTTTTAAAGATCGGTTTCAAAGTATGCAAGAAGAGTTACAATTTGGACAGCCTTGTCATGACAAACAAGTGATTAAGTATTTTGAAATTTGTCATGTTTTTTTATGATCCAATAGCAGAGTACATGGATAAATTTTTGAGATGGAGTAGTTGGTTATATGTTGCAGCAAAGGACAAAGTTTTCATCATAACCTATTGCTATTTTGTTCTTATGTTCTAATTTCAATCAAGCGTGAAGAAGAAATGGAGTTATTGGATAAATTGCTTGATTGGCTTCATTGGAAGTCATATTTTGCTTGATTGGGCATTTGTGCTTAGTTAAGTAGGATAGGTAGGAATGAATAAGCTTGACTTGGCCAGCATTTCTTTCAACAATTTTCAGTTTGGTTTCAGTTTCAAGTGCAATCCAATTACAGGTTGATAGAGTAGGATTTTTTTGCAAAATGGTTTCAGTTGATGGTTTAGTTCAAAACAGGTTGAGGATTTCAGAGAAAAATTAAGAGAAACCCAATGGATTAGGCACCTGGTCTATGGGGTTCTTTGCTACCTCGCAGGGATGATAGCATCCCTAGTTGGAGCCAGTTGTTAGCACTAAATTTATTTTTGTCGAAATTGGTCTTATTGCCTTCAAAATTTTAAGTTTTCATGGGTGATTGAGTTGGTTTCCAAAGTTTTCTCATTAAGCTATTTCCAAGTTGGCAAAGAAGAGAAGTTAAAGGAATTTTAGGTAAAAAGAGAAATAATTTTTTCACAAGTGGGGCAAAAAAATTTATTAACTTTTGAATGAAATTTATAAAATGGGTTTTATAAAAGTATTATTTTATTTATATTCAAACTTATATAGTTTTGGATATTTTTTCCAAAGTCAAAAAGTGGCCTCTTATTCACCAAACCAAGTCTTAATGAAGGTTTAAGCGCTAAACAAGATTTATTACCTTTCTTAAGGTATAATCAAACCACTAGCACATATAATAATCCAATGGCTAATGTAAAAAGTGAAAACTCATCAAAAGGTATTAGTGTTTCCGGAGAGTAAAGTTGTGAGGTGTTTAAATTGGAAAGGTGGTAGCGGAATTTAAACCACTTTCCATGTGGTAACTTTTGGTGAATTCCGTGGAGAAAAATGGTTTAAGAAAAACAACTCATTGAAGGCTCCGAAATAGACCATTATGTAAAGTTGGCTTGGTTTTTAAAAAATTATTTCATTTGTGTGCTGCGCACGAAAGGAAGGAGATAGTCTACCATATTTCCAACGTCAACTTTTACATGTTTACAGTCACAGGGAAAATAGTGAAGATAAAGAATCTGATCAAGGAGATGGAAATTGATTTTAATAGAGCAAGAAAAGGGAAGCCACCACTCAACAATGCAGAAGGGAATCCCAAAAAGAACATCAGCCCAGAAGTGTTGCAGAAATATATATAGTGAGAGCATTCGTGAAGGTATTGGTATGTGTTTAAAGTCTTACAAACAAAATTTACAGTGGAGAGTGTGCCAAAGCTTGGGATTATTCAAGTGTTTGGAGACACTATTAACAAATATGGCTACCTTGATCAATCAATTCATGGGATTGCTCTTAAAGTATATTATCTTACAAGTATAGATGCTATATGTTCATTATTTATGAATTACAGTTAAACAATTCAAGGTTTAGAAGCAACATAGCATATTTTTTTTTCTAAAAATGACTATTTTAGTCATTTTATTCAACGACCCGTTTCCCGCAAAAAAAGAAGAATTTTCAAAAACTGAAAGACCTTTTTCATCATAAAATTGTGATATACAATAACCTCTCTTAGTTTTTACCCAGGTGCTACATAGTGGGAGCAGCAAGGTCATCTTCAGAGGGAAAATGTTCAGATGTCAAAATGATTGTTCTAGTCATCAAATTAAAATAATTTTTTACAACAAATGAAGATGAATTTTGATAAAGTGAGAGAGGATTTTCTTCACAACATATCTATCCACAATAACCTATTTCAATTTTCACATATGTGCTATGGTTTAGTAGAACAAAAGTCACTTGTACAGGCCATTTTTCATGTTTTTCAAAGGACTATTTCAGCCATCAAATTCAAAGAATTGTTTTGGACAAATGGAATTTAATTTGACAAAAATGAGAGAGTTTTTTATTCCTAACAAGCCTATAATAAAAAACCTCCTTCATTTTTTACACAGTAATCATAGGTTGGGAGAATTTAAAATATCTTCACAAGTCATTTTTCCAGAAATCTACAATTTTATTATTTGAGTCATCAGTTTCAAAGGAATATTTAGAGGATATTGAGATGATTTTGGAGAAATTAAGACATGGGTTTTGTTGGGGACATTTCCAATTATAAAAACCTCTCCCATATTTCACATAGCTGTCACCATTAGAGATATGCAAGAGAAACATTGTTGTAACTGTTTCTATTTTTAGAGTTCAGTTAGGTTTTGAATTCAAAGTTAGGTAGAGGTTATTCTTATATAAATTAAAATGTAATTGATAGTTAAGAGAGGATTTTAAAGAGATGAGAGACTCTACATTGTAATGGCTTCACATTTTCAGTAAATGAATGAAATTTGCAAAGGAGGAATATAAAATCTTTTTCATATCAGAGATTCTTATGCCTTCTTTTTCTTCAGTAAGTAATTTGTTTATGTGACTGTTTATCCTGTTTCCCACTCCATTTTGTATTTTCTTTCATACTTGAGCATTAGTGTTTATGGACTATAATTCATCCTGCATGCTCTAGGTCCATTGTTCAAGCATTTTCAAAATATTTTCTTCTAAAGTCTTGCAGAATTCACTCTAGTTAGGTGCTCTGTTTGATGGAATGTCTCCCTTTGTCTACTAATCAACCTGTTAATACCTCAAGACTGAGGAAATGGTGCCTACCTTGCCTCTGATCATAAACCTTCAAAACCTTACCTCCTGCAACCTATTTCAGATCTGATTGTTGACTCCATTTCCCAATGGTCTCCTCCATGATTGTCCTACCAAGTCTTTTAAAAAAACTTGTCCTATTTGTCCCATCAGAAAACTGACCTTCTGAGTGTCTTTGATTGAATATCTTGAGTATAAAAACTTTGTAAATAGTGAGAGATCCATATTTGACTGTATTAGGTCAGAAATACATTCTAAAGTGGTTTTTGTTGTTACCTTGGAATTTACCTTTTGCAACCTGGGTACATTCTGAGTGTTAACAAGTGTGATCATTGAAAAAGGTTTGAATGGTGTCATACACAACTTTGTGTGGACTCAACGAGGTGGACTCAACAACATGTTTACCCTTAGGCTCATAATCAAATGAGGCGATCATATGGATTGTCGCGGTATCCGTGCTAGGAGGAGTGGATGGAAAAATCCCCATAAGGGAAGAATCCTTCAACATGCCTACCCCAATCGACTGGTAAAGAGGAGGGAACTGGCCTAACATGGGGATTTTATTAGCCTTGGAGGTAGTAACATCTGGTGTACATAAATCAAGCTGATCAATAGTAACAATTCTCCCTAGATGCGGAAATTGAACTCTTCGAAATACTGTTGAGGCGACAACAGTCATGGCATAGAAACAATTTCTTCCTAGAAGGAGGTTGTAATCTAAAGGGGAAACTACCACTTCTACTTGAATGAAAACGATTTTTCCCCCCAGCTCAATCACTAGGGCTGATATGAGACCATGGATATGAGCTAACCGTCCACCTTGAATCTAACAACATACATGTGAAATCGAACAACAACAATAATGAGGGACAGAAATCAACTTGCATTAAGATAAAAATATGGAGAAGTTTACAACCAAGCCTTAGTGTTGACATGCATCTCCATGAAACCAAGCACTCTCATCCCTATAAGCTCTGGCTCTAGCTCTCTATGCTCTCCAATGACTTGGGCCAAGTAATCAATCCAACAACATAACAATACCTTAAGAGTTCCCACCTCAACCATGGATATGAGCTTGTATTTATAAGGCTCAATGGATAGGGATGGTTGAGAGATTAGTGGATGAGGTGGCATCTAGGATCCTAGGATGCGGGATCTCGAGCTCAACTAACCCACAATGATAAGGATAAGGGAGGGCATGAGGCTTATCATCTAGAAGCCTCGAGAAACTACTCTTTTTCCCTTTTCACCCAGGGTACCGTGTTTCTCCTTCAATGACAAAGTTGTTCTGGTAAGAAACGCTTATGGACTAAGGGTCATAAGCGGTGGCACCACTTGTGGACAAGAAGGGATAGGCGGTGCAAACAAGTTACTGCTCCTGGACAACAGGGAAATCATGGTGCTGGGAATTTTCATGAAAGATTGATAATTAGCATGGGTTTCCACTCCAAGAGCTGGGATTCAAGGAAAGTAGGTATGTCAAGAGTCTTATCACATGATGGTGATAGGATTTTGGTATAACAGGATGCCCCCTAAAGCATGAGTCTTAGAGGGATATGATAAACGAGAGCTTTGAGAGAACAAGTCGTTGCTACAAGGTGAAAGTGTCGGCTATATCAGAGCATGTTGTCAAGTAGGCATCTGTAGTACATCAGTATGTTGATGACTCATAGACACAAGTAACCAAACTCATGGTTGCAGATCAATACAAGGCAAATCCATGAGAGGAATAAACAAGCATGGCTACTAGAATACAGCGTAGATCCATGTGATAGAGGACTCAAACTTGGACATAACTACTAGACATTCAATGTAGATCTATGTCATACAGACAAAAATTCGAGCATAGCCACGACCATACAAATGTGGATCCATGCTAGATATACAAAATGTTGAAATATTGTAACTTCAAAGAATATTCTATATGTATCTTTTTGTTTTCCCCGATGGTCCTATCGGGAGAACCACTTGTATTACTTTGTACCCCGATGCTCCTAATCGAAAGAACTAATAAGAGTCATGAGGTAGTTCCCTCTAATTGTAAAGGTGGGTCATTAGCACCCCAGTGTGGTTACTTGAGCCTACATGTGTAACTCGAGCCTACATGACTTAACTCGAGCCTACATGTCGAATGAGTTATCTTAAGTGAACAGATGAATATAAATAGAGGTGTAGCGCTCCTCATTTGGAGCACACACTCTCACTTGTGTAGCGCATTAGTGGAGAAGAGAAGAGTAGCTGGAGAAGGAGGAGGATCAGGCTTTGATCTCCTTGTTGGTTTTATCTTTTATCTTTTGGGGCATCTATATTGAGGAAGCTTTTGCTGGGTTTTTCCCTTTAGAGTTTTCCCAGGACAAATATTTGTGTTCCTTTTATATGGTTGTGCTTGTCTATCTTTCAGTGATCTAGTTTATATGCTTTTGTTATGGAAATGAAATGAAATACTGAAGTCTTAGCTAACCATATGAAAATTTAACATGGAATCAGAGCCACCCTTTAAGAAGACATTGTGCAGCTAAAGAATCTATGGATTCTTACTTTTTGTTTCTCTCTCCACAATCGATCAGCAAAAGAAGGCTAGGCTGACTCTCCATTGAAGGGTGCATCTTTCTGTCGAAGCAGAATTCAATTCCGAGCATTTTCAGTTTTCGGTGCAGGAAATTAGGGCTTCTTGCAGAAGAAGAATTTTTGAGTGAGCCTAGGATAGGATTTATCTCCTCATCAAAATTGAATTTTAGAGACCTGGATCAATATTTTTGGTTGGGTGAAACTCTGGGAAAGTCAAACCCTAGTTTGACCCCGAGCTAGAAAAACCCTAAATACTAAAAATGCTAAGTTCTGGTACATTCTCTATATCCCACTATTGGTGATGGTTCAGGAGAAAAAACTTATAGAGGCCGAAGAATAAATCCTGATGTACACTGTGTCCAAAAATCAGCCTCAGATTCCCTATATTCTGGGAGATATGATCCCTCCAACTTAGGGTTCCATCCTCTTCCAGAATTCATCCCTAAACAGGACACCTGGAAAGAATTGCAATATCTTGGGCTACAGAGGTCCAAATTGAATTCTTGAAGATGTTCTAGAAATGGAACAGACTTTAATATCTATGGTCCGAATTTCAGAACCAGAAAATCAAACAGTGACACTTGGCAGGCCGTACAACTTCGTTGTTCTGAACAGTCCTGTAACAGGTCACCTTAGGAAAAGGATCATAAATCCAAATCGGTGAAGCCAATTCTGATCAAACCTCTGGTTTTGGATCAGGGACATGTGAGGTTACCTTAGTATGAAATTTCAGACATATAGGAGTAGTAATTTCAGAGATATTAAAGAAACATGGACAAGCATTTCTGCAAAAGAAATTGGAAAACCAGGGCTTCCTGTTCCGGGAGCTTCCCTCCACTATTTTCAGAAAAGGAGTACATTGGATAGCTCCATTTGAAGAGATCTATATTTCTATCCAGATCTGAAATATTCCAAGTTTTGAAAATTAGTGTTTCTCTGACAAACCCTAGATCAGCCAGCTCCGAAAGCAGGACGAACACCTCAAATCGGTAAGATCTAATCTTTTGCTATTTGCATTTGAGGTTCTCATTTCAAAGTGATCTATCACATCAGTTTGACGATAAGCTTGGTGAATTTTACAACTTCCAAGCATGGAATTATTTGATCTCTCTGAAGAAAATGAATTGGACACCTACATGAGTAGAGAGGTTCCAGTTCCAGAGGGAGATGAAGGTCAAAGCCTTACACAAGAATAACTTGATCAAGGACAAGAAGATCATTGTTGATTCAATCATGGATCAAATTGTACCACAAGTGTCTTCCCTAAAGACACCGAAGATGTTTGATTCCTTGATCAAGCTATTTGAAGATAAGAACATAAATCAGAAGATGGCTTTGAGAAAACAGTTGAATAATGTGAACATCTAGAATGCAGAACAAATTGAAGCGGTAGAAGAATAAGAGGAGAATGCAGAAGTGGTGGTAGCCACCTTGAATAGCCTCCCAATATCATGGGATTCATTCATGCGAGGAATGTGTGCCAAAAGGAAGTGATTACTTTCAGTCAACTCATAAGAAGAGAAGAAGAATATGGGAGCAATTGAAGATCAAGCTCTCACCATTCAAAGAAGATCCCTCAAACGACGAGGAATGTGAAGAACTCAATTCTTGAAGAACCTCTTATCCATGTTATCATTTGGATAAGAAATGATGATGTCATGAATGAAGAATATGATGAAGTAGAAGGATCAAGAAGGATTCTACCCACAAAATGAATAAAAGATAAGTATTCAATTGGCATTGCATGATATTGTTTTGTTATGCATTTGATTATATTTAGTTGATGTGTTATGCATGATAGACTGTTTGCATTAATGACAGTATACTACTAATATGCATGTGATGGGTAAGTAGTTCATGGTTCTATACAACTCTCCATTGCTATTTATCTAGAATGAAACCTCTTTGCTGACATATTGGATTAGTGCACAATCTCAATGTTGTCCTGGTAGAGATGGAAGGCATCTAAAAAGTTTCTGTGAAATATTGATGAATGTTGTATTGGCTAAACAGTTGCATGATGCATAAGAATTTGTCGTTATGCATATGTTTTATGAAATAGTTCTAACCATGCAACTGGTGCATTTGAATTGTAGGAAAGTTCTTGTACAACCTCCTACAAGAAAAGAAGTATGAGACTTGTTCTGAAGAACAAGTGATGACAATTCAATATTTACTCCAATAAACATGAATCTGAAGCTCCCAGGGTCAGAGACACCATGACGGAAGAAAGAGATTCAGAGAATGGTAGATCCACCTTGAAGGATGAATACCACCATGGGTACAAGAGATGACTCAAGATGAAGAAAAGAATGCTATGAAAGAAGCTATGATCAAAGAATATCAGTTGATCATGGGGAATGATGTATATGATATGGTTTCAAGACATAAAGGGAAGTACATAGTATCTTCCATATGGATCTACAAGAACAAGTGTACAAAGCAAGGTTCGTGATTTGCCTCAGAAAGAATAGAGTATGACATGACATACTCTATTGACAAGTATATATCAAGCATAGAACCACCTGTATAGAATGAAGAGGGAAGATGATACTCCACTTTAGGGGGAGTGACTACAGAAGATATCTGAGTTCGGCATGGCACAACATGATGGACAAATTCTTGATGGATCGAGACTTTACCAAGAGTAAAGTGGGTTCCAACCTTCAAGGTTGAATGCATAAGACTAGAATATGTTGATGACCTGACAAGACGAACTCATGGAATATTTTATGATGAAAGAATACTAGAATGATGTTTGGGATATAATACTCAAACCAGAAGGAAAGAATGTGGTATCTTCCAAATGGATTTGTAAGATAAAATATGTTGCTGATAGAAGTAAGGAAAGACTTATGGCTTCTCTCAGAAAGAGGGAATTAATTCTAAAGAGACACTTACTCCAAGAAGCAAGGTACATGATGAAGTAAAGACAAGCCTTCCTTAATGGTATGATTGGGGAAGAGTTTTACATCGAATAGTCACAAGGATTTGAAGTTGAAGATAGATGGAATCATGTATGCAAGTTGATGTTGGAGACATTTACCATCATACACACTCTTTTGGTCAAATTGGCCTAGTTAAACCACTATCCTAAGTTTAATTGACATTAATTGACATCAGTGGAGCATTAATTGCCATCATCCAGTCACACCCACACCTACCTACATTCAAGGAGGCTAACTGGAGCACTCCGAGGGTTATTTGAGTGACATTAATGCACCTAATTGCTAACTGGTGGTTACAATCAATTCAACCAGTCAGTTAAGGTGCCTCCTATCATTAAATATATTATTTAATGATTATTTATTATTATTTAATGATCTGGAGGCAACGAGGCGCCTCCACCAACTTCTGATGGTCAATTCAGCTTCAGTTAACCTCATCGGGGTTCATTGAAGTCATGGAGCACTAGCACTTGATGGTTGGATTGCTATGGCATGTGTTTGATCTCCTTCAGTTGATATTCAGTCATTTATTGCACTCTGACTTCAGTTAGGGTTTGGTGAGTCAATTAGGGTTTTGGTCAAGTGGTTAACTGAGTGTGATTGAATGGCTAAGAGTCAGTTAAGCCAGACTCACTCACTAAATTCGAATTGTCTCCTTAGGTATTCAAAATCTTCATGGAGTTAAGCTATTGCTTAAACATTGGTATTGTAACCATTCATTGTTTTATTAAATATACAGAGAGGAAACCAATTCTGGTTCCGATTAACACCAATTCATGAGTATTTGTTGATTATTCTTTCATGAGATTGATTCTTAGTTCCTAGATCATGTACAAGAATTAATATGGTATCAGAGCATACGGTGGGATGAAGAACAATCTCTCAAAAACAAGATTTTTAACAGATTTCTCCATGAAAAGTGAGCAATAGCTCAAAATTCCAGCACTGCACCAGAATCCAAGGCTTACCACTCAATATCCCAAGTAAAGAACTTGTTGATCAAGCTTGCTTGATTGACTATGCTGGGTGTGATGAAAGCCTATAATGTGCAGGTTGTCCGACCTTATTTTGCCCTTTCTGTTTTGATTTTCAAGTTTCTACAGGTGAAGCATTCGCTACAGCATATCCAGATGGCCTCCTCAGTACCTCTGTTGACTCCATACAATTTCCACACATGGAAAAATAAAATGGAGGTTCAGCTACTTTCCAAAGGACTCCATAGAGTCGCCATGGACACTGAAGTTGAGCCTGGATCCGCCATAGAAAAATCACGATTATTGAAACAAGAAGGATGAAGCCTTCGGTTTCTTGTGCCTCTCTATTTTCGATGACCTTCTCTTCCATCTTGCGGATCTGAAGACACCAAAAAAAATATGGGACAAATTGGAAGCTCTATATAGAAAGCATGATGACTTGAGATTTTACCAACTTGAAAATGAACTCATGTATCTCCAACCTTCCAATTTCGAGACTCTGAATGATTTCTTTACAAAGTTCAAGCATACTGTTTTCCTCTTGAAGCAATGCAAAGTGGAGAAGGAGGATGATCAGCTCATCCTATCCATCATCTCCAAACTCAGGGCTGATTATTCAGTTTTTGTTTCTACATTCCGTGCGGGGAAGCTCACAACCCCCGGATGGAAGATGCCTACTCTCAATGCCTTCATTGAGTCCCTAACTAATGAACATGACAAGCTTGTCCAGATGGGGATCATCCGATCTTCTCGTGATCAAGCCATCCATGTCTCGGGGCCCAAAGATCTGAAGGGTAAAGGAAAGTAGTAGAAAAATCAGAAAACTAAATTTGATGCTCCCAAGCCTAGAGTTGAAAATCAACAGCATGATGAATCTTCCGGCTCAAGGAAGAACAAAGGAAAAGGGCACAATGGGAAAGAAAAAGTCAGGTGTTCTTACTGCGGGAAGATTTTTCACCCTGAACATTCCTGCATGAAGAAAAAACTTGATGAAGCAACCTCTCTCCTTAAGAGGAATCACATCAATGTTCCAGATATATTTCGGAGGAGAGATCACTAAGATCGGGAACCACAGCATGAGAAAGGTCATGCCCTCATGGCAAGCACTTCGAAGTCCAAAGCACTGCTAATTGATAGTGGAGCTTCGAATCACATGATGGCTGAAAAAGACTCATTTTCATCCTTGGAGACCAGAAAATCCATTCCCATCCACATGGGAGATGACTCCACCATCATTTCCGAAGGACAAGGTACTATAGATCTAGAAAATGGTTTTTTTTCTAATGTTTTCTATGTACCGTCTCTAGCATAAAATATCCTTAGTGTCTATCAAATGACACATACAGGAATGCCTAAGAGAGTCACTTTCAGCCCAAATGATGTTGAGATAATATAAATTGCATCCAGGAAACTCATTGCAAAAGGCCTTGCAAATCATCATGCAAAAGCCTATGAGTTCTCTCACTTTGTTGCGAATGCAAAGCCCACCGCTCTGCTAACTCATGGAAATGAGGTTAGTAGGCTGTGGCATGAGAGGTTTAGCCATCTTAATTTCAAATGTTTGCATCAATTACATAAAAACTCCATGGTTGCAGGCCTCCCGGTCATCAAGGCAACCACGGGAGTCTGCAAGGGTTGTGTGATTGGAAAACACCCTGAACACAAGTTCGATCGGGGGAAGGCAAACCGAGCTATAAGAATATTGGGGCTGATACATTCTGATATCAGTGGTCCAATTCCTATCACATCCATGAATGGATCAAGGTACCTCCTTACCTTTATTGATGATTTTTCAAGGTATACATGGGTTTTATTTCTCAAAAAGAAATTAGAAGTATGTGAAAAAATTTCTGAATTGAAGGCCTTGATCGAAAATGCCTCTGGGCTTAAGATCAAGATCTTGAGATATGATAATGGAGGGGAGTATGTTAGTAATGAGTTGCTGTACATATGCTCCCAAAGTGGTATTCAGGTCCAACATTCAATTCCCTACACTCCCCAATAGAACGGAGTAGCGGAAAGGAAGAATCGGTCTCTCAAAGAGATGACCACCTGTATGTTGGAGTCAAAGAAGCTTGCTGCAAATTTGTGGGCTGAAGCCATGCATGCTACAGAATACATTCAGAATAGGGTGCCACATTCATCAGTGAAAGGAAATACTCCTTTTGAAGCATCCTTCGGAAACAAGCCAAATGTGTCGAACCTACGGGTGTTTGGGTCCACTGCATGGGCTCGGATTCCGCTTGATAAAAGAAGGGCTTTGCAACCGCAGAGCATAGAATGTCTGTTTATTGGGTATCCTGATGGATCTAAAGGATTCAAGCTGCTAGATATCAATACCATACAAATCATCATTGAGAGAAGTGTCAAGTTCAATGAGCCTCTTCAGGAGGTGGAACTAGTGAAGGAGAAAACTGCTGAATTTCCTTCCTATTCCACTGAATATTTGGATGATGAAATTGGGGGTGATGAACCTGATTTGGATCCTCTGATTTCTGATATCAGTGTGTAGCAATCATCAGATGCTGAATCAAAACCTGAAGTGCAAAATCATCTTCCTACATGGGTAAAGCCCTCTATGGCCTGAAGCAAGCTCCCAGAGCTTGGTATGGAAGAATAGATAGTTTCTTAATGAGCATGGGCTTTACCAAGAGTAAAACTGATCCTAACCTTTATCTCAAGTTTGTAGAAGATGAACCTGTCATCTTGTTGTTATATGTGGATGACTTATTCTTGACAGGGAATGATAAACAGATCATGGAAAGCAAGAAGAAACTAGCAAAAGAATTTGAGATGAAAGACCTTGGGTTAATGCATTATTTCCTAGGTCTGGAAGTATGGAAAATTTCAGAAGGAATATTTCTAAAACAGGGAAAGTATGCGGTAGAGATATTGAATAGATTCAATATGTTGGAATGCAAAGTCATGGCCACACCCATGGACTCCAACCTGAAGCTGTTTACTGATGACTCATCAGAGTTAGTGGATGTGACTCATTACAGACAGATCATTGGGCCATTGATGTACTTAATAAATACCAAAAAAGACATTTGTTTTGTTGTGAACACCTTAAGTCAATATCTTGTTCAACCAAGACGAGTTCACCTAGTAGCTGCAAAATATGTGATGAGATATCTGAAAGGGACTATAGATTATGGTCTATACTATGATGGCAGCCATGAGTATAGATTGTATGGCTACACAGATGAAGATTGGGCTGGAAGTATCTCAGATAGAACGAGCACATCAGGTGGATGCTATAGTTTGGGATCTGCTATGATTTCATGGTTTAGCAGAAAATAGTCCAATGCTGCTCTAAACACGGCCGAAGCAGAATACATAGCAGCTCGCTCTACTAGTTGTGAAGCCATATGGCTTCGGAATCCGATGTCAGGATTATTCAACCTAGAGTTGGATACTACCGTGATTCTATGTGACAATCAAATTTGTATAAAGATGACAAAGAACCCAGTATTCCATGACAGATCGAAGCACATAGAAATCAAGTATTTCTACATTCAAGATATGATGCAGAAAGGAGCCATAAAGCTCCAGTATGTGAGTACTGATGAACAAGTTGCTGATGTGCTGACAAAACCTCTGTCTCGAGTAAAGTTCAAGCACTTTCGAGACAAGCTTGGTGTGGTTCGGAAAGACCTTTCCCGAAAAGGGGAGTAGTGATGTTGCAGTGGGATTGTATCATCCCGGGACTTATGTCTAGAATGGATCCGGTGACTTTGGTCGTCGAGAATGTGGTGGGATTCTATCATCCATGAACCTCGGTTCAGAATGGATCCGGTGATTGTATCATCTCGGGACTTATGTCTAGAATGGATCCATTGACTTCGGTCATCAAGAATGTGGTGGGATTGTATCATCCATGAACCTCGGTTCAGAATGGATCCGGTGATTGTATCATCCCAGGACTTATGTCTAGAATGGATCCGGTGACTTTGGTCATTGATAATGTGGTGGGATTGTATCATCCATGAACCTCGGTTCAGAATGGATCCGGTGATTGTATCATCCCGGGACTTATGTCTATAATGGATCCGGTGACTTTGGTCATCGAGAATGTGGTGGGATTCTATCATCCATGAACCTCGGTTCAGAATGGATCCGGTGATTGTATCATCTCGGGACTTATGTCTAGAATGGATCCGGTGACTTCGGTCATCGAGAATGTGGTGGGATTGTATAATCCATGAACCTCGGTTCATAATGGATCTGGTGATTGTATCATCCTGGGACATATGTCTAGAATGGATCCGATGACTTCAGTCATCGAGAAGGTGGTAGGATTGTATCATCCGTGAACCTCGGTTCAGAATGGATCTGGTGACTTCGGTCATTGAGATGGTGGTAGGATTGTATCATCCTTGAACTTTAGTTCTGAATGGATCCGGTGACTTCGGTACTCAAGAACGTGGTAGGATTGTATCATCCCTGGACTATAAGTCCAAAAGAGATCCAAAGACTTCTTTGTCTTTGTACTATGATTTGTAGGTTGTTGCTGATGATGATGACGTTGCTGATCAAAAGGTCAAAGTGCTGAAGATGATGTTGTTGATCGAAAGGTCAAAGTGCTGAAGAAGATGTTGTTGATCGAAAGGTCAAAGTGCTGAAGATGATGTTGTTGATCGAAAGGTCAAAGTGTTGAAGATGATGTTGCTGATCGAAAGGTCAAAGTGCTAAAGATGATGTTGTTGATCAAAAGGTCAAAGTGCTGAAGAAGGTGTTGCTGATAGAAAGGTCAAAGTGCTGAATATGATGTTGCTGATCGAGGTAGTCAAAGTATTAATGATGATGAAGACTGAAGATTGAAGAAGAAGACTACATAATGTTGAAAAGCTTCCAATGATTTATAGATGTGTTACCCTGATGATGTTGATGATGTCATATCTCTCTCTCTCCTATTATTGTTGTTGTTGATGTTGTTATAGAATACCCTTCTTATTAAGGGGGAGTGTTGAAATATTGTAACTTTGAAGAATATTCTATATGTATCTTTTTGCTATCCCCGATGGTCCTATTGGGAGAACCACATGTATTAATTTGTACCCCGATGCTCCTAATCGGAAGAACTAATAAGAGTCATGAGGTAGTCCCCTCTAATTGTAAAGGTGGGTCATTAGCACCCCAGTGTGGTTACTTGAGCCTACATGTGTAACTCAAGCCTACATGACTTAACTCAAGCCTACATGTCGAATGAGTTATCTTAAGTGAATAGATGAATATAAATAGAGGTGTAGCGCTCCTCATTTGGAGCACACACTCTCACTTGTGTAGCGCATTAGTGGAGAAGAGAAGAGTAGCTGGAGAAGGAGGAGGATCAGGATTTGATCTCCTTGTTGGTTTTATCTTTTATCTTTTGGGGCATCTATATTGAGGAAGCTTTTGCTAGGTTTTTCCCTTTAGGGTTTTCCCACAATAAATATTTTTGTTCCTTTTGTATGGTTGTGCTTGTCTATCTTTCAGTGATCCTGTTTATATGCTTTTGTTATGGAACTGAAATGAAATATTGAAGTCTTAGCTAAGCATATGAAAATTTAACACAAAACTCGATCACAACCTGGGGCAAAGCAATGAGCGCTTTAAACAAATACCCAGGGTCTTCCTCTCGTCTTCCACAAAGTACGATTCTATCCATGTGATTACAATGATCTGAAGTCGAACATGGTAGAAACCACTTTATTACTGATCAATGATGTGAACTGTTAACAAGTGCGAGGGAGATCACCATTGATGTCAATGATTCCCAAGGTACCCTAGTACAATCTACTAAGTATGAATAGATGTCCTGATGTCGAACACCCAGCCAATTCTATCGATCAAAGGTCAATTATGTGAACCTATGTCGAGAGCGAGAGAATCTATCATTAAGGCATACAGATCTCAAGGTACCAAATATTTTTTCTAAGACTATTTCCCGGATGATGAGCTGATGTCGACGGGAAAAGTCTCATCGAAGGAGGGCCATGATGAGTCCCACATCGACGACACGAAACTCAGAACATAGTTCTGGAATGATGTGAATGTAGTAACCATATGACTAACTCAAAGATACTGACACAAAGAGTGTGTGGACTGCAGAGGTAAAAATTATTCAAATCCCCCTTTGAACATCGGGCGGCAGGACAAAAATACTTGGCAGCATGACTGAATGGGACAGACACACAATGCGACAGTGGACAATGCATTCTTTTAAAAGACTCAAAGGATTGACATGACTCATGAAAGTGGGTCGTCGCGGAGATCAGATGAATACCCAATTGAATGACATGATGTGTAGACAAGTGCCATGTTCAAAGGTAATGACAAACAACTGCCAATATTTACAAAATTATTCCCTTCCCATTTCCCCCATCATGATCGATGAGTGCCTCCTTTTGGTTTTACGAGTTCAAAGAGGGTAACAAACACTCGATATAGCTTGTCAGAAGACAAGTCCAAACTCATATTTTTTACGAACCTGAGAGAGGAGGGTTTCGTTCCCAAAATGGGTCTCTCAATGTTTAATTTAACGAGTCCACTGAAAGAAAACTCGGTATCATTCATGTTTAGAGAGTCTGAACGAATACGGAAGAAGACTCCAAAAGGGGTCCTTTTTCATATGATGTAGTCTCTAAGGCCCGAAAAAGTGTAAAATCATACCTTAGAGAACTCTTCCAGTCATGATTGGCTGGAGTGTTCCTTTTTTGTAAGTAATCCTATCCGAACCGAAAAAGAGATAACCTATCGTCGGATGGACGACTCTTCAAATACTTTAATGTGTGTGAAGAAGACAATATCGCTCGACAATCTTTTCATATTTAGGGAGCCTAAAAATAGTTTAAAGAGAACTCCATGAGGTTTATTTACACAATGTCATATTTTACGAGCCTGGAAAGAATTAGAAACGGACTCGATGACCTTTTTGTGTTTAAGGAGCCTGAAAAAGAGGTGAAAAGAAGACTCCATGATGCTTCTTTACACAATGTCATTTTTTTACGAGACTAGAAATAAACTGAAATGGACTCAGACCTTTGATACTAGGTTTTTAAAGAGCATGAACAAAGTGTCGTAATGAACGCTTATCGACCTTTTCCATTTTATGAAAGTGGAAAAAAGCCATAAACAAACTTTCAAAGCTTCTTACTATAGTTCTCTTATCCTGCAATTGACTCAAAAACAAGTGTTAAATGCATTTATAATTAGCATTAAGGGATTACGATAAACAAACTTTGACTAAAACATGATTTTATATCAAAACTATAGTACGTCAGACCCAAAAATGCCTATATAAGTCATGTAAATAGTAAAAATCAAATCATTTCACTATTTAGCTATAGCAGAGAGCACTTGATTTACCTATAGTAAAAATCAAATCATTTCTCAATCATAATGATGTATTTGCATGTTTCCTACTGATATTGTCAACGCACCCCAAAGTCCTATATTGTTGCAAGATACAGATTCTGAAGGAAAACTTTGCAACATTACTCAGACGAACCCAATTGACATATCAGCCAAGCCTGATACTATCGAGCATGTTCATGTTGGGTAGAACTGCTCGACAGATGAATCTGAAGCATACAAGGCACTTTTTAAAGAATTCCATGATATGTTTTCCTGGTGCTATGAAGAGATAATTTCGGGATTGACCCATCCATTGTGGTCCATGAGATTAAAATCTATCCCATGGCCAAACCTGTCAGGCAAAAACTAAGGCAAGTCCATCCTCAGAAGGGCGCAGCTATTAAAGCTGAAATTGAGAAAATTCTCAAAGATGGGTTTATTTATCCTATACCCTTGACAGAATGGGTATCGAACGTTGTCCCTGTCAATAAAAAGAAGGGAACCATTAGAGTCTATATCGACTTTAGGGATTTAAATAAAGCTTGTCTCAAGGACAACTTTCCTACCCTACATATCGATGAGATTATCGACAACTGTGCTGGAAGTGTCATCTTTTCATTCATGGATGGCTTCTCTAGCTATAATCATATTGAGATATTACCCTCCGATAAGCATAAGATGGCATTCATTTCCAAATGGGGAACCTTTTCATATAAGAAGTTACCTTTTGGCTTGAAAAATGTTGGAGCCACGTTCCAGTGTGCGATGTCCTATGTGTTTCATGACATTAAACATATTGTTGAACCATACCTTGATGACCTCCCTGCTCATTTGCAGCGATGGGAGGACCACCCCGGTCATCTTAGAGACATATTCCTGAGATCTCGTCATTATAATATACGGCTCAATCCGCATAAATGTGTTTTTTTCGTTGAGACGGGACGTCTGCTAGGATTTGTGGTATCCAAAGATGGCATCCAGATCAATCCTTTGAATATTGCCACTATTTTAGATCTACCATCCCCAACTAACCTCCTTGAACTCCAAAGTTTGCAAGGGAAGGCAAACTTTCTCTGTCGTTTCATGTGCAATTTCGCAGAGAAAACGCACAGTTGTATGTGTCTCCTCAAGAAGAACACTCCATTATTCTGGGATGACCAGGCCCAACGCGCCTTTGATAATATTAAGCATGCTCTGACTCATTCACCTGTGATATACCCCCTGGATTATTCAAAGGACTTTCTCTTGTATATTGTTGCCTCCGTTACTACCATCACCATGGTTTTAGTGCAGGACAATATCCACGGTTAGGAGCACGTGATTTATTACGCCAATAAGAATCTTATGGATTCTAAAACTCATTATTCACATGTGTAAAAATTAGCATTGGCCATGGTAATTGCTGTACAAAATTTTCGTCACTACATTCTGCTCCGCACTACCACCGTATTGGCAGACCAGAACCCGATGTATTACATCCTGACTTGTCAAGTGCTCGGGGGCAAGTACTCCCGGTGGATAGTCATCATTTAGGATTTTGATCTGGAGTTTTCCAAAGCCACATCAAAGAAATCCTTGGTATTTGCTGAGCTTATGTATGATCTTCCCTGTGCTATGATAGAATCTGAGCCCAGTGATTCATTTTCGGATGAATTCCTGTTCCTGATTAGCACTACTAATCCTTGGTGTGGAGATTTTCTTATTTATCTCCAAACACAACGATTTCAGCTGCATTTATCCCGTGATTATCATCATTGTATCTGTCACCACGCGAAATACTATCTCATCCTGAATGATACCTTGTATAGACGTGGGATTGACTCTATTCTCCGGCGATGCCTCACCCATGAGGAGGCTGAACATGTGTTGAATGATTGCCACTCTGGAGCATGTGGCGGTAATTTATCTGGGATGGCTACATCCTAGAAAATGCTTCACGCTGGCTATTTCTAGCCTTCCATATTCAAAGACTGTCATGAGCCTATTCAGAAATGCCCACCTTGTCAAAACTTTTATCCTAAAAAGTGCACCCATCCTGCTCCGCTTCAGCCCGTCATTGCTGTTGGCCCATTCTCCAAATGGGGGATTGAATTCATGCATTGTGTAAGCCTACCTTAGCCAGGGGGCATGGTTACATCATCGTAGCCGTTGATTATTTCACAAAATGAGCTGAATGGTAATATTACCCTACATATGCAGAAGATGGTAAGACTGTCGCTCTCTTCTTGTTCAATCATATCATAGCTAGATTTGGAGTTTTGCAGTCCATCGTTACTGATCATGGATCTCATTTCCGTAATCAAATGATGGAAGAATTGAGTTCCAAGCTAGTTTTTTGCCATGAAAACTCTATGCCATACTATCCACAAGCTAATGGTCACGTAGAGGCCATTAACAAAGTTTTAAAAACTATGCTGCATTGGATGGTTGGAGATCATAAATCCAACTGGAACCACGTTCTTTTCTCCAATCTTTGGGCTTATCGAACTTCTTTGAAAACAACCACTAGTTTCACACCATTCCAGCTTGTCTATGGACTCAAAGCTGTCTTACCGATCCAATGTCAGATTCCATCCTTACAACTCGCCGTCAAAATTCTCCCAGACACTTTCACAGAGGAAGAAAGATTTTTGTACTTGAGTAACCTTGACGAGACTCAGAGAGATGTTACCTTGGCTAATGAGGCACATAAGAAACGCGTTAAGGCACAGTATGATAAATCCGTCCAACCTCATGTTTTTAACGAGGGTGACCTAGTATTGACTTATAACCAAAGATATGACAAATTAGGGAAGGGTAATTTTGAGTCCATGTGGTATGGACCTTTCGTTATTTCTAAAGTTTTAGAGAAAGGAGCTTACAAGCTTGTTGATCATGATGGAATCCCTTTAGGGAAACCTTGCAATGGGTTGTACCTAAAAAGGTACTATGCCTAGGTCTTTCTTGGATAGTATGTTGTATATATGTATATTGATTGACTTTCAATGTGCTTTTAGTATTTTCAAGATGGTTTTGAGCTTAGTGTATGCATCTGTTTATACCATGTTTTGCTCATGTAGATGGATTTCTACGGCTTCGCTGATGGTGCTTTCTGCCACACCTTGAATCTCGCATCGGCTGCTTGTGTCTTCTATTCCCCAGCTGAAGATTTGGTCAGTTCAGGAGTGGTTTGTATAGGTCCCACTACTAATAACATCGTCGAGTATGAAGCAGTCATCGGTCTTCTGGCTGAAGCTGCCTCCCAGGATGTTAGTGATCTAGTAGTCTTGATGGACTCACAAATCGTGGTTTTCCATTTAAACCATGTTTACACCATTAGAAACCTAGTGCTCCTCCGCCTCTTCCAGAGAGTACGTTTGCTAGAAATATCATTTGAAACCATTACTTATAGGCATATCCCTAGGGAACATAATGTAGTTCCTAACTGATTAGCTAATTACATCCTAGATTGGCATATTACCCATTCATGACATCAAAATCAAACATGGTACATTGTAAATAAACATTCAAAGACACATAAAACTCATAGAAAATGCATTTGCCATTTGAAATATATAAACACCATGTAAAAGTCTGTATATATATATATATATATATACAAAAAAGTTTTAAAAAAATAGGTCCTGAGACCTCATCTAAAGCACGCAGGCTTTCAAGAAAAATCATCAGACAAAATCCTAAAGCTGTCAGCTTTCAGTACATCTCTCATACACTACTGGTGCTCATGATAGCACATCACTGCTCGAGCTACTCTACGTAGTAGCCTACTGAATCAACCCGGTACTCCCACTGTGGATCTCTGATATCTCATCGGGAGGTCATCAATGTCAGCATCTGGGATATCCAAGGTCGACCTCTCTAGGTTTTCCTCTAGCTCCCCAGTGATACCATCACCCCGTGGTCTGAAACGGGCTCCAGCTCGCCTATCCAATGGAGATGCTCCTCCAGGTCGCGCTGCTCCAACACCTGCATGAGAATATACAGGCCTCGTTACTTAGCATAAAAAATATAAAACATTAAAAAACATAAAAACATTTCATCCATTTTATGGTTTATTGCTTCTTATCGATGTCGCCCCACTGTCCGCCAGGTGGGAGTGGTAGGTCAGGATCTCCAGTGAAGTCCGTACCTGCATAATCATAATCCTCAACCATGAGGATCTGATATCGGAGTCATCTAAAGAATGGATCATCGAACTTCACCCTTCCCCTACATGCCCCTGTGCGAGCCATGACCTAGACCCACCTTAGCATATGGGGGTCTCGTGCTCTTAGACTCTGGAAGACCACCTCAGGTCTCATCTGTGGAACCCACTCGAAGAAGAAGCAGGCTAAAATGGAACCAAAGCCAAACTACTTTAGCTCTCCCTGCCGAAACTTAGTTAGCTGATATTTGAATATTAGAAGCATGGCTTCCACCCAGTTGAACATTGTGGGTGCCATGGCCTCTATGGCATACAGCATGTGTGCCCTAGAATCCTGGTGCACACCTCGACTCTCGGCTACCCTCTGCATCGTAAACAAGACGGTCCGTAGGGGCCTATCTGTCACTGCTCTAATGGGGATCTTCTTCCTCGATGTGCCCATCCCTAGAGCACAGTGACGATTTATAAGCTCTCGAGTGGTAATATCCCCTCCACGAGAACTTGTCAGTGAGATGGGGGCACCCCGTCTCGAGATGCTAGTCAAGAAGTAGATGTCCTCTACTTCCACTATAAGAATATGGGCCCCCACCTCGAATTAGTGTTGCTCTGGATTCCACATCTACAGTATATGTTCCAGTAACCGCTCATGTGACACCATGCTTGGGGTCCGGAAGAACTTCAGGAGCCCACAGTTTTGTAATGCGGAAATACAACCTGCATTTCTCTCAGCAAAATTATCCTCATTGTCATGTGTTCTTTCTTTCTATATCACCATGTTTTGAGCAACCTAGACCTGCCAAAAACAATAATGGCATGCATTAGAATCATCCCTAATCATTAAAAATCAAAGGAATGACTTTATATTGCCCATGCTATTATTTTAGGTTCTCCACACTGGCACCGCCTGTCTACTATGTTATAGGCACGGTTCTCAGGTGGTACCGCGTATCCCGCAAGGGGTAGCCGCGGTGCCCGTTTTTAAGGTTTTAGGGCTTGCCATATGAGCCCAAAACCCCACCAAAACTCAAAATAAACACTATGAAATGAAAGAATAGGGTGTTAGCTATTATCTGCAACTGACGATGCTAAAAACAGATGGTGGAAACTCCCGATATCAGCTACTGAAGATCTGGCTAAGAAAATGCTCCAAGTGCTCTCTGCTATAGGGTAATAGTGAAATGATTTGATTTTTACTATTTACATGACTTATATAGGCATTTTTGGGTCTAACGTACTATAGTTTTGATATTAAATCATGTTTTAGTCCAAGTTTGTCTATCGTAATCCCTTAATGCTAATTATAAATGCATTTAACACTTGTTTCTGGGTCGATTGCAGGATAAGAGAACTATAGTAAGAAGCTTTGAAAGTTTGTTTATGCCTTTTTCACACTTTCATAAAACAAAAAAGGTCGATGAGCATTCATTACGACACTTTGATCACGCTCTTTAAAAACCTAGTATTAAAGGTCCGAGTCCATTTCAGTTTTCTTTCCAGGCTCGTAAAAATTGACATTGTGTAAAGAAGCGTCATGGAGTCTTCTTTTCACCACTTTTTCAGGCTCCTTAAACACGAAAAGGTCATCGAGTCTGTTTTCGAATCTTTCTAGGGTTGTAAAATATGACATTGTGTAAAGAAACCTCATGGATTTCTCTTTAAACTCTTTTCAGGATCCCTAAATACGAAAAGATTGTCGAGTGATCTTGTCTTCTTTACGCTTGTTAAAGTATTTGAAGAGTCGTTCGTCCTACGATAGGTTATCTCTTTTTCAGTTCAGATAGGACTACTTACGAAAAAGGAACACTCCAGCCAATCATGACTGGAAGAGTTCTCTAAGGTATGATTTTATACTTTTTCGAGCCTTAGAGACTAAATCATATGAAAAATGACCCCTTTTGGATTCTTCTTACGTATTCGTTCAGACTCTCTAAACATGAACGATACTAACTTTTCTTTCAGTGGACTCATTAAATTAAACATTGAGAGACCTGTTTTGGGAACAAACCCCTCCTCTCTCAGGTTTGTAAAACATATGAGTCTGGACTTGTCTTTCGACAAGCTATATCGAGTGTTTGTTACCCTCTTTGAACTCATAAAACCGAAAAGAGGCACTCATCAATTATGATAGGGGAAATGGGAAGGGAATCATTTTGCAAATAATGGCAGTTGTTTGTCATTACCTTTGAACATGGCACTTGTCTGGAAATCATGTCAGTCAATTGGGAATTCAGCTGATCTTTGCGACGATCCACTTTCATGAGTCATGTTAATCCTTTGATTCTTTCAAAAGAATGCATTGTCCATTGTCACATTGTGTGTCTATCCCATTCAGTCATGCTGCCAAGTCTTTTTGTCGTGCCGCCCGATGTTCAAAGGGGGATTTGAAGAAGTTTTACCTCTGCAATCCACATAGTCTTTGTATCAGTATCTTTGAGTCAATCATATGGTTACTACATTCACATGATTCCAGAACTATGTACCAAGTTTTGTGTCATCGATGTGGGACTCATCATGGCCCTCCTTCGATGAGACTTTTCCTGTCGACATCAGCTCATCATCTAGGAAATAGTCTTAGAAACAATATTTGGTACCTTGATATCGGTATGCCTTAATGATAGATTCTCTCGCTCTCGACATAGGTTCACATCATTGAATTTTGATCAATAGAATCGACTGGGTGTTCGACATCAGGACATCTATTCACACTCAATATATTGTACTAGGGTACCTTGGGAATCATTGACATCAATGGTGATCTCCCTCACACTTGTTAACGGTTCACATCATTGACCGGTAATCAGGTGGTTTCTACCATGTTCGACTTTAGATCATTGTAATCACATGGATAGAATTGTACTTTGTGGAAGACGAGACGAAGACGCTGGGTATTTGTTTAAAGTGCTCATTGCTTTTCCCCAAGTTGCGATGGAATTTTGTATATCTAGCATGGATCCACATTTGTATGGTCCTGGCTATGCTCAAATTTGCATCTGTATGACATAGATCTACATTGTATGTCTAGTAGCTATGTCCAAGTTTGAGTCCTCTATCACATGGATCTACGTTGTATTCTAATAGCCATGCTTATTTATTCCTCTCATGGATATGCCTTGTATTGGTATACAACCCTGATTTTGGTTACTTGTGTCTATGAGTCAACATACTGATGTACTACAGATGCCTACTTGACAACATGATCTGATCAAGCGGACACTTTCACCTCGTAGCAACGACTTGTTCTCTCAAAGCTCTCATTTATTGTATCCCTCTAAGACTCATGCTTTAGGGTGCATCCTATTATACCAAAATCCTATCACCATCATGTGATAAGACTCTTGACATACCTACTTGCCCTAAATCCCAGCTCTTGGAGTGGAAACCCATGTTAATTATCAATCTTTCATGAAAATTCCCAGCACCACGCTTTCCCTATTATCAAGGAGCAGTACCTTGTTTGCACCGCCTATCCCTTGTTGTCCACAAGCAGTGCCATCGCTTATGACCCTTAGTCCATAAGCGTTTCTTACCAAAACCGCTCTGTCATTGAAGGAGAAATGCAGTACCCTGGATAAAAAGGGAAAAAGAGAATTTTCTTGAGGCTTCTAGATGACAAGCCTTGTGTCCTCCCTTACCCCTATCATTGTGGGTCAGTTGAGCTCAAGATCCCTCATCCTGGGATCCTAGAGGCCACCTCATCCACTAATCTCTCAACCATCCCTATCCATTGAGCCTTATAAATACAAGCTCATATCCATGGTTGAGGGGGGAACTCTTAAGGTATTGTTATGCTGTTGGATTGATTAATTGGCCCAAGTCATTGGAGAGCATAGAGAGCTAGAGTCGGAGCTTATGGGGATGAGAGTGCTTGGTTTCATGGAGATGCATGTCAACACTAAGGCTTGGTTGTAAACTTCCCCATATTTTTATCTTCATGCAAGTTGATTTATGTCCCACATTATTGTTGTTGTTCGATTTCACATGTATGTTGTTAGATTCCTTAGTCACTAACATGGATCAGTAGATTATATTCTGGAAATTTCGATGTGTTTGCATGTTTAAGCTTATTGCAGGTACATAGGGTTACTATCAAAGCATCACATTCTAGGTATCTACGGTGTCCAGGGAGAGTCTTCAACCTCTGTCCTTCATTTGTTCTAGATCTGAACCATTCAGACCAGTGGAACACCTTACTATCTGCAGGAGCTGAAATATTCTAGCTAACATTATATCCTCAAATTTTAATGTATCTATGTTGTTTAAATTTTCCTCATTTGTTACTGTTACTGCATAACCCTTACAACCTTTCCTAACAGCTCTCTTAAGATGCAGAGCAGAAATATGCCTTACGGTTGTTTTCCTAGGGATTCCTTTTATGCTTATTAGTTTTCCATCATTATTCCAAGTAAAGGTTTTCTTATAACAATTTAAAACCACCCTATGCTGCTCTAGCCAATCCATACCAATTAGTATGTCATATGAACCTAGAGGTAGTACATTAAGCTTAACAAAAGTTTCAAATTGATCCATAGTTACTGCACAATTCTTTACAAAACTAGTTACCTTCCTCTTTGCACCAATAGCTAACTGAACCAACCAAGAATTTACAAACCTTTCAACAAGAAGTTTACACTTTTCTACCAGTTTAGGTGAAATATAACTTAAACTAGCTCCTAGATCAATTAAAATAGCTATGGGTGTTTGGTTTATCTTACCTTCTACTTCCACCATGGAAGTTTGATAGTCTGCTTGCTGATTCTCCAAAGCTGCATTGATCCTGGGCATAGTCCTCGCTACATCTCCAGCAGTCATTTCCTCCTGTATTGTATGGATATTACTGACAGTCTTTTTTTGATTAGGACAAACTGAGGCATAATGTGGGCCATTGCACTCCCAACACTTTA
Organism: Pseudotsuga menziesii; assembly: GCA_001517045.1. Taxonomy (NCBI): domain Eukaryota; kingdom Viridiplantae; phylum Streptophyta; class Pinopsida; order Pinales; family Pinaceae; genus Pseudotsuga; species Pseudotsuga menziesii. The sequence goes on along the minus strand of LPNX010320987.1, from coordinate 56,829 downwards.
TGGGTTCTTTTCGTTCAAAGTTCTTTGTGTAATTACAGTGATTATTAGCAGACTCTTTACTCTTTTGATTATTCTGATTGTTTTGTGAATTATTCTTATTCCCCTGGAGATTCTTATTAGAAACATTTCTAGCATTATTATCTTTAGAATTCCGATTGGGTACAAACTCTTTCTTCTTTTGATCATAATTATTATTCTTTTTGGCCTTCCAGTTGGCCATACTCTCCTTTTTTTTATTATATTCATAACAAAAATTTGCTTTCCTCATAGCTTCCTCCAAGGTTTTTGGATTGTCATACACAATCCTATCCTTTATGTGACAAGGTAAACAACTAAGAAACTGTTGTACCTTCAGTTTTTCATCCACAAGGTATGGCACATACCTAAGCAGAATTAAAACTTACTATTCAAATCTTTCATAGTCATTGTACCTAATATTAGCTCATAGAATTCTTTAGCCCTTTCTTCATAGTACTGTTTAGATAAAAATTTCTTTTTAAAGTACTTCTTGAATGTGCTCCAATTTATGTTCTTCTCTCTTATACCTTTCACTCTCTTTAAATCTTGCCACCATATATCAGCTTTCCCTGTAAGATTGTAAATAGCCATTGTATCCTTTAATTGATTAGAATAGTTATAAATCTGGAAGTACATCTTCATCCCATATAACCAGGATTTCACTTCCTCCCCCTTTTTAGTTTCTCCATTTAATGTTGGTGGCTTGATCTAGGCTTAAACTCTCTAGAAATTTCTTCATAAGGTTTATATTTTCTTTTTCTAGTGTGGTGGTTATACCAAATACTTCGAAAGATGAGCTACTTTCATTTTTAATCTGTTTAGTCTTTTTATACTCATGTCGATAACTTATATCTTCTTAATCAACTCTTTTACCCCTTCCCCTAGTATGAAATATTTCTATTAGGATCTGATTCAGTTCCTCCTGAGCTCTCAGAATCAGCTCATTTTCTTTTTTAACAGATTCCATTTCAAATTTTAATTCTTTTACTGTTTGTAAAAAGTCTCAGGAATTAGTGGTTATGTCTTCTTGTATAGGTTCTCTTTGTAATTTTTCTTGTTCAGTATAGGGAGATTCCTCTTCCGCATATTCCTCCAGTCTTTCCATACCTGTGGTTAAACTCAGAAACAAATTTCTCTGTCGATAACATTAAAAGAAAAACAACATCAGTAAAATGATTTAAATTCATTGTTTCATGTAAGCAAGTTGAGCTTCATCAAGGCCTAGTGTTTGAACCTTGTTCTCTGATACCACATGTCGTAACCTTGTTTAATAATTGCTAGCGGTTAGCGGAAAATGAAACAATTTAACAATTGGTATTAATTAGTTTCAAAATTACAGTAACTAATACAACTTTAATTGTTATAAGTTTTTCAGAATGACTTGCATTTAGATTGCTTCTAGCCATACTCAAAAAGTTACTTCTGGCAAGTAGGTGAAAAACTATCTTTGAAATTAAGGGCTTACTTAGCATTATGCTAACACAGATGGACTGCTGGTTCTTACAGGTTCAACAGGTAACAAACGATCAAGTAGGAGTTTATTTTGTAAGATAGCAAGAAGTATTTCTGTAGCATGTTAATATGCTAGTAAATAAAATGATTATGTAAAAACAAGGCTCTGATGAGGTAAAGTAATTTTCTTTCATAGTTTTGGTTCTAAGACAATATTCATAGTTTATCCATAAGGATTGTGATCCTTAACATACTTGGTGAAACAAAGTAGATTCTTTTTATGAGCTTAGAGCTCCAGCTCTTAACATACAATTACTTTTATTGTAACATGCTCATATTGCTATTGTTATGTTTAATGTTCAAATGTACTGTCGTTTATGCATGAATGTACTCCTATAATTCTCAAAGGTAAGGTTTACCAAAATATTACATATTTCTACTTTGTCTCTTCTTTACTAGTCATGAAAATTATCAACCTGTTGACTGTATGCAATTATGCTAATCCTTTTTGCACTGCTAAACATCAAGTTATAAACTTTGATCCCTAAGTTATTTCCATACTACAAGTATTATTGTAAAAATATACAATACCACCTCATTTTTATAATGTACCAAAATAATTTTTACTTATATCCTTAGGTAGTCTTACTACCTGGTAATTTCCATGATATATTATAAGTTTGGTTCTTTGAAACTAGATAAATTATCTTAAGGTGGAATACTACCTAACCATCACTTCCATAAAGTCGAAACCAAAATTAAATACATTATCAGTGTTATTCCTATAGTTTATAAATCTAGTGCATGGTTTACACAATAGTAAGATTAATATTGTAATGTTACCACACTATAATGATTTGTAGTTTATAATAACTACTATGGTATATTTTACTACCTAAAAAATTCTATCCAAAGGTTGACATCAAAGTCAAACATTATAACTAATGTTCCTATACTATGCTAAAACCAAGCAAAGCACAAACAATCATATAATTGACTTTGTAAACAATGATAAGAACCACCAAAATGGTCTTTGGCAGTATGAGAATCATTATTTGTAATTGTTTATACTATGGTCGAATTTCGTGATTGTTTTATTGACAAGATTAATACACCTTTACTCTGTAGTCGATGACGTAGATCCATTATTATAAATCATAGCAAGACTTAATACCATCGATTACAAATGATATAATTTCGAGTTTTCAAATCTTATATGTATTTATTCCATAGTCAATTGCATAGTTTTTGAATTATGAGCAATAATAAGTTTGTAATTGACAAAGCAGGGTTGACTATAGACATGACCCTCACATGGTTAAATAATCTGAAGGGCACGTGGTCTGATCTCATCCATGCATTGGCGACTTAAAAAGAATGTAAACCCTATCATTTTGGCATTTGGCTCTGAGGGTTCTATCGGCCTGCAGGCTGCTCTGTGTAGTTTTCCTTGCGGCCATGAGAGGCCATTACTTCTCTGTTATCTAGCTTTGTGTTTTGAGTTTGATGCTGGGTGGTCTCGATACCCTATCTTGTAGTCTCACTTTCTCATGGTTGTAAACAGCACTGTGCGAGTGGTCTTTGCTTATTCATTTGGATCGAAGCATGTATAAGGTTTTTAGCTCAAGCAATACTTGTTCCTCACCACGACTTGTGAAGTTTTAAGTCTGTTTCTTACTGCCTCCATCACAGAGTCAGCATGATGGTTTTATTTCCTCTCTATGTAAATTCCTTACACTGGTGGCAGCTCCTTCATAGCTCGACTCTCTTCTTGCTCGTAGGTAAATATTTCCATTCTTTGTTAAGAAATTTCTTTTGCTAAAGTTATTATTTAATCTTGGGTTGATGCTTAGAAGCCGAGTATTGTTCTAACGCTCAGAAAAGTGCTCTTTATAGGAACCTGCGACTGCTACAACCTTCAGTGGGAAAAGAAGTACATTCTCCAGCTTCAGTGAACTTGCGGCCTCCAACTGGTAAGCCCTGGCTTCGAATGTAGGTTTTTCCCTACTTACGATGAGGGTTGTTGGAAGAAGTTTACAATGAAAATAAGCATGGCTTTGGTTTCTTCAATGGTTAAATGTTTAGTTTGTTATTACTCTTTTTTTTTGGTTTAAAACCCTTGCGACACTCGTTGGGTAGCTCCGGCTCTTGAGCTGTGATATGTATTTGGTTTTTGGGTTAACAGTTTAGCCTTGCAGCTTGATAATGTAACACAATTGGGTTAAGAAAAAAGAATTTTTGTAAGACTTGGAGTTTTAATTTGAGCTCTGTCTCGTTCGCTTCAGTTTTGCGTTTACATGTGGACTGTTGTTTCATTAACCTGTCAATAATGTATTTAATTTACTGTTAAAATATTTATAAACACATTTTAATTTCAGGAATAAGACTCTAGTCAGTCTAATGCACAGTTTGTAGTTTTCTTGTCATTTTTAATTCTCAGTTAGCAATGTAACTGGATGTATTTTATACAGGATTAATTTGTATTTGAATAGAATAGTTGAAGGGGTTTCGACCATTAGGTTTTCACAGGTTATAAACCTGTCTGGTTTTAAATTTTTAAAATGCACAAATATATATATAACTCTTAGTTTATTTCGTTTATTATTTATATATACATTTATTTTTACTTACCACTCTGTAAGTTATATTTATTTGGAGCTCTGTAGAGAAAAGAATGTTAACTCTAGAACTCTGTTTATTTTACATAAATGAAGGGTTTATAAACGAAACCCTAATCTGGTTTTATTAAGTAATATTTAAGATTAAGTTAATATTTAAAAAGAAACTGTTAGTTATTAACTTGTTTATATGTTTTCTTGAATATTAGTTATTATCTCCTATAAAATTTTATTTCTTAACAGTATACTAATACTATGGTACTAGTGCACTTTACTAATTCTTTTACCTGTATTTTCATTTAGTTATACTAAGTAACATAGTAAATATAAACAAACCATAACACTGCTTTTTCATTGCATTGTAAACATTGAAATAAAATTTACTTTGTTTACCTACAGATACAAAATCATATCTATTATTTTCATTCTCATAAGAATTATTTCATTTATTTAAAAGCATTCTAACTGTGCTAGACTATGACCTAGTTTCCAGGTGTGGAAAAACACAGCTTAGGAATTTAATTTCTTTCTATTTCATTATTTCCCTAAACCATTTTCATTTCTATAAATAATCTAATAAGAATACTAAATCTAACATTTCACAAAACTCTGAACTTTTAACATTCATGTAGCAGATAAACCAAGATTTATTTAACTAAGATAGTAAAATAAAATAACATAGAACCTGTTGAGGACAAGACGACAACAGCTTGAGGAGGTCGTTCCTCCCTAGAAATATCCTGGAGAGCACTCAAACAATGCTTCCTCAGGACCCCCGATCCTATTCCTGGTCTTCTTGGCTGAGAACTAGGTGGAGAATGCAACTGTAGAACCCTCTATCACCTGACTGGTTCAATACCTTAGTAAAACAATCTGCTCTCAGCAGTATGATCTTCATCTTAAAAGACGCAACTAGATCAATCTCAGCAGTTTTCCCCTCAAACACTTTCCAGATTCCCCTCCATTGAATTTATCTGAAGTAAATTCATTCACCCTAAATTATCACTTCTCTAGAATGAGCAGCCTCAGTTCTCTTCAATGGGAAATTTTATAGAGATGCCTAGGTATTCTGGGTCAATTTTCATTAATTGAGCCACCTTCTCTGATTCCACTTTCTTGGGGAATCATGACCACAAATATAGGGAGGTTTCCACCTGCAATAGTTGGAAGTGGTTTGAGGATGCTGCCACATGTCAGTTTGCTCTCCACCCAATCTCCTCCACCAATTTGACCAGTAAACACTCTTTTAACAACTCTCCTAAGCTGTTGTCTCCTCATTTATTTATTTATAAATAAAATATTCCAAATTTACATTAAATATTCTTGACCCCACTGGTCATTAATTACAACTTAGCATAAAATTTAACATAATGTTCCTCAAATAATGTAAAATTGTTTTTGCAAAATTGGGGCATGTGAGAGAGTTAACTTTCGTTCTTCTGACCCCCCTGGTGAAAGTTCCCATTCTATGTCAAGATCTGTAATAAAATTCTTCAAACCTTATTGTGAACCATTTCTTCTGGATCTAAACCCACCAGAGGAACAACTTCTGTCCGCAGAAGGTGCAACAAAATTCCTAGCTACAAATCTAGTGACTCCACTGGCGACTCCACTTTACCTATTACATTAGAAGGAAAAATTGTCTGTATTGATGTTATGGTGGTCCAAGGTCCTTAGATTTTAATCTTCTCCTTGGACGTGATATGTTTACGCCATGAAGGTTGTAGTGTCCACACTCTTTAGAGTTATGCATTTTCCCCATGATGGGAAGATTGTGACCATTGATCAGCTTTCTTTTGTTACACCTGACCATCACATGCTTCCTAGTAATCAGACTTTCCTAAATGTTCCACATGTTTTTGTGATTCCTTCTCCTTCTTCTAGTTAGCTTCTTCCCATCATAGGTAAAATGGGGGGCATGGTTCCAACCTATGGACATCATACTGGAATTAATTCACTAGCTTTTATGCAAAGGGGAAACCTACCAACCTCTGGGTATCATTTTCAGTAGGAGCAGGTTTTTGAGCAAAGTTCCGATTCTAAGATTGTGACTAAACAATATTTTTTTAATTGCTTTAAATATTTTTTGGGGTGCATTGATATTTTACTTTTCATTTGAAAAGATAGGACTGCATTTGAATTTGGGTGTGCATTTTGGAAAGAAAAGTGAATATCGCTCCCTCTTTTAGGTAGAATTTCATTGAAGAGGAAAACTTACATTATCATATAGATCACTGGGAATCTTCTTTAATTTCAAGTTTTCACTCCATGGTTCCACCTAACCGTACAAGATAAAATTAACGGTAGTACTAGGTTAAAACTTTTAGCAATTTGAGTATTAGGTTAGCGACGTGTTCCAACATCGGTAAGCATGGAAGTTGTCGTTATTTGCCAACACTGTATCCTAAGGGCTTGTAGTTCTTCCATGTACATCCGGTATATCGAATGGCCTTTCATGTACCCTTGAGGTATATCGAAAGGTACTTCACGTACTTGGTAGTATATCAGAAGGCTCCTGTCAAACGATTATGCATTAGACAACACCACTACGGATTTGAGCTCCCACGTACCTAGCGTATATTGGGAGACCCTTTTAGGAATCCTCAAACCATCTGAGTTATCCTTTTGGCCTGTCCTGTGAGGTTCCTGACTCTTATCCACTCCTTTCACATGTTTTCTTATTGCTTTTAGTTTGAGTAGTGCTTGCTTGTGCGTGGTAGTTAGGGGTTTTTTAGAGAGTTTAGAGATGGCACCCCCATCTAGGACTACCACTCAAGAGGTCCCTTTCCAAGATGTACCTTTTGTATTCCCTCCAAGTGAAGGTATTGGTCCTCCCTTTTTTGCCACTCTAAATCTTCCTGGGTTAACTATAGGATTACCAGTCTAGCTGTTTAATCTGGTAATTCCTGTTACACCTAATGTCTCAAATGTCGCATCTCCTCTGAGAGAGGATCGACCTCAACCTAATCTTGCTCCTTCTTTGTCGATTGTGGCTTCGTCCCTTTCTTCTTCTTCACTTGACCAAAGCTCTATAGTTAGTATTCAGGTGGATAATAAGAAGAAGAATGGGAAGGGTAAGAATAAGAAGGATAAGAAAAAGAAAAAGTAGCAACCATCTTCTCTTGATGGTGCTCGTTCTAAGAGAATGCCCGGGAAACCCAAGTTCCCTTGTAAGCTTTGCAAGGGGGACCACCTTCTTAAGGAGTGTCCCGATCTCTCCCTTGTACAAGAAGAGTGGTCTAAAAGGCCCAAACCGTCTGTTTCATCAACCTTTGATCACCATGTTGATGATACTCCCTCAACCAGTGATCCATTGGTAAAATATCGTAAGGGTAAAGTCAAAAATCCTTGCTTGCTTTGTAAGGACATGCACTTTACTTACCTTTGTTCTCACATGGATGAAGCTTCTAAGTTGTTGGAAGATATTATTGTTTCTCGTAAATGGCTTCCAACAGGTTATCATAAGTTGTCTCTTGAATCCCCACTGGTTGACCAAGTGGTTGATTCAGTTTCATCCGTGGCCGATCCCACTCTTCATTCCAAGAGTGAATTCCAAGTGGTCAATCCAGATTCAACTGTGGTTGATCCCACTCTTTCTTTGAAGAGTGAAGTGGTCGTGTCGATGTCATCTCCACCCGATCCCACTCTTTCATCAGAGAGTGTTAAGACTGAAATAGTCAATTTTACCAAATCTTTGTCTTGTTCTTCTCTTCCAGTAGAGAATGAACTGAAAACTACTAGAGTTTTTATGCTTCATTCTGATTGTTCTACACAAGAGGAAATTTTGTCTCTTTCGACAGAACCCTCTCCAAGTACTAAGGTTATTTCCTTTAACTAGAGTAACCTAACAGAGTCTCGTCTTCATTCAAGTGTTCCTTTCCTAATAGTTGTGAATGTTACTACTAGGAGGATGCTTCACATTATTGTTGACGAAGGGGCTTCTGTTAGCATTCTATCCTCAACTGCTTAGCAAGCTTTAGGTTCTCCTCAGCTTGTGCTAGCCACCGATCAAATACTGGCTTTTAATCGAAGACCTACTTCACATTTAGGGATCCTTCCTCATTTTCCTATTTCATTAGGAGGAAAAATTGTCTGTATTAATGTTATGGTGGTCCAAATTCCTTTAGATTTCAATATGCTCCTTGGACGTGATTATGTGTACGCCATGAAAGTCGTTGTGTCCACACTCTTTAGAGTTATGCATTTTCCCCATGATGGGAAGATTGTGACCATTGATCATCTTTCCTTTGTTACACCTGACCATCGCATCACTCCTAGTAATCAGACTGCCCTGAATGTGCCTCATGTTCTTGTGATTCCTTCCCCTTCTTCTAGTTAGCTTCTTCCCATCATAGGTAAAATGGGGGGCATGGATCCATCCTCTAGATATCACACTGGAGTTAAGTCGCTAGCTTTTATGTAATGGGGGAAACCTACCAATCTTTGGATATCATGTTGGGTAAGAGCAAGTTTGCGAGCATCGTTCTTTTTCTGTGTCAAACTTGTTAAAAAATGAAACAGGTTAGTGAGCATAGATCCTTTTATTTGTGTCAAGCTCATTAAAAAAAGAAACAAATTCCTTTGAGCATAGTTTATTTCTATTTTTAAGCTCGTTAAAAAATAAAATTGGCCTCAAGCATAGTTTACCTTTCGGTTTCAAGCTTACATAAAAATGAAACCATTCCTAAGCATAGTTCATTTTCTATTTCAAGCTCGTTAAAAAATGAAGTAGGTTTCCTTAAGCATAGTTTACCTTTTGGTTTCAAGCTTGCATAAAAATGAAACCATGTTTCAAGCATAGCTATTTTCTGTTTCAATCTTGTGTAAAAATGAAACAGGTCATTTTGAGCATAGTTATTTTTCTGTTACAAGCACGTTAAAAAATGAAGCAGATACCCTAAGCATTCTTTCAACTGATATTCGAGCTCGTTAAAAATAGTAAGATGGTGTTGAGCTTACTTTTCATTTTTTGTGCTCTGGTTAAAACATGAAAAGTGGTTTGAGCTTAGTTTATTACTTTTTCATGCTCTAGATTCAAACATGAATAAGGTTAATAGAGTCTTCTTTAAGCTCTTTTCAGACTCTTAAAATATGAAAAGATTGTAGAGTGAACTTGTCTTCTTCATGCTCTTAAAAGGACTTGAAGAGTCATCTTCCTAGTGATAGTTTACCCCTTTTTTGGACCAAGCGGCACTAATTATGAAAAAGGTACACTCCATCCAATCATGACTGGAAGAGTTCTCTTGGGTATTATTTTACACTTTTTCGGGCCCTAGAGACTAAATCGTATGAAAAAGTACCCTTTGGAGTCTTCTTTTGTCTTCATTCAGACTCTATAAATGTGAACGATACCGATTAAAATTTCATTGGACTCGTTAAATTAAACATCGAGAGACCCTTTTTTGGGAACGAACCCCTCCTTTCTCAGGTTCGTAAAACGTATGAGAATGGACTTGTCTTTGGATGAGCTACAACGAGTGTTTTTTACCCTCTTTGAACTCATAAAAATGAAAAGGGGCATTCATCAATCATGATGGGGAAATTAAGGGAACGAAATCAATTCATTTTGCAAATAAAATGGTGGTTTGTCGTCACTTTTTAACATGACACTTGTCTGCATTTCATTCAGTCAATTGGGTAAATCAACTTGTCTCTGAGTCGATCCACTTTCATGAGTCATGCCACTCCTTTGAGTCTTTCAAAGAATGCATTGTCCAATGTCTTATTATGTTCCGCCTCGTCGATTCAATGATTCCAAGTCTTTTGTCTTGCCGCCCGATGTTCAAAGGGAAGTTAGAAGTTTACCTCTGCAGTTAAAACAACCTTTGTGTTAGTACTTTTGAGTCATTCCAATGGTTTAATTATCTACAACATTCCAGAACTTTGTTCTGAGTTTCGTGTCGTCGATGTGGGTTTCATCATGGCCCTCCTTCAACGAGACTATTCTTGTCGACATCAGCTCATCATCCAGGAATTAGTCTTAGAAACAAGTTTAGTACGTTGAGATATGTATGCCTCAATGGCAGATTCTCTCGCTCTCGACATAGGTTCACATCATTGACCTTTGATCAAGAGATTTGACTAAGTGTTCGACATCAAAAAATCCATTCACACTTAGTAGATTGTACTAGAGTACCTTGAGAATCATTGACATTAATGGTGATCTCCCTTGCACTTGTTAACGGTTCACATCATTGATTGGTAATCAAGTGGTTTCTACCATGTTCGACTTTAGATCATTGTAATCACATGAATAGAATCATACTTTCTGGAAGACGAGATGAAGACCTTGGGTATCTATTAGAAAGCACTCATAGCTTTCTCTCCAAGTTGTGATGAGATATATTGTATGAAGTACCAGCATGGATCCACATTTGTATGGTCATGGCTATGCTTGAATTTGCCTCTATATTGCATAGATCTATGTTGTATGTCTGGTAGCTATGTCCAAGTTTGAGTCCTTTGTCAAATGGATCTATGTTGTATTCTAGTAGCCATGTTTATTTATCTCTCTCATGGATCTGTCTTGTATTGGTCTGCAGCCATGATGAAGACACATTTTTCTCATGAATCAAAAGTATTGATACATTGTAGAAGCCTGGTTGATGATCTATGATTAAGCTAATTCTTGCCTCGAAGTGATAACTTGCTCTTTCAAAGCTCTAGACTATCGTATCCCTCTAGCCTCATGTTTTGGGGGGCATTCTGTTATACCTAAATATCGTCATCGGCATGTGATAAGATCCCAAACTTCAATGTTGCCCTCAATTCCAAATTGTGAAGCAAGAACATTGGTCCAGACATGAAATTTGTATATGAAAATCCAACACCACTTCTACCCTTTAGTCAAAAAGAGGTACCTTCTTCAACACCACTTGTAATGTGTTGGAAGTAAGCGGTGGCATTGCTTTTGTCCTTTAAGAAATGCGTGGTTCTACCTAAAACCGCTCGGTCATGGTGAACAAGAAGAGGTGCCCTTGGTAAAAAGTGAAAAAGAGAGGTTCTCACGAAGCTTCTCTAAAGCAGGCTTCGTGGCACCCTTATCCCTGATCACTAGGGTCAGTTGGGCCTGAGATCCACCCTTGTAGGATCTTCTAGCCACCTCACCCATCAATTTCCCAACCATCCCTATCCATTGCAAGCCTATAAAAGCAGGCTCAATCTCCATGGTTGAGGAGAGAGTAATGTTATGTTGTTTCTTTGATATTCTGGCTTAAGTCATTCAAGAGAGCTTGAGGGAGCAAGTTGGAGCTGTATGGGACAAGATGTTGGTTTTGTGAGAGAGCATATCAACACTAAAGCATAGGTTGTAAACTCTTTCTTCATTTATTAATGTAAATTTGGTTCCTTTACCATATGTTTTTTATGTTATAATCTTGTATATTATTGTCAAATTCCTTAGTCACTGACATAGATCTATAGATGATGTTCTGGTATCTTTGATCTCTTATGTGTTTGATGTGTTTTTGCAAGTATTTTATTGGAGACCTTTTGTCATAAGAGAAGAACCATATCACTCCATCAAATATTGTATTCCAGGTGTCTATAGTTTCTAGGGAAAGTCTTCCAACCTTATTGTGAACCATTTGTTCGGGATCTGAACCATTCAGACCATAGGAACAACTTCTATCCACGGAAGGTGCAAAAAAATTCCTAACTACAAGGATCAGTGCCCAAACTTTTGAAACTACCTACTTTCGGGAGCTCCAAACCCATTGAGTCATGGCAGCATGCCATGGTGCCGCATCTTCCAAATCCATGGGCATCGACATGAAGTTGTGTGTATATGCAAAAGATGGTCACGAAGCCGGTAGATTTGAATTGCATGTTTTGTCAATCTATTGGGCATGAAGACAAGGATTGTCAAGTGTATGATTTTCTCCAGGATAGAACAATGGACATGTACTACTTGAAGAGAGAAGACCATCGAATGATTCAGCAACAGCCACAACCGCAGACACGGTTTGTACCACAGGTGCAACCGCAACCATTATTTGTGCCACAACCGTAGTTTGCTCTGCCACCTCCATAGTACAACCAGATGCAATTTTATCCGCAACAGCCACAGTATACTCAACTGAAATATGCACAACTACATTCGAATCCCCCGCAGCAACAACAATTTAATCAACCGCAGTATCAACAACAAGGAGGATTCTAAGGAGGATGAGTTGGAGGATTTGGTCAAGGTGGAGGATGAGGTTGCAGACTTGTACAATGTTATAATTGCATAGTACTGGGACATTATTAGATATATTTCCCAAACTTGCAAGCACAGTGTACTTATTGTATTGTTGTTGACCACACTGTTGAGAACTGTCCGCAATTGATCACAAAGTGGCAAGCAAGGAACATTCCACAATTACAGAACCAGAACTAGAATCAGAACCAAAACAAGAACCAGCTTTAGAATCAGAACCAAAATGAAAATCAAAATGCGAACCAACTAATGAATCCACCACCAAACCAAAACCAAGGACCAATAGTGGCGAATACCTCATCAAAACCCAGAATGCAGGACACAAATGTTGTTTTCATAACTCGTGGAGGTGTGATGACATGGGATGATAGCCCATTTCCACAAACTTCGCTGGCTAGAAAAAAGAAAGTGCATTTCAATGTCGACGCTGAGAGGGACACATTCTTTGAAGCACGTGGCGCGATAAGAAGAGATCTAGGTAAGTTGCATGTTTATGAAATGCCACCTGTCTTTGATTCAACTTTGGCAGCAGGACCATCATGACAACATGATACCTTGCATAACTTCTTTGAAATTTGTTTTTCATTGGCAAAAGATACCGATGCACTCGGTGATATTGTGAGTTTGTTGCATCGACCGGAGAATAGAAAGAAGGAGTCTGCGGTGAACTCTTTGCACAAGAAAAAGATAGGGAAAGAAATGAGAATGAATATTCAGATTGGGCATTACGAGGTAGATTCAGTCATTTTGGATCTGGCCTCGAACGTCAACATTCTAACAAAACATGCATGGGAAAATATGGGGAAACCACAGTTGGTTTGGTCCCCTGTGCACCTGCGACTGGCTAACCAAGGTAGAGTAACACCCATTAGGCGAGTTCCGCGTCTCGCAGTGGAAGTTGAAGGGATGAAGACTTATGTTTATTTTGATGTTATTGAAGTTGTTGATGGAGGAGGCTCATATCACACATTGTTGGGGATTGGATGGGCCAATGACAGCTTAGCGACGATTAATTTCAAGAAGCATGTGATGACCTTTGAAAACCGAGATATCAGAGTCATAGATCTGATGGACCCAAATGAAGGAAGAAGATATGTTGAACCAGTTAAGGAAGAATTTGTAGGAGGATGGGATCACGCGTATAACATCTCAGAGGATTACATCCATCCGACTGTCGACAGAGAGCTAGGTTGGCATAGCTCTAGCTCTACATCTTCGGACTTTGATTATGCTTTGGAGAGCTGAAAGAATCGAATGCATGAGGTATAAATTTGGAAGTGTGGCCTGATTACTCAGTTGTTGTGTCGAGTTGCAATAGGGATTGTTGAATTTCCAGTATATGAAGGACTTCCTGAGTTGTCTGAGTTTCTAGTTTAATTTGAGGATAAGGTGTCAGAACCACAGTGATTGTTGGCATTGGATGAAGCGTTGAAGGCTACTCCAGCACATTGCTGGGAAACCCATAAGAAGTCAATGACTTGGTGGTTGTAGTGTTGCAGGTTTATGACAGTTCGCTTTGGCGAAGTAGAACAATATAAAGCCGATTGGTATGATGGGAAGAATGATCCTAGTAGTCATCTGATCGCATGTCAAACCATGTGGGTTTCGTGAACCAAGGACGAGTGGGTACAAGCCTTTGTACACACGTTGGATGAAATGCCACAACAATGATATGTATCAATTGAGTTGCAAAGAGAAATTACGACCTGGGAGCCGTTGTCGACCTGTTTTAGTCATACATTCAGTTTTACAGATGCAAACCCAGCCATTCATAGTGCGTTGCAACATATCTGTGATGTTGTTATGAAGGTAGTACTGGTTGCATATATAATGGATCCGCATGAAACACATACAATGCGGTCGATGATGGAGTGCTATAATATGAGAGGGGGGCCTAATGATGGCAACGATCCATGGAACATCAATATTCTAGAGACAAAAGGAAGTCAGAATGTCACGGCACCTGAGATATTGACGGATCAAATGAATCAACCATTAAACATTTGAAAGATCAACATTGGGACAGAGGAGAAACCAAAGTTCGTGAATGTTGGGGACTACTGGGACAAAGAGACAATGGCGAATATCACTGATCTATTGCATGAGTTCCAAGATTTGTTTCCTACAAAATTTTCTGAGACGAAGGGGATATTGGGAGGTTTGGGAGAGATGAAGATCCCACTGAAACCAGATGCGAAGCCTGTGAAGCAGTGGCCGTATCGCCTGAATCCAAGATACAAGGAGAGGGTCAAGGTTGAGCTCGACAGAATGCTAGATGCTGGGATAATAGAACTAGTTGAGGAATCATAATGGATCAGTCCCATGGTGGCGCAAGATAAGAAGATAGGTGAGGTTTGGATTTGTGTTGACCTCATAAAATTGAATCATGCGTGTGTGCATGATCCATTCCCGGCACCATTTACTGATGAGGTACTAGAAGGAGTGGGCGGTCAAGAGATATATTCGTTCACAGATGGTTTTTCTGGCTATCACCAAATTAAGATCACGAAAGAAGATCACCATAAGACAAGATTTGTTACTGAATAAGGATGTTTTCAGTACATTGTGATGAAATTTGGATTGAATAATGCACCTGCGATATTTTTTAGGATTTTTGTCGATGCTTTCAAGGATTTTATTTAGAAGTTTCTTGTGGTTTACATGGATGACTGGAGAATTTATGGATTGATCAGGGACCATCTGGAAAACCTGCAACTGATGTTGGAGCGATGTCGACAACATCAAATCACACTAAATTCGAAGAAGTGCATTTTCTGTGCACCTTTTGGGATGTTGTTGGGGCATATTATTTTCAAGGAAGGATTGTCAGTTGACCCAAACAAGATTGCGCTGATTTTGAGCTTGCCACCACCTACAAATGTGAAGCAACTTAGAGCAACACTAGGCCATACAGGATACTATTGCAAGTTCATCTGAGGTTATTCTGTGATCACAACCCCTATGGAGAAGTTTCTAAAGAAGGATGCACTATTTGTATGGAGTCAGGAGTGTTAAGGAAGTTTTGACACATTAAAGGAAAAGATGGCTTCCACATTGATACTAGATTTCCTCGATTGGAAGAAGGAGTTCCATGTTCATGCTGATGCATCGTCAACCGCGCTGGGAGTGGTGCTGACACATCCAGGTGAAGCTGATATTGACCACCTAATTTATTTCATTAGTCAGAAGCTGTCATCTGCGGAGAAGAATTATACTACGTCGGAGAGGGACGGATTGGGAATGGTGTATGCACTACAGAAGTTTCGACACTACCTATTGGGAGGTCATTTTAAGATGTTCATAGATCACTCTACTTTGACATACCTGGTGAATAAGAATGTGTTGTGGGGGAAGATATTTCAGTGGCTACTTCTCTTCCAAGAGTCTAATTTTGTGATAATTGTTAAACCGGGTCACTTGAATGCAGTCCCAGACCACTTATCGTGAATTAAGATAGTTGAAGAAGCGATGAACATTGAATATGGGTTACCAGATGCACACCTATTCATAGTAGAAATGGTTGACGACTACTATGAGAAATTAGTTTAGTTTTTTGGGACGAGAACAACACCAGAAGAGCTTACTACAAGTTAGAAGAAGCAGTTGGTTGTTTGAGCTACGGATTTCCAATTGATTGCTGGAGAACTCTATAAGCTAGGACCAGATGAGATCCTACACTAATTTGTTGTACCGCATGAACAAGGGAAGGTATTGGTAGAAGCACATGCAGGAGTTGCAGGTGGACACTACAGAGATCGCACTACTGCCAGGAAGGTACTACGCACAGGGCTTTGGTGGTTGACTCTCAACGGGGATGCAACAAACTATGCATGGACTTGGGACATTTTTCAAAGGAATGGGAATCGCTTATGAAGGGAGGAGATGCCATTAGTACCTCAGGTGATGTTGTATCCATTTGAAAAATGAGCACTAGATTTTGTGGGACCAATCAAACCACCTGGAAAGAGAACCGATGTGCAGTATATCATTACAACAACGGATTATCTGACAAGATGGGTGGAGGCCGCACTAGTGGTATATTGCATCGATGTGACAATAGTGAGGTTCCTATTTGACAACATTGTTACTTGGTTTGGTTTTCCAAATACATTGATGAGCAATCAAGGGAGTCATTTCATAAATCGCAATGTTCATGCGCTAACAAAGGAGCTTCAGATACAACATTAGAAGAGTACCCCCTATCATCCACAAGCAAATGGGACAGTTGAGGAATTCAACAAGGTGTTGGAGCATGTGCTCACAAAGGTGTGTAATACAACTCAATATGACTGGGATTTGAATATTCCATCACTCCTATGGGTGTATCACGCCACTTGCAAAATATTGATAGGACAAACACCATTCAAGTTGGGTATGGGTAGGAGGCAGTCATACCAATGGAGTCCA
Source organism: Pseudotsuga menziesii (assembly GCA_001517045.1). NCBI lineage: Eukaryota > Viridiplantae > Streptophyta > Pinopsida > Pinales > Pinaceae > Pseudotsuga > Pseudotsuga menziesii. Next base: position 40,134 of record LPNX010320987.1, on the reverse strand, counting down.
TTGTTCCGAGTTTGCGCATTATAGCAGTGACAGGAATGGACGATGAAGGAGCATTAGAAGAATGCCTAGCTCAGTTGGTACAACTAAAAGAAGATCGCTTTATTGCAGGTTTTCACCAACGTGTTGAGAAGGATCGACAAAAATATTGGGATGATCGACATATCAAGAACAAACACTTCCAACAAGGAGTCCTAGTGCTGATGTATGATATCAAGTTCACCAAACATCAAGGTAAGTTGCAGATGCATTGGCTAGGTCTGTATGTTATCAATTACAATAGGCGCAGTACAACTGCAACAGTCAGATGGTGTGATGTTGCCTAAGTTAGTAAATGACAGTAGGGTTGAATCCCTACAAGATGGGCCCGGTGTTGCATGATGCTTGAGGCACTGCGCATGGAAAAAAAAAATTGCATAATATGGTAATTAGGAGGATGGCACACCAGGAGAAAGGGGTTGCGCAAGTAGAGGAGTCAATGTCGCAACATCCGTAGGGACGCGATAGAGTCAAGTTAGCAATAAATTGTTAAATTTTATCATTCAATCTAGCATTATATTAGGATCTTCAACTGAGAGAATAACAAGCACAGCAATCAAACACAAGAGACAATAGACACAAATATTTTCCTCGGGGAAACCATAAAGGAGAAAAACCCACAAATTCCTCAGAGATAGAATCAGCACCAAAAGTAAAACCTAAAAACATAAAGATGATCTCCCGACAGCAGTAGTCTCTCTCTCTCTTGTCCCGGCAACCTCTTCTCTCACTCATGCGCCCCAATGAGTGAGTGTGTGTGTGATAAATAGAGAGGCTCACTCTCTATTTATATTCTTTCATTCACTTAATGTCCACTTAACATGTCGGCCTCACTTAACAATTACTTACTAGAGCCGACATCTCTAGGCGAGTCTAATAACCCTAGTGCCCCACAACTATGGGGACTTTAACCCTTGATCAATAGGAGGGTTACCCACAATGACTTTACATGAATTTTTTACATTATTGAATCTCCCGATAGGAACATCAGGGCATGACATGACTCAAATACATTACAAACACTTCCTGAAATAAACATCGGGGTACAATACATAAGATATACAAGTGAATACATTTCGAAGTTACAAATACATCAACACTTCCTCTTAACTAGGAAGGTATTATCTCGACACAATTTATCAGCACAAGTCTTCTTCTCTGTATCATCTGGATCATCATTGAGTTCTCGTCATCTTCATCTTCAAGTCATCTTCATCTGGATCTAGATCATCACTCGATCTGGATCATCATCACTGGATCTAGATCATCATCATTGGATATAGATCATCACTCAATCTGGATCATCATCACTGGATCTAGATCATCACTGCTAGATCATCATCATTGGATCATCATAACAGGTGCTATCTCATGATTCTTCTCGTCACAGGAAGTTCTACAGAGCCAGCCCTTTTTCATGCTGGTTGTAGGCCTAGCCTCCATGTAGGTCTTCTTCAGCGCTTATATCTGACCCTAAGTCAGAATGGCCCACCCAGCGCTTACATCTGACCATGCAAGGAACACATCCAACATACATGTCAGAAAGGCACGCCCAACACTCACATCTGACCATGAGAGGAACCAATCCAGTCATCTATGTCAGAAATGCCCAACACTCACATCTAACCATGAGAGGAAGCAATCCAGCATTCATGTCAGAAAGGATCTGCACTTACATTTGACCATGTGAGGAACCAATCCAACATACATGTCAAAAAGGCTCTACACTTACATCCGACCATGCAAGGAACCAATCCAACCTATAAGTCAAAAGGGATCTCAGCACCAGGCTGAGGATTCCTGGTAACTAACCAGGTGCCTCCATTCTCCCAGAGAATGGCATCAGCCCTTATATCTGTTCAAGTGGGAACACATCCCTCAATCACATCAGAATGGGCCTGCACTTATATCTGATCATATGAGAACACATCCCACAGTCATATCAGAGTGGCCCTTAGCCCTAGGCTGAGTATTCCTGGTAACTGACCAGGTGCCTCCATTCAGAGAATGGCATTCAACACTTATATCTGATCATGTAGGAACCAATCCTACAGTCACATCAGAATGGCTCTTAGCCGTAGGCTGAGGATTCCTGGTAACTGACCAGGTGCCTCCATTCAGAGAATGGCATTCAACACTTATATCTAATCATGTAGGAACCAATCCTACAGTCACATCAGAATAGCTCAGCACTTATGTCTGACATGCGAGGAACCAATCCTCTCATCATGAAAGAATGGCTCAGCCCTTACATCTAACCATGGAAGGAACCAATCCTCTCACCATGTCAAAATGGCTCACAGACTCATCACTTCCCCTTGGAAGGAACCTCGATTTGGAGAACACCAAGATTCTCCCTGAAGTACTCAAACTTCACTCTGGCCAATGGATTCGTCAACACATCAGCTATTTGTTCATCCATCGCAACATACTGGAGCTTCACTACTCCTCTCTGCACCATATCCCTGATATAGTGATATTTGATCTCGATATGCTTCGACTTTTCATGGAACACCGGGTTCTCCGACAACTTCACACAACTCTGGTTGTCAGAATATATACAAGTAGCATTTAACTGGAGATCAAACAAATTAGATAGTAGCTTCCTCAGCCATACTGCCTCACAACTAGTTAAACAAGCTACGACACACTCTGCTTCAGTTGTACTCAATGCCACACAGGACTGCTTCCTACTAAACCAAGAGATCACACCTGATTCCATACTGAAGCAACACCCTGAGGTGATATTTCTATCGATGGTGCTAACCTGCCCAATCTGAATCAACATAACCTTCCAAGTTAATCTTATAATCCACCTCATACTTGAGCCCATACTCAACTATACCCTTCAGGTACCTCACTCCATGCTTTGAAACCATCAGGTGAACATGTCTCAATTTGTTCACAACAAAGCAAATATTGGTCTCGTATTCGGAAGGTACATTAATGAACCAATCATTTGACGATACATCGTAGCATCAACCATATATGATGAAGCAACACTCAATAACTTCAGGTTCGATGCCATAGGTGTGGTCATGGCCTTGCAGTCCATCATCTTGAACCTCTTCAGGATCTCTACTACATACTTCCCTTGTCCCAAGGAGATTCTGCCACACCTCCATGCTTATAAAGTAGTGCATCATATCCAAGTCCTTCATCTTGAACTCGGTAGCAAGTCTCCTTCTTGCAACTTTAATGAGTTCATGTTTTCTGTCAGGAACAAGTCATCGACATATAACAGGAGCATCACTGGTATTCCACCTTCAACCTTGAAGAAAAGGTAGGAATCCTCTTTACTCTCAGTAAAGCCTAGAGTCATTAGTAAGTTGTCCATCCTATTGTATCATGTCAAACCTCAGGATCTTTTGCAGTCACTCCCTCTGTCTTTCATACTCTATGCATTGAAACATTTTGTACCAGAGTGACAAATAGCTTCCTTTGCTACTAATTATTTTATGTATCCATCTAGGGTCACTGGATACCAATATCCTCTATCTTGAACCTTTTCAAAAGTTCTTCTCGCACCCATCTGTGAGCTTGTCATCTTCTTCAAGCTCCTCATGTATGTATTATCCCATGGGTGTCTTCTAAGCTCGTACAAAGTCTTCCCTCATTTGCACACATGATTCTTCCTATCATGTGCCTCAAATCCCATTGGTTGCAAATGTCTCTTTGTAGTCTATGCCTTCTTTCCATGAGAATCCTTGTGCTATGAATCATGCCTTGTATCCCACGATGTTTCCATCTACTGCATGATGGAACTATGAACTTCCCTTCATGTATCGATACTGCATCCTCGACATCATTCTTCTTGAACTGGTCTTCCCTTTCTTCTTGGTTACTTCTTCATATCTAGAAGGTTTTGCATCAATGATGTCGTTGCATTCATCATATTATTCTTCATCTTGAACTGTCGTCACTTGTTCTTCGGAACAAGTCTCATCCTTCTTTGCTTGTAGGCAATTTTACGCGGTCTTTCCTTCAAGTCAAATGCATTAGTTGTATGGTTAGAAACATTTCATAAGGTATATTCATAATGAAAAATTATTTTGCATCAAGATATATGATTATGCAACTATTTTAGCCAATACAACATTCATCCATATCTCACGGAAACTTTCTAGATGCCTTCCATCTCTACCAAGACAACATTGAGATTGTGCACTAATCCAATATGTCAGCAAAGAGGTTTCATTCTAGATAAGTAGCAATGGAGAGTTGTATAACACCATGAGCTACTTACCCATCACATGTATATTAGTAGTATACTTTCATTAATACAAACATTCTATCATGCATAATACATCAACTGAATATAAACAAATGCATAACAAAACAATATGACAATTCAGTACTTATCTTTATTTGTTTCGTGGGTATACTCCTTCTTGAGCCTTCAGCTTTATCATCTTCTTCATTCATAATAGCATCGTTTCTTATCCAAATGCTAAGATGGATAAGAGGTTCTTCAAGATTTGAGTCCCTCGTATTCCTCATATCTTGAGGGATCTTCTTTGGATGGTGAGAGCTTGATCTTCAATTACTCCCATCTTCTCTTCTCTTATTATGAGTCGAGCTTCTTCTTCTTCCCAGAGTTTGCTGAAAGTAATCACTTCCTTCTGGAACACATTCCTCGCATGAATGAATCCCATAATCCTGGGATGTCATTCAAGGTGGCTATCACTACTTCAGCATTCTCCACTTCTTCTTCTACTGCTACAAGTTGTTCTTTGATTTGAGAGACCCGTATAAAGTATGATTGTATGGTCTCTGCATTCTATATCTTCACATTCTTCAACTGGCTTCTTAAGGTCATCATTCGATTTATGTTCTTCCCTTAAAATAGCTTGGTCAAGGAATCAAACATCTCTTTCGGTGTCTTTAGGGAAGACACTTGTGGTACAAAGTGATCCATGATTGAATCAACAATGATCTTCTTGGCCTTGACCAAGTTCTTCTTGTGTAAGGCTTTTCGCCTCATCTCCCTCTGGAACTAGAACCTCTCTACTTATGTGGGTGTCCAATTCATTTACTTCAAGGACTAGTGAGATCCTATACTTCCATGCTTGGAAGTTGTCAACTTCACCAAGCTTATCATCAAGCTGATGTGATAAATCACTTTGAAATGAGAACCTCAAATGACTTTACCAAAAGATTAGATCTTACCAATTTGAGGTGTCTGTCCTGGTTCTGGAGTTGGCTGATCTAGGGATTGTCAGAGAAATCATAATTTTCAAAACTTGGAATTTTTTAGATCTTATTGGCTAAAAAGATAGAACTCTTCAAGGTGAGCTGTCCAATGTACTCCTTTTCTGAAAATAGTGGAGGGAAGCTCTCGGAACAGGAAACCCTAGTTTTCCAATTTCTTCTACATAAATTCCTGATAATGTTTATGAAATATATCCAAAATTGCTGCTCCTCTATGTCTAAAAATTTGCATTGAAGTAGCCTCACCTATCCCTATTCCAACACCATAGATTTCATCAGAATTGGTTTTACCAATTCAGACTTATGATCTTTTTCCCAAGGTGACCTATTTCAGGACTGTTCAGCATAACGAAGTTGTACGGACTGCCACGTGTCACTATTTCATCTTTGGGGTCTAAAAATTCTACCACGGAAAGTAAAGTCCATGCCATTTCTAGAAAATCTTCATAAATTTCATTTGGACCTTTGTAGCCCGAGATGTAGAAATTCTCCCCAGGTGTCCTATTTAGGAATGAATCCGGGAAGAGGTTGGAACCCTAACTTGGAGGGATCATATCTCCTATAATATAGAGAATATGAGGCTGAAATTTGGATACATTGTAAATAAGGATTTTATATTTTTTCTGTGATATTTTTTGCTCCTGATCCTTCTCCAATCCCGAGATATAGCGAATGTACCAAAACGTATCATTTTTAATATTTTAAGGTTTTTTCGGCCCGAGGTCAAACTAAGGTTTGACTTTCCTGGAGTTATACCCAACCAAAATTCTTGACCCAGGTCTATAAAATTTGATTTTTATGAGGAGAGAAATCCTATGCTGGGCTCACTCAAAAATTCCTCTTCTATAAGAAGCCCTAATTTCCCACACCAAAAACTGAAAATGCTCGGAATCGAATTCCGCTTCGACAGAAAGTTGCGCCCTTTAATGGAGAGTCAGCCTAGCATACTTTTGCTGATGGATTATGGAGAGAGACACAAAAAGTAAGAATCCCTAGTTTCTACAACTGCATAATGTCTTCTTCTTAGGTTAGCTCTGATACCATGTTAATTTTATCATTCAAGCTAGCATTATATTAGGATCTTCAACTGAGAGAACAACAAGCATAGCAATCAAACACAAGAGACAATAGACACAAAGATTTTCCTCGGGGAAACCATAAAGGAGAAAACCACGCAAATTCCTCAGAGATAGAATCAGCACCAAAATTAAAACCCGAAAACATAAAGATGATCTCCCAACAGCAGTAGTCTCTCTCTCTCTTGTCCCAGCAACTTCTTCTCTCACTCATGCACCCCAATGAGTGGGTGTGTGTGTGTGATAAATAGAGAGGCCCACTCTCTATGTATATTCTTTCGTTCACTGAATGTACACTTAACATGTAAGCGTCACTTAACTATTACTTACTAGAGCCGACTTCTCTAGGAGAGTCCAATAACCCTAGTGCCCCACAACTGTGGGGACTTTAACCCTTGATCAATAGGAGGGTTACCCACAATGACTTTACATGACTTATTTACATTATTGAATCTTCCAATAGGAACATTGGGGCATGACATGACTCAAATACATTACAGACACTTCTCGTAATAAACATCGGGGTACAATACATGAGATATATGAGTGAATACATTCCAAAGTTACAAATACATCAACATAAATACAACAGTTAAACCAGTTAACTGATGGCACTCTTGGATGAGACACGCATTAATGGTGGATCCGACTGTTAGATTGGGAGGATCGCTGGTAGATTCAAGTGATTAATGGATAATTTGGTCATAATGATTAATAGATCATTCACACGGTCGACTCAGTGCTATAAGAAGGGGTAGATCGTGGTATTAATTCACCATTGTGAATATTGAGTTGTTGAAGTTGTTGCAAAGTTGTTGTGGTGTGTTGTGTTGTTTTACGCAGCTGAGTTACATAGCAGAGTAAGGTTGAGGTGTCACGTTGTGAACTTGTGGGCACTTGTGAGGAATTCCCAGTGAGCCAATACCGATGGAAAGTTCAAGTGGGAGAGACTCGTCGATTGTAGGGGTTCCCATTGAGCAAGAAGCAACCAACAGGCCGATGGGTTCGTCGTCAATCCTGAAGAAGAAGAGAGGGGCATAGCGACCCAAATCCCCAGTACAGAAGAAACGATCGACCAAAACTTTTGCATGAGCAAAAAAAGAGGTGGTTAAGCAGGCAGGACCATTAACATCGAGGGTTGAGAACTCCACCGCCAGGACTGGGGTGTCCACTTCAGACATCCCTAGCTATGTTCCTCGGTGCTGACCTGATGCAAAGCCACTTAAAATAACGAAGAACTAGAGCTATCCAGTCAGGATGCCAGCAATACCGTAGGGCTTGCAATGACCCATGGACATCGTGCCCTCCATCATGAATATGAAGTATGAATATCACGACCTTCTAACGTCGAATGAAATCACAATAGACCCATTTGTACCGATGGTAGAGGCAGGCAGCGGCCCAGTAGCACACACTCCATATGACTGGGTACGAGTATTGGAAAGATCGAGGTTGTTAGGCCTCATCAACATGTTTCATTTCGGAAGGTTGGTGGAAGCCAACGTATGCGCAAAGAAGATATTAGCATGCTTTCATGGAGGCTATCTGTGGCTGGACCGACCGGTACCAGTCATCGTCGAACTGATTTCACAAATCACAGGGTTTCCCAAGCAAGGGCACGACCCATCACAACATTTACAAGGAAAGGACAACGATAAAAGACTGGTGATGAAGCTAAAGAATAGGTATAACTTGCAGCGCAATGGGCGCACATATGTGGTCGACGGCATCAATGAGCGGGTTGTCTGCATCGCAGCTAGGATTCTGACGACCAAGGTAGTAAGAAATAACCGACCCAAACAGTGCACTTCTGGGGTCATAGCATGCACTGAGCAGTGTGCAAAGGGTGTGCAGATGAGTTGGTCCTTCTTCTTTATGAACCAGTTAACATATGATGCGCTATAAGTATAGGCGGGGCAATGACCATTCACTGATAACTAGTTGCTCATTCTGATCGCGCTAGTTTCTTGGATAGAGCCCAAAGACTACTAGGGCATGGACGTTGAAGCTGCCAAGGTTTGCAAAGGAGCACGCTATGAGAACCTCTAGTATGTTAAGGAGGCAGAGTGACTCAAGGGCTACTAATTATAGTTTTGGTTGTATTGGGAGGCACTGCAGGCTGCAGCCATGAATATCCTGTTCTTATCAGAAGATGCGGTGGTGAAATATCAATGTGTTGTTTGGTTTGCAATAGGGCCACATGCCATTCATGTGCAGGCGCGAAGAGACCTATATAAGCAGTGGTTTCCCTCACTTTACAAACTTTCTGATGCAGAGCTGGAGGCCATTGTGGATGACTGGCCTGTGGAATGGTGAGAACCCAATGCAGATGAAGTATCGATGGGTCCACCATCTAATGCTTTGGTGGATCCTGTGCTCGACCCATAGAGCGAGCACAAGTCAAATGAATCATCGAAAAGAACCCCAATAGACTCAAAAACAGATCAGAGGTTTGAGGAATCCCAAACAAAGAGGCGACAGGAGCAGGGTGCAGCCAATAGAACAACGTCAGTGGCCGAGGAACAAGTGAGTCATATTATTGCTTCGACAAAAAAAAGACAGCTGCGATGGAAGAGAAGCCGAAGAATAAGAAAAATGATGGATTTGGTGAGGTAAACACTCACCTCAATTCTTTGATTGATGCCATTTTACAAAGGGTTCCAGAGGAAAATATTTTTGTAGAAGGTTGGTGATATCAGCACTGGGAAGCAGATTAGGAATGTTCAGATTCCATCTACATGCGATCAATCCCAATAGTGAGGATGTCAATGCCTCACTTCAATAGTTTCAAGACGTCTCATTGGACATCAATGAACTGTCAACCCAGACATTAGTTCAATTTTAGAGGTTTACAAGTCAAGAGTTGGTTGATAGGGAGCAGGTTATTGGTGACCACCTTTTGAGGTCACAGGAAAAAGAAGCAGCAGCAAGGAAGGAGATTGAAGAACTAAAGAAGGAGCAATATCGATTGACGGTGGAGAAAGCACAACTATGGGACAACAGGGTGCACCTAAAACATGCATTTTTTGTTACCTGCCAAGGTATCAGAAATCATTGCCAATATGGATGTTGAGGCAAAAGCGCAGTGGCTTGGAGCCGTGATTACACAACTTAAGCATGAGAATGAAGATCTGCATGAGCTGGAGAATCCAGGAACACCACCAAAGTAGGCTACGGAAGGAAAAAACACCATTGAATACTTGGAGACGTAGCAAGAATAGATGGAGAAAGAAGCAAATCAAGTTACAGATGCGACTACACAGTTTTGGGGAAGTGTAGTCTAAGATGAGCAGTTGGAGCAATTCACCACGTAGTTGGAGGAAGCCGAAGGACTGCTGGACACATTAAGGAAATCGCTCAAAGTGATGCCTACGATTGTGCAAATCATGAAAGCAACAAAGATGAAGGACTTATTATAGCGGGTCGCAAAGGAAAGAGAGCGTCATCAAAGGCACACAACACAGTTGGATGAATTCCAGGACATTGGAGCGCAGCTCTCAATAAAAGTGGTTTCGGTATGGCAAGTCATCCAGGATGGTTGATGCGATATCATTGCAAATATTATTTAGCATCCACTAGAGCGTGAAGTGACAGAATGCAGAGAAATCCACGAGAAGGTCAAGAAACAGGTCAAAGAGGTCACCCAACAGTATGAATATTTTAAGATCAAGATCAGTGGTAACACCATTTCCAGCTGACGTGGCTTGAGGGAAAGCCACAATATTGTGTTGGGGTCCTGTTGGCAAGCAGTTTTGGAGGTAACTAGTTGTGCAACATTGAAGATGATGCGCAAGGTCGAAGATGATGCGCAAGGTAGAGGATGGCGCGCAAGGTAGATTGGCCATATTTTGTGGACTTTGGTCATATTTTGGATATCTTGGTCATTATTTTGTAGTTTTAGGTCCAAGTAGTTAGAAAGATAAGTTAAGTGGACCACCAATGTAAAGGTGCAAGCCTATAAATAGCTTTGGGATTGTAAGTGTTAGGGGGTTGCTGTTCTTTGGGGAATATTTGGAGATCGATCTTATGTCTGTCTTTTGATCTTGGATCTGTCTATGATATGTCTATGATGTGAGATCTGAATTGAAGAACTATTTTTGGGAACCTATGTTTTGATGTGAAGTTAATATGACATGATAGAGAATTGAAAGAAACATTGTGTCTTCTTACATCTTCATGTTTTACTGTTTTTTGCGATGTGGTGTGAATGAAAACTGCATTATGATGGTTATCTTTATCAGATGTGATGATTTCCTATTATGAATGATGCTATGTTGGTAGATCTGTTTATGCATCGATATTTCTACTGCGATCTAAGTATGTTGATATGATCCACTAAATGGAAATATGAATATTTTAATGTATAACCCAATGATTGGATCTGATAAGTAATTTTGTGATAAGTTGACAATAGATGCGTGATCCTCCTTCTTACTATGGACACTTGGTTCCGACATTTCTCCCTCGAACATCTTAGGTGAGTCCTCATATTCTCTACAGGTGTTGCTGGACAGGGTAAAACCTGTCTGGGCTGATGCTCAGGGAGATCGTTGGGTTGAGGGTGAGTGAACCCTTGTCAACGGAGCTATGTCAACAGTGAAAGGTGTGCAGATTTTATCCCCCTCTGCGCTTTGTAGAACCATAGTTAGATGGGTCTATACTAGTTACGCTGATAGCCGTAATATATTATAATTTTGGGGTAAACTACCATCTATGATTTTTCATCTATGGACGAGGATGAGACAAGTGTACTATCCATATTGATTATATGGTTGTCATTTGAAATAAACAATTACAAAAAAAAAGATTGTAAAAAATAATTGGTAGCTGATGAATGGATAATTGGTAGTTGATGCAAGGATAACTCGTAGTTGATGAATGGATAACCAACATTCATGTCAGATAACTAGAAGAATGTGAGATATAAAAAAAGAATATAAAAAATAATTGATGGTTGATAAATAATTTAGAGTGGACTGGTAGTTGACACATGGACAACGTATGATTTCGTGGTACTTACTTGCAGTCTAGCAAGATTCACCAACCACAAATTAAGTGGTTGTGCTAGTTGGATATACTCTTAGATTGTAGTGACAAGAACTGACTTTGGACTTCGGCCTCGTCCAAGTAATTATAATTCATATGGCTACAAACATATAAACCAAATTTCAACATAAAAAATGGTTATTATTATTATTATTTATATGTATATATATAAACATATTCTGAACTTGAACTTAAGCAAGTAATGTTGTAACTTTAAATTAATGTGTTTTTAAGAGAATTTAAAAGAAAATAGTTAAATATACGATGATATTGATAACAATAAATTGAAGTAGAATTTTGAATTAAATAAAAATTATAATGTTATATAAATAATAATGATAACAAAAATGTTTTATAAAAACAATAATAAAATAAAGGGATAAACATAATTTTATATCTGAGTTTTTTTTAATAATATGAATTAAAATTATAGAGTATATATGCATATTAATTAATTGATCGATTGATTTTAGGGGTGGCATGTGTGCGGATCCTCTTTGACTTTAGTGGAAAAGAAGTGATTAAGTTATCTTGGGGTTTAGGATGCATCGCTAACAACTTGGTAGAGATTCTACCAAGTTGTTAGTGATGCATCCTAAACCCCAAGATAACTTAATCACTTCTTTTCCACTAAAGTCAAAGAGGATTTGCACACATGCCACCCCTAAAATCAATCGATCAATCGATCACTTCTTTTTGCGTCACGAAAGCTACAGGTATGCGTGAGGTATGCCCATTAGTTTAGAAAAGTCCTCCTTCCTATACAATGAAGTGGATGTGGAAACTAGAATTCTCATTGCCTCCATACTCCCCTACAAAATGGATCCACTATCTATAGGTTTCAAATACCTCGGGTACTGTCTCAAAACTCTGGGTTAACGCACCAATGATTGGAGATGGATCATTAAATTTTTTGAAAAAAGAACCGATAACTGGGAATACATATTGCTATCACTTGGTGGAAAGATGATTCTTGTCAGGTCTGTTCTCTCGGGGTTAGCTATTTACTGGTTTTCCTTAGCCCGTATACCTGAATCCATTCTGAATTGTCTCGAGCGTTTCATTTTTACTTTTCTTTGGGGCATCAAAGGTGGTAAACAGAAGATGCACTTGGTGGATTGGCACACCATCTCCAAACCCCATGAATATGGCGGATGGAACATCAAAAACATGGAATGGTTTGGTATCTCTCTCATAATGAAGAGTCTTTGGATGGTATTAAATGGGAATGGAACCTGGATCCATATTATTGGTAATAAATATCTTAAAAACTTAACTATGGATGACTGGTTGTGCAAACAACACTTTCCTGTACAAGTTTCATCCTACTTTTGGAATGGATTTATAAGAACTCTTTCTTGGATCACCAAACAACTGGGTTGGAAGGTTGGAGATGGTAAGTGAATTACACTGGGAGTTGACCCCATAGATGGTATGAATGCATCCTTCGAGCTCTTTGAAGGCCTCCGAGACTATCTCTGTGATAATGGAAAAAAAAATCTCCATCAGGCATGAAATCTGGATGTTGAATCAAACCAACAGTCATATTGGTTAACAACTGCTGATTTGGATTTGGGACGTAGCTAAAAGGAGCAATGGAAAGATTATGTTAAAGGGTTGACTCATGGTGGCATCGGATTAAAGGAAGTTGAGGACACTTTATTATGGATGCATAATAAGGTTTCAAGTATTATCTTGGTCAGTATGGCCTATGATCTCATTGTCTCAACTCTATTGCCTCTTTCGCCTGTTATATCTCACTCTTGGTTATGGCGTTTTAATGTTCCTTTAAAAATTAAATGTTTTTCATGGATTTGTATTGAAAATCACCTAAATACTTGGGACAGACTGAAAAAAGGTTGAGTTGGGCCCAACAGATGTAGCCTTTACAGATCTAATAAATAATATGTTAACCATCTCTTTGTTGGTTGTTCCTTCATTCGAGCCATCATCAACATTCCACACAGAAAGTTTAACTGTCCCCTGGTTTGGAATAATTCTTCTTTACTATGCAATTTAGAAGACTAGTTAAAAAGGGAAAGGGAATGCCTCTATCTTCCCTTATTCTTCATCTAGAATTTATGGATCTCCCAAAACTACTGCATATTTAAATATAAGCCACCTAAAATTATCCCTCTCTGCTACAAAATTTTGGATCAGGTTAACTGATCCTTTCCTGTTGATTGTAAAAGAAAAGTCGGGAACAGGAACATTGGGAATGCTCCTATTTTAACTTATCCATTAGGTTTTTTTGACGGTGTTGCAACAAATAAGATTGGTGGAGCTGGAATCTCTTTGTTGATAAGTTAGTCCCACTTTCTTTGCATCAAGATGGGTTTGGACTCAACATCAATACCAAAGATGAACTATTGGCATTGTGGGCTCTACTACACATTTCAAACGAGATAAGTATCCCCACTCTCCTTGTGTATGGGGACTCTTATGCCATTATTAATTGGGGAAATGATAAGGCAACACTATTTGCCCTCGATCTGGATGCTTGGTGTGACAACATTCAGGGACTCGAAGCCTGCTTTCACACGTTAGACTTTCATCATGTCTATAGAGAACACAATGAAAGGGAATATGGTTTATCAAAGGAAGCGCTCCTCATGGCTTCCAGCCTTATTTCCTTCACAGAATACTATGAAGGAATAGTTATTGGGGAAGATAAGCTTCAACTCTTTTAGAGTTGAGCTTGTACATCCTACTCATTGTAATAACCCAAAAATTCACAAAAAAATAAATTTTTTCTTTGCGACAATTAATGTTTACAACCTCGCTTAAGAGGGTAACTTAACTGCTAATGGTTAACCTTCTAAAATATCTAAATCTATATACTATAACAAATTCATTTATTAATTTATGTAATTACATTCTTTACTAATTGCCTTCAAAAGTGATTTCATAAAAGATCGATCTATAAGTTCAAAGAATCTGGGAAATAAAGAATTGAGAACAATTGTTTAATTACTAGTGAGTGCAAGGTACTAAAGTTTGTTTCTTTCTTAATGAATGAACTTTTGGTTATGCCCGAGGCTTACTTAGCTCATTGAAGCTAATGCAGTGAAATGATGATTCTTGTTACAAGCCTTTTTACAGGTAACCTTTTTATTTCCAGTTTCAAGATCGAGATTATTTATCTCGACTACAAAAGTAAAATACTAGATTACTTATTTAAATTAAGGCTTTGATTATTGAAGGTATTTCAAAACCTGTTCCTTTCCATAACTTGAGTTTGTTATGTTAAAGCACTCATTTGAGAACTACTTTTTAAAACCAACTTAGACTAGGCTTAAGGACATAATATTTGCCTAATTTTATTTAATGGCATATGTACATAAAAATACAAAACAATTTATATAAAAAAATATACTTTTAACCTAAACTATAAATATAAATTCTAAATATTATCTTCACCCTATCATTGAATGCATTAGAACCATAATCCCATACGCAACATTATAGGATAAAATTCTAAGAACTAATCTTGCAATGCCGATATTTAACTATGCAAAAGTATTAACAATTGTTTAAAATGTAGGTTAAACTATACCATTCGGAACTATGTAGAAACCCAACAAAAATGCTACGAAGTGGATTCCACGTGTTGGGAGTTCAGTGGATGGGGGTTTAAAGTGGAAACCCTAGCTATAAAGCAGACCAAAACCTAAAAGCTCGCTTGTCTTCCATCCTTTTCGTTGTTTTGTGGGTAGAGCCAACAGGCTCGCTACCTTTTGGCCTCCATTGCAAGATTTGATCTTTTCTGAGTGGTAACAACCTTTTATCAGTCAAGTTGTAACTTGGCCTTCGTAGAGTAGTTATAGGGGAATGGTAATTACAGACTATCTTCCTGGATTACATTAGCAGTGGTTTTGTGGCTCCTTCCGTGGCGTTTAAAGTTCTTTACTTTTCAGTCTCTGGTCACAAACTCAGGATGTAGGTTTCTCTTCTTTAGTTGTTCAAATCCGAGGATGTCTTGTCAGGATCTGAGCGCAGAGTGAGTGGGGTTTACAACATCTATAACGTGACTGAGAGAAACAAAATCCAGGTAACTTCCTTTTAAATTTTTATATAAATTTTAAATTCTTTTTATAGTAGAAGGGTTTGAAATCAAATAACAAAATTTGTGTCTGAATGTGCATACTACAACTACAGGTGGAAAAATGACATGACACTGCTAAAGAATGGAGCGAAAAGACAACGATTGCTATTGGATTCAGCTTCCACACTCACAATCTAACCGAGTAATCCTAGATTTACCCTGAGGTTCCCTTCTACGATTTGTGCAAGACTCATGGTAAGAAAAATAAGTGAGAAGTGACACTGATGATGATGGGGTTTAATGGTTGTGGTTGTGTTTGGTTTAAAATATTACTTGTAAAGGCTGTATGGCCGCAGTTCTGTTATGATAGGATGCTTATAGCATACCAGGGTTTTGCAAACTTGTAAGTTTCTAAAGCTTAAATGTGAAAGGTGTTTGGGTCTTCAACTCTGTTGATAAAGGCTTAAAAAGAATGGCTCTTGTCTTGGCTCGCCTTTGAATTTTAGGACTGGAAAAGAAAACGATGTTGTAACCTAGGTTTTCCTTCTTTGTTTTATTAAGACATTTTATATTAAAAAAGCTTATCTGACTCTAATGGAGTTTTTTTTTCATTTTCTTAATCTTTAGAAATAGTATTATATGACCATTTATAATAAAAAAAGAAATAAGAACTTTATTATTTCTTTTATGAAAGATGGTGCGTGTAATATAAATCCTGTAGATTTTATTGTATACAGTTTTATTAAAGTAAAACTGTTTATTATAGGTAATAAATCATGGGACTGTGTAAAATCGATAATGAGGGTTTGTAAAAATTGGTTAATGGAGTTACTAAAATAACACAAAAGGAGAGACCATCCCGGTCAAAGTTTTGATTATGTAACCCTAACTCGATTTATTAAACTCTGTATTTAGTTTTATAAATTAAACATTTATACTCTGTTATGTATAAATTCCTTTTATTTTAGAGCAGCTATAAATTATGGATAATATTTATAAATTGATTGATTTGAGAACAATAAGGGTTTGGGTAAAACCTGTGAATACTCTTTAACTTTGAAGAAAAAAGAAAAGAATAACTTGGGTTAACAGGTTTCTTTGTTTAGGGTTTTAACCCATAAAAAAATAGTATTTTCATTTGATTTTATACTCTCCATTATTTGTTGTTTTTACTATTTCGTATTTAAATGATTTTGATGTTTTCCAGTATTACTGAAATTAACATATATGTTTATTACTAAAACCTAAATTATTACTATAGTTTCAATTTACTGTTTATTTAGTCTAATTCTATCTATTTGCATTCTTTTCCTGTTCTGTAGTAACTTAATAATTATATATTGATTCGGATTTATGCAGGAACGTAGCAAAATACACAAATAACAAATATGCAATGGAAATAACACTTCATTTCATTAATCAAAGAACTGAAACTTGTTTAAATACAAAATGGAAATAAACTAGCTAGAGTGCTGGTAGCATATCTCTGAGAAGAGATGTGGCGGCTACATGCCTCTGAACTCCCTGTTACAATGAGGCTCGAAGGCCTATATATTATTGAGAAACAATGGAAACCCTACACATCCAAAAACCAAACCCTAGGAGGTGAAATTCCAGAATGTGGGCCCCGTTGGATAACTTGGTACATCAATTTCCCGGGGTTGTAACTTTGGCATACTACCTTCGTTTGACGCGCATAATACGTCGTTAGAAATATCTATTTAAGGAAAACAACCATAAACAACAAATATATATTTGCTTGACATTCGATGCCGAAAAAACGTCGTTTAGGGCCTCAAAACGGCTCTGGAAGTTTAGGACCCGAAAACTGTCAAAAATAGTAAATTGTGCTACAATTAAGGAAACTGGAAAACTGAAAGAAACAATGGTGGGAGTCCAAGTGGAATAGGTGGGTGGCCACCAATATCCTCCTGGATCATATATGTATATTATGTTTACCCTTTAAAGTAAAATAATCTTACGGTGTTAAGATGAACATAGTTACAAAACTATGTAGTGGTTTTAGTAAAAACACTCTTTACAAAGTTTATGAAAATAAATAAACAAAAGCATTTAACTAACAAAATTTCTAGAGTTGAGGAATTTTTCTTTTAAACATTTCTAAATAGACTATCAATAAAAAGGTAAATGGTCATATTCATGCAGGTCTTCACTTGATTTAATCATCTCTCTAATTTCACCTACTGTACTAGAGTACTACTTCTTCAGAGGTGTGGAAAAATACAGCAAGGGATTTTGTTTAACCTCTAACAAAATATTCTAAACCCTAAATCATTCATTTGGATATACATTTAACCAAAAATTATCTATCTTTAAACAATAAGAGATATCACTATCTAATTTTAAAAACAATTGATTTAGTCATATAAATACATCAACTCCTAATCTCATACATTCCAATTCCTTTGCTTGCATAAAGTAAAATTAAATAACATTTAGAACCTGGTAAATGGTAAAGGAGACAACATCCTAAGGAGCCTGTTCCACCCAACCAATTCTTAAAGATAGCTTAGCTACTAGTCTTAGGACCCCCGAGCTTGTCTACTGGTCCACCTGGTTGATAGCATTGGATGAGAGAATAAAATATAAAATCCCTGCAACTCCACAAAAGTATTCGGCAGTAATACTTCTGCCTTCTGCAGTAAGAACTCAGCAAACAACTGCACTAGTTCAGTCAATCAACATTTTCACACTCAAGCACTTCTTCCTTTCCCCTCCATCGAATATCTTGTACACAAATTTCACCTTAGAAATTTTACAAGTAAAAATTGAACAACCCCTACCGAATTCGATGGGTAGTTTATATGCATGCCTAGGTCTTTTGGGTCATTTTTTTATTTAATGAGCCACTTGCTCTTATTCCACTTTCTTGGGGAACATGACCACAAAAATAGGGAATTTGCCTCTTGTAACAGCTAGAATTGGTTTGAGGATGCTGCCAAGTGGTAATCTGTTCTCACCCCAGTCTATTCCACCTAGTGACCAGTAAACACTCATTTAACAGCCTCCTTAAGATATTGTCTTATCTTTTATTTATTAATTAATAAAATATTCAGAATAAATAATTACAATCATCATTGACCCCACTTGGTCAATAATTACAAACTTTATAATAAAATTAAAATATAATGTCTTCTTAAACATAAAATGTTTTTGCAATTTGGGGTATGTGACATACATACCCCCTTAAATATAACATCATCCTCGATGTTATTTTATTCATCGTCCTCAGAGCTTCCTTGGAACAGATTTGGATATGCTGCCCACAAATGACTCTCCAATTCTCAGGTTGCTTCTTCTGGACTAAGGTGCTTCCATTGCACCTTCACCTGTCCAATGGTGCGATTCTGAAGCAAGATCTCCCTCCTGTCAAGGATACAATCCAGTTCCACCAGAAAATATTCTTCGGGTTCCACCTACACATCATTCCAATTTATAACATGAGTAGCATCATGTACATATCTTTTTAAAATAGAGATATGAAAAATGTTATGAACTTTTAGAATTGGTGGTAAAGCCAGTTGGTATGCCACGTGTCTCATTCTGGACAATATTTCGAAAAAACCACAATATCTGGGTGCCAACTTAGCACAACTTCCTAACTTTAAAGAACTCTTTTTAGGCCTTACTTTTATGAAAACATGTTCACCCACCTGGAACTCTTTCTAAGTTCATTTAATATCTACTTGACTCTTCTATCTGTCTTGTGCAACTTTTAAATTACCTTGCACCTATTTCACAATTAACTCCATCTCCTTTAATAGCTCAGGTCCTAGTACTAACATGTCGTCTCTGCAATACAAAATTTCAAATGGGCTATATTTTGTTGAAGCTTGGTAGTGGTTGTTATATGCAAACTCAACCAAGAGTAAGTAATCCTCCCATTTACCTGGTTGTTCTCTAACATACATCCTTAGCATATCTTCCAAGATTTGTTTTACCCTTTAAGTCTGTCCATCTGTCTGGGATGAAAAGATATACTGAAATTTAAAGTAGTATTCAAACCTTTAAATAAAGACTTCCAAAAATTTCCCATAAACTTAGGGTCTCTGTCAGAAATTATAATTTTCGATATCCCATGTAAAAAAATATTTGTTTCATAAATATCTCAGCAATATTGGCAGCCTTGTGGGTAGTCTTTACTGGTATAAAATGAACTGTTTTACTAAGTTTATCAATGACTACCATTATCGAATCATTCTGATTCTGATTTCTAGGTAAACTTGTAATAAAATCCAGACTATTTATTTCCCATTTCCAGCTAAGGATTGGTAATGGCTGTAATAAACCGGTCGGATGCTGGTGTTCAGTCTTAACCTATTGGCATTCAAAACATCTGGCAATATATTCTCCCAATTCATTCTTCATATTTGGCCAAAAATAATCTTTCTGCAACATGGTTATGGTCTTTTGATAGCCATGATGTCCTAAGTATGGAGTCTTATGTATTTCATTTAAAATCAGTAGCTTAATTTTAGGTACATTAGGTATATACAACCTGTTTTTATAAAGTATTAACCATTTTTCATTTAGACTGTAACCTATACTTAAATTTTCAATTAAATTTCCTGTCACTTTAGCTTGTAATTTCTTATAATTTTCATCCAAATTCACTCCTTCTTCCAGTTGATCTTCTAAATTAGTTTTATAAGTACTGATTGCTGCCACGAAATTCAATCTTGCATTTCTACTTAAAGCGTCAGTGACTTTATTTTCTTTTCCCTTAATATGTTGGATCTCAAAATCATACTCGCTAAGAAAAGCTAGCCACCTAGCCTGCCTTGCGTTTAAATTTGGTTGATCCAACATATACTTTAAACCCTTATTATCCGTCATTATCATAAATTTTCTTCCGATCAAGTAATGGTGCCACATCTTTAAAGCATGTATCATGACAACCAACTCTAAATCGTAAGTAGCATAGTTTTTCTCGTGAATTTTAAGTTTCCTAAACTCGTATGCAATTACGTGTCCTTCTTGAGTTAAGACCCCACCAAGACCATCATTGCATGCATCAGTGCATACAACAAAGTCTTTGTTAGGATCAACAATTCTTAAAATTGGTGCAGTAGTTAATAATATTTTTAATTTCTTAAAACTTTCTTCACATTTTTTATTCCACTCAAATTTATTTCCTTTGTTCTGTAAAGAAGTTATGGGATTTGCGATTCTTGAGAACCTTTCAATGAATCTTCGATAATAACCGGTGGTCCCCATGAATGACCTCACGTCAGTCATATCCTTTGGGACCAACCATTTTTCAATTGCTTTTATCTTTTTAGGATCAACCGAGATCCCATCTTTAGTTATTACATGACCCAAGTATTGTATTTTATCTTTAAAGAAATCACACTTACTGAACTTAGCATAAAGCTGATGTTTCCTTAACATTTGTAAGACAATTTTTAAATGTTCATCGTGTTCTTCTTTAGACTTAGAATAAATTAGAATATCATCAAGAAAAACAACTACAAATTTATCGAGGTATTTATGTAATACATTATTCATTAAACACATGAAGAGAGTCAAGGCATTGGTGAGCCCAAATGGCTTGACAACAAACTCATAGTGACCATATCTGGTCCTAAAAGTTGTTTTTAAAATATCTTCATCTTTTATTCGAACTTGATGATAACTAGATCGTAAATCAATCTTTGAAAATATTGTTTCTCCGCACAGCTGATCAAACAGATCATCTATGCGGGGCAACATGTATCTATTCTTAATGGTAATTTTATTAAGTTGACGATAATTAATGCATAAGCGTAGGGTACCGTCCTTCTTTTTAACGAAAATGACAGGTGCTCCCCAAGGAGACACGCTTGGTCTTATATACTTTTTATCAATGAGTTCCTTTAATTGCGATTTTAATTCATTAAGTTCCAATATATTCATCCAGTAAAGAGCTTTTGAGTTAGGCACTGCACCAGGTACCAACTCAATAGTGAAATCCAATTCTCTTTTTGGAGGCAGTCCCGGAATTTCCTCCGGAAATACATCTGAATACCCCATCATGATTGGGATATCCTCTAATTTTAGTTTATCTTCATTATTACTATGTTATTTGTCAATTACACTTACAACAAATGATTTACATCCTTTTCGAATGACCTTTTTTAGTTGCAAGGCAGAAATATGTCTGATTATTCTTTTCCTAGGAATTCCTATTGCTGTTATTGTTTCTCCTTCATTATTTACACAGGTAAAAGTTTTATCAAAACAGTTCAAAACTACCTTATGTTGTTCTAACCGGTCCATTCCAATTAACACATCATAAGAGCCTAACAGAAGTATATTTAACTTTACAAAAGTTTCAAGTTGATTCATAAATAAAGTATAGTCTTTCACAAAATTAATCACTTTTCTTTTTGCTCCTATAGCTAGTTGAACCAGCCATGACTTTGTAAACTTCTCTACTAATAAATTGCATTTTTCTACTAGATTGGGAGAAACATAACTCGGGCTAGCCCTTGGATCAATTAAAATAGAAATAGGTTTTTGATTCAGCTTACCTTCTACTTCCACCATGGAAGTTTGATAATCAACCTGCCTAAAATTCTAGCGCCGCATTGATCCTGGGCATCCCTCTTACTAAGTCACCAACCGTCATCTCTTCCTGCACTGTATGAATGTTACTGATGGTCTTCTTTCTGTTAGTACAGATTGATGCATAATGAGGTCCATTACAATCCCAACATTTTATCAGTTCTTTATGTTCATTATTCTTAACGTAGTTGTTGTGATTATTAGCAGGTTCTTTATTTCTAGGGCCATTAGGGTTTGGCTGTGAGTTACCTTTATTTCCTTGAAAGTTCTTATTAGGAAAATTACGTGCATTATTACTACCAAAATTTCGATTAGTGTGAAACCCTTCTTTTTATGTTCAAAATTATTAGACCTCTTAGCTTTCTAGTTTGGCATGTTTTCCCTTTTTCGGTTATGTTCATAGTAGAAATTTGCTTTTTGCATAACCTCTTCAAGGGTTTTAGGGTTATCGTATTCAATTCTATATTTAATGTGAAAAGGTAAATAGCTCAAAAACCGCTGTACCTTGGGTTTCTCATCAACAATGTAAGGTACGTAACATAGTAAACTTAAAAATTTAATGTTCAGCTCCTTCATATTCATAGTTCCTAGCTTCAGTTCATAGAACCCTTTAGCTCGCTCTTCATAATACCACTCTGACAGAAACTTTTTTTTTAAGTATGTTTTAAAGGTACTTCAGTTAATATTCTTTTTCTTTATACCTTTTACTCATTTTAAATCCCACCATCAGATGTCTGCTTTTCCAATTAAATTATATATGGCCATTCTAGCTTTTAACTCATTGGAGTAATTATAGATTTGAAAATACTTCTTCATTTCGGATAGCCATGCTTCAACTTCCTCCCCTTTCTCTGTTTTTCCGTTGAAAGATGGTGGTTTTATCTTCTTAAATTCTCTCAAAATTTCCTCATAAGGCTTATATTTATTTTTTTAGAATAATAATTATCCTCACTGTTATTGCTAGAATACTGGCGATTATCCCTGTGCAAGTCACCATAAATTTCAGATGATGAGCTACTTTCAATTTTAGAATGTTTGGACTTTTTACTTTTATGTTGGTAGGACGTATTTTCAGATCCTATCTGTTTATCCTTCCCTTCACTCTGAAATTTTTCCATCAGTATCTGGTTCAGCTCCTCTTGAGCTCTTAGAATTCTTTCGTTCTCTTTTTTAACTGTTTCCATTTCAGTTTTTTATTTTTTAACAGTTTGTAATAGTTCAGAGGATTTGTTAGTTATTTCTTCCTTAACGGGTTCTTTCCTAGAATTACTTTGTTCATTTAATGGGGACCCTTCATCTACACACTCCTCAAGTCCTTCCATACCTGCAATCCTAGTTCAGAAAAAAAAAATTGTATAACAACATTTCAAAAAAATTAATAAATCAGTACGCATGCATTTATTTACTGTTTGTTTAAGCAAGTTGAGCCACATCATGCCTAGTGTCTGAACGTGTGCTCTGATACCATATGTAGTAACCCAAAAATTCATAAAAATTCAAAATTTTTCTTTGCGACAATTCATGTTTACAACCTCGCTTAAGAGGGTAACTTAACTGCTAATGGTTAACATTCTAAAAGATCTAAATCTACATACTATAACAAATTCATTTATTAATTTATGTAATTACATTCTTTACTAACTGCCTTCAAAAGTAATGTCATAAAAGATCGATCTATAAGTTCAAAGAATCTAGGGAAATAAAGAAATGAGAACAACTGTTTAATTACTAATGAGTGCAAGGTACTAAAGTTTGTTTCTTGCTTAATGAAGGAACTTCTGGTTATGCCTGAGGCTTACTTAGCTCATTGAAGCTAATGCAATGAAATGATGATTCTTGTTACAAATCTTTTTACAGGTAACCTTTGTATTTCCAATTTCAGGATCGAGATTATTTATCTCGACTACAAAAGTAAAATGCTAGATTACTTATTTAAATTAAGGCTTTGAATATTGAAGGTATTTCAAAACCTGTTCATTTCCATAACTTGAGTTTGTTATGTTAAAGCAGCCATTTGAGAACTACTTTTTAAAACCAACTTAGACTAGGCTTAAGGACATAATATTTGCCTAATTTTATTTAATGGCATATGTATATAAAAATACAAAACAATTTATATAAAAGAAAATATACTTTTAACCTAAACTATAAATATAAATTCTAAATATTATCTTCACCTTATCGTTGAATGCATTAGAACCATAATCCCATACACAACATTATAGGATAAAATTCTAAGAACTAATCTTGCAATGCCGATATTTAACTATGCAAAAGTATTAACAATTGTTTAAAACGCAGGTTAAAATATACCATTCGGAACTATGTAGAAACCCAACAAAAATGCTACGAAGTAGATTCCATGTGTTGGGAGTTCACTAGATGGGGGTTTAAAGTGGAAACCCTAGCTATAAAGCTGACCAAAACCTAAAAGTTCGCTTGTCTTCCATCCTTTTCGTTGTTTTGTGGGTAGAGCCGACAACCTCACGGCCTTTTGGCCTCCGTTGCAAGAGTTGATCTTTTCTAAGTGGTAACAACCTTTTATCAGTCGAGCTGTAACTTGGCCTTCGTAAAAAATCTACAGGGGAATGGTAATTGCAGACTGTCTTCCTGGATTACGTTAGCAGTTGTTTTGTGGCTCCTTCCGTGGCGTTTACAGTTCTTTACTTTTCAGTCTCTGGTCACAAACTCAGGCTGTAGGTTTCTCTTCTTTAGTTGTTCAAATTCGAGGATGTCTTGTCATGATCTGAGCGTAGAGTGAATGGGGTTTACAACATATATAACACGGCCGAGAGC
Organism: Pseudotsuga menziesii; assembly: GCA_001517045.1. NCBI lineage: Eukaryota > Viridiplantae > Streptophyta > Pinopsida > Pinales > Pinaceae > Pseudotsuga > Pseudotsuga menziesii. The sequence goes on along the minus strand of LPNX010320987.1, from coordinate 15,357 downwards.
AACAAAATCTAGGTAACTTCCTTTTAACTTTTTATATAAATTTCAAATTCTTTTTACAGTAGAAGGGTTTGAATAAAATAACAAAATTTGTGTTTGAATGTGCATACTACAACTGCAGGTGGAAAAACGACATGACATTGCTAAAGAATGGAGCGAAAAGACAATGGTTGCTACTGGATTCAACTTCCACACTCACAATCTAACCGGGTAAGCATCGATTTACCCTGAGGTTCCCTTCTGCGATTTGTGCAAGACCCATGGCAAGAAAAACAAGTGAGAAGTGACACCGATGATGATGGGGTTTAATGGCCGTGACTACGTTTGGTTTCAAATATTACTGGTAAAGGTTGTATGGCCGTAGGTCTGTTATGATAGGATGCTTAGAGCATACTAGGGTTTTGCAAACTTGTAAGTTTCTAAAGCTTAAACATGAAAGGTGTTTGGGTATTCAACTCTATTGACAAAGGCGTAAAAACAATGGCTCTTGTCTTGGCTTGCCTTCGAATTTTAGGACTGGAAAAGAAAACGATGCTGCAACCTAGGTTTTCCTTATTTGTTTTATTAAGACATTTTATATTAAAAAAAGCTTGTTAAACCGACTCTAATGGAGTTTTTGTTTTTCGTTTTCTTAATCTTTAGAAATAGTATTATATGATTGTTTATAAAAAAAAGGAAATAAGATCTTTATTATTTCTTTTATGAAAGATGGTGCGTGTAATATAAATCCTGTAAATTTTATTGTATACAGTTTTCTTAAAGTAAAGCTGTTTATTACGGGTAATAAATCATGGGACTGTGTAAAATTGATAATGAGGGCTTATAAAAGATGGTTAATGGAGTTACTAAAATAACACAAAAGGAGAGACTATCTCGGTGAAAGTTTTGATTATGTAACCCTAACTCGATTTTGTTAAACTTTGGATAATATTTATAAATTGATTGATTTGAGAACAGTAAGGGTTTGGATAAAAACTATGAATACTCTTAAACTTTGAAGAAAAAAGAAAAGAATAACTTGGGTTAAGAGGTTTCTTTGTTTAGGGTTTTAACCCATCATTTTATTTTATACTCTGCATTATTTGTTGTTTTTACTATTTCGTATTTAAATGATTTTGATGTTTTCGAGTATTACTGAAATTAACATATATGTTTATTAGTAAAACCTAAATTATTACTATAGTTTCAATTTACTGTTTATTTAGTCTAATTCTATCTGTATGCATTATTTTACTAGTAACTTAATAATTATATATGTATATTATGTTTACCCTTTAAAGTAAAATAATCTTACTGTGTTAAGATGAACACAGTTACAAAACTATGTAGTGGTTTTAGTAAAAACACTCTTTACAAAGTTTATGAAAATAAATAAACAAAAGTATTTAACTAACAAAACTTCTTGGAGTTGATGAATTTTTCTTTTAAACATTTCTAAATAGACTATCAGTAAAAAGTAAACAGTCAGATTCATACAGGTCTTCACTTGATTTAATCATCTCTCTAATTTCATGTACTGTACTAGAGTACTACTTCTTCGGAGGTGTGGAAAAATACAGCAAGGGATTTTGTTTAACCTCTAACAAAATACTCTAAACCCTAAATCATTCATTTGGATATACATTTAACCAAAAATTATCTATCTTTAAACAATAAGAGATATCACTATCTAATTTTAAAAACAATTGATTCAGTCATATAAATACATCAACTCCTAATATCATATATTCCAGTTCATTTGCTTGCATAAAGTAAAATTAAATAACATTTAGAAACTAGTAAATGGTAGAGGAGACAACAGCCTAAGGAGCCCGTTCCACCCAACCAATTCGTGAAGATAGCTTAGCTGCTAGTCTTAGGACCCCAAGCCTGTCTACTGGTCCACCTAGTTGATAGCACTGGGTGAGAGGATAGGATATAAAATCCCTGCAACTCCACAAAAGTATTCAGCAGTAATACTTCTGCCTTCTGCAATAAGAACTCAACAAACAGTTACACTAGTTTAGTCAATCAACATTTTCACACTCAAACACTCCTGCCTTTCCCCTCCATCGAATATCTTGTACACAAATTCCACCTTAGAAATTTCACAAGTAAAAATTGAACAACCCCAACTGAATTCGATGGGTAGTTTATATGCATGCCTAGATTTTTTGGGTCAGTTTTTCACTTAATGAGCCATCTGCTCTTGTTCCACTTTCTTGGGGAACATAACCACAAAAATATGGAAGTTTCCTCCTGCATGAGCTACAAGTGTTTTGAGGATGCTGCCAAGTGTCAATATGTTCTCACCCTAGTCTATTCTACCTAATGACCAGTAAACACTCATTTAACAGCATCTTTAAGCTGTTGTCTCATCTTTTATTTATTAATTAATAAAATATTCAGAATAAATAATTACAATCATCCTTGACCCCACTTGGTCAATAATTACAAACTTTATAATAAAATTAAAGTATAATGTCTTCTTAAACATAAAATGTTTTTGCAATTTGGGGTATGTGACACTCATGAACTTGTTTGGTTATTTTATTTCGAGTATGGACGCTTGAGTTATTTAGAGTATCATTTTGGATACCTAAGGTTGACACTATTCACCTCTAAGGGTTTGATATCAGTACTCTTCCTCGAGCACTTCCTTGGATAAACTGAACTGGGCTCTTGATGTCTCCTCTTATGACGTGTTTGGATTGTTCTTACCTATTAAAGCTGGTTGGTGGATGGTGTCTTCAGTGAACCTTGACTGATCATACTTTTTTTCATTATTGCTCATGAGAGCCATCTTTGACACAACTATGATATGATATATTAATATCGTGTTGATGTAACCAGTTACATATAATTCAATATTGAATAACAAGGAACAACTATTTTTCTTCTTAAAAAAATTTGGTAAAGATCTACACTTTATTATTCAAATCTAAAATAATATTAACTTTATCAATCTTGGAGACCTCTTTCTTGGTTATCCAACAATTTCACATTCGTTTCCCTTAGTCTCCTAAGTGATTCATAATCATATTCTTCACAGGATTGAGTGGAATATGCACAATACCAAAAACCTTTCTTTAAGGTATATCTGTCATCTTAATAACCATCTTACTTACTAATGAAGCCACAAAATTAGACAAGGGTATCTTGGTGACTAACGGGTCTCCTCCACAACAAAAGTATATTCCATAGTTTGAGATCGATGGGCCTTATCACTTGTAATAACCCCTTAATCATCATTAAGGAGGAGGGTTCATGGCTTGATGGAATTTCTAAAATAATGAATAATATGGGGTTTTGCATGTAACAAGGTGGCACGTGGCCTCAATCACGATTGAATGTAATTAGATCTCCGTTATGTAATTCGCACATACCTCCTTTCTCTTCCTATGCTATTTCAACTCTTCACTCCATGATCGATTTGGATCATGTGAAAATTAATTCTAAATATCTTAACTAGTTAAAAAAATTAATTAATTATTTGATTTTAATATTTTATTTATTTTGATAATTAATAAATAAGACTTATAACATGAATGTTATGATATCCCAGACATTTAAGTTTGGTAGATATAAAAACGTAACATTTATTACTTTGAGTAATTGTTTTTAATTTCTATAATAAAAAAGTAATGTTTATGAGATATTGATGTCACTTATTAATATCATAATAAAGAATATTACTATCGATTGATATCAACTTTAGTTATTCATATTTGTAAGATAGAATTAGTTTGGTTTCTTAAACTGTTTTAATTAATTAATTTGGTTGGACTCAGTGGATGTTAACCACCATCATCATCATAATCCAATAATTTAGAAATAAAAATTGCAAAATATTTTTAATTAACAAACATTGGAAATTTTTAATTTTTAACCAAAATAATTATCTTTGTATTTAAAAAACATTACAATGAAACCATAAAACATTATAATATACAATTTTGGAAACTTATCGCCTAGTTTTTAAAAGTTTTGTGTTCGTGACTTTCTACTTCTTGTTGAAATAGGCCTAATAGGTTATGTTATGAAGTGGAAGAGAAAAAAAAACTATTAAGCAAAACATTACTCAACAAAACATTATACAAGTAGTATTTAAGCTACAATTAATTCAAATATGCATAGGAACCAACCAATGAAGTCTAAGTGCCTCGTGTTTGTATTGTTCTGCTTGTAATTCTTAATTTTCTCAATTTGTTATTCATCCTCTTGTGAGTTGAGGCGATGCCTTCCTTCTTAGATCATTGATGTAGGGAGCATCTAGAGATAGGGAAGAACCCATTGATTTATGGGTATATTCTGCTTAGTGGTGTGCTTTTGAAGTAAATAGGGATTTTCCCCTCATTGTTGAGTGGTTTTCCTTTATATCCCCCCTCTAATAAGGCCTGTAAGGATTCTGCATCTTATAGAGTTTTCTTTTGTCCCTCTTGAGAATTTGGAGGTTTTGTTCTATCTTCAAGTTCTTCCTATGATTTCTCAATCTCTTAGCTTTCCTTCTCTATATCTTCTAAGTTTTCAAGGGTTTCAAACTTCTTATTTTCTCTTCTGATGATCCTTCCTAAGTTTTCTTTGATTGATGTGGCTCCTTACTCTACAATTTTCTACACCTACTATTTTCCCATCTAACTAGATTTTGCTTCATTTCTCTAGAGGGTTTTGAAGGTTCCTTTGAGGGACACTAATCCTTGTGAATCTCCAGGTATTTTTTAGCAAGACACCCATACTCATGGCAAGAGTTGCACTTGAAGGGACATTGTTGATAGTCTAGAACTTATTGATGACTTCAACGGTCCATATTATTTGAAACACCTCTATGAGGTCCTTCTCTATATTCACTTCCATACAATTTCTAACACAAGAATACATATTTCCTTTTGGTTTTCCTAGATCAATGAATCAACTAAGTGTGTGCCCCATGGTTATGTGGGTGCTTTTGTCCCATAACATTAAACGAAGGCGATGCAACCCAACCACATGACACACCTGAGTCATTGTGATCTCCTCTTCTAGGTTAAAGTCAAGAGAAAAATGGGATAAAAACACCCCTCTAGATCCCATGAAATAATGTCAAGAGTAAAAAATCAAATCTCAATCCTCCCCATTTTGAAAAAGAAACACAAAATATCCTCGACCAAATGGAAATGAAAATACCAAGTGTTGAAGCTTGGATGCTCAACATTCTATTACCCATGACTTTTTAGTTCTTGAACTAGGTCAGAGGCTTGTAAAATTTTCAGCCAATGAATGCTCAAACATAATGATGGCTTTTTTCTTTAGCTATAGGTATGAAAGATCCATCAGGGGATGGAATCCAACAATTTAACGGATATACTCTACAAGTGTAAGTTTTTTAGTCAAATTCAAAGAACTAACCAATTTTGAACACATCAATTACAGTTTGAAAAGAGTCACCCATTGTCACTACAATAAATTCATTATAACTCATTTATCTTAGCGAATTCTTGAGAGGGTGGCTAAGGGTCGATCTCTCAATAAGCAAAAGGAATGACATACTATTATCCATCAATCTAGATCTACAAAACAACTTCTCTCAAACAATTTAATTTTAGAAATTAGGACTACCATAGTTACAAAAATGACACATTTTATCACAAAAAAACTTTATTATATTCATTATTATTACTTCAAAAAAAAATTAAATATTTATTATTCACTAATTTCTAATCAATAACAAACTTTCAACATAATTTAAACTTGTATTTATCACAAATTTATCTCCAAAACTTAAAAAATGAGACATTTGACAATACACACTCAAATAACTTCAATAATAGTGTTTGTCGGAATCCAATAAGTGTGTGATTGTTAAAGTCACAATGTGTATTATCATAAATCTTATTGACATGGATTTAAATATATGACAATAAAGCTACAACGTACAACTGCTAAAATTGCAAATTACATAAGATCATGACCCTTTATTTTACATTATCTAATGATTAAAAAAAACACAATCACATCATCAATAAAATATAAATATATAACATGAGCAATAAGGATGCTATCCATAAATGAAAAAATTATATCTAAAAGGTTTCCAAGATCCTAAAACAGATCTTAACTCACGAAGTTTCCACTTAAAAAATAGTCTTATCCATTCACTGTGGAGTTTCCCTAACCTGCTCACTGCCCTTGCTATATATGTTACAAGCCTCAACCCTAACTTCAATCCTTCACTTTCATTTCAGATTTCTCGTCGTACAAATCCGGGTACGTATACTCGTCCAGTGACCCAATCACCTTGCTGTTCGCTAAGACCAGTGAGCTTTTTGGTGTTTTCATCTTCCTCACTTTCAGTTTCAATATATTTAATGCATGTAGGCTACTCTCTGTTTATTTCAGTCATTGATATTTTGGCTGTAGAACATGTTTTGTTTATGTTCGTCGTCCCTGATGATTTTAAATATGTGTCGTGCTTATTGCGTTTGGTTACAGTCTGCGTTTATTGTGATTTAGGGTTGAAGATGTATGCTCCCCCAGGTGTTCAAGAAATGGGCTTCTATGAACATATTCAGAGGCGCCATGAGGAGAAAGGCTGTTTGTATGCCTGGTTCGTAAATCATATCCCTTTGGCTATTTCTTTTTCATATTATTTTGGTTATGGATCGAATGTCATGTAGATTTGATTTAATATTGCAGCCTATTCACCATGTGCTGCTGCTTTTGCTGTTACGAGACCTGCGACTGCTGCATGGATATACTCTGTTGTTGCTGCAACTGAGAGAGCAAGGAATGATGGGATCATCTTCCCATATAGGAATTTCATGTCACAAAACAAAAACAGTTGGGATATGGACCCCAACGACCCAAAATACATTTGTGTTGTGTTTGATGTTTTGTCCTATTTAACAAAACAAAAACAGTTGGGATATGGACCCCAAAGGCCCAAAATAAATTTGTGATGGATGTTTTGTCCTATTTTATTGTTAATGTGATCATCTTATCTGATATGAGGTTTCCGTTGTAAAAGCAAATTTGTGATGGATGTTTTGTCCTATTTTTATTGTTAATGTGATCATCTTATCTGACATGAGGTTTTCGTTGTAAAAGCAAATTTGTGATCGATGCTTTGACCTATTTGATGGTTAATGTGATCATCTTATCTGATATGAGGTTTTCGTTGTAAAAGCTGTTGGGTATTGTTAATGATTTTTCTATCTTTTTGCAGATCCCTTGAAAAAAATTCACTGAATTTGCTGTACTGTGCATGATTGTTCGATTTCAAAAGATAGGCATTAGCGTTGTTACTGCATAAAAAATGTGAGGTTCTCTCCAGCGCATAGAGAAGCTTAGATTATTATTTATCTTAGTTAGCATATTTAAATGGTAACACTGGAGCTTCCTTTGAAGTGTCACAGAGACATGAAAAAAAAGTGAGCAGGTGAAGTAAGTGGCGTGTTCTTTTCAATTTCAAAGTTGCTGGAAGAACTTATAGAACTTATATCTAAAGTAACTTACAATTTGTAAGTTTAGCCCCAAATTATGGGGATATGTCCTGAATCCAGGAAGGGTAGGGTATGCATATTTTTATAGACTTTAGCAGTTACATAGTTGTGAAGGGGTTTTTTGTTTGTCTTTGTCCCACAAACAAGGAGTCTTGTATACCAATTTAGTGTTTGACTTGGGGTAACCCTAAATGTTTTTCTTAATTTTCTCAGCAATTTGATGTTTGCTGGGGCTACTTGTAACCAATTGCTGCTTCCATTTTTAGGGATGCATTTGATAGATATTCTCAGAATCCAAACATATTCTTGTTTTGGACTGAGGATGCTGTGTAGCCTTGGTCGTCAAAAATCTATTGTCTCTGTTTTATATCACAAAAATGAAAGCTGGAAGGCATGCAGGACTATAATCTTAACAAGTCTTATTACCATTTTCATCTTTAATGCTTAATTCTGGGCAATAATTCACAGCATTGTCTTAGGTCATCTAATACATTTTCCCCTGAATCGATATATCATAATCTCCACTAGTTTCTATTTTATGTGATGCTGTAAGCTCTATAATTGTTCAGAAAAACTAACCTTTAAATTGCATTTACATAAACCGAAGAGTCATTTTCATCTTTAATGCTTTATTCTGGGCAATAATTCACAGCATTGTCCTAGGTCATCTAATTCATTTTCCCCTGAATCAAAATATCATAATCTCCCCTAGATTCTAGAGTGGATTCTAGCTTCTGTGATGCTGTAAGCTCTATAATTGTTCAGAAAAACTAACCTTTAAATTGCATTTACATAAACCCAAGAGTCATTTTCATCTTTAATGCTTTATTCTGGGTAATAATTCACAGCATTGTCCTAGGTCATCTAATTCATTTTCCCCTGAATCAATTTATCATAATCTCCACTAGTTTCTAATTTCTGTGATGCTGTAAGCTCTATAATTGTTCAGAAAAACTAACCTTTAAATTGCATTTACATAAACCCCAGAGTATAGTAGAAGCAAAGAATGTTTCAAAGAAAATCCGAAATACTACAAGTAGCAATTTTTCTTGCAATGGACCCCTGTAGAGTTTTCAAATGCAATGAGTTTGTTCCAAACTTGCAAGAGAGGGATGAATTGATTATACAATGAATATCTCACACTTGCATTAATCAGCCATTCCTAATATCAGCTAACATTACATTCTCACTTTCAGTTGGTTGATTTGCTGAGTTCAGATTTATCTGTAAAATTCCTTTGCTTGGTACAAAAAAAGGGATGGGACTGTTAAATGTTCAATTCTTAATTCAAGTAATGCATGCATACATACATACCTAACATGACGCAGCAGAACCATGGCTATCTACTTCCTCGTAACTTTGATGGGCAGAAGCCTGCGCTAACACAGCAAAGAGGAACAGCGATAACTGAAGACAATGTACAGGCTATCATAAAGAACGAGACATCACACATTGAAGGGAAAATTCGGATATTTTTATAATGATACAAACTACAAAGAGTACATTATGAGTACAAATGCTACACGGTTCAGTAATTCAGTCTGCAGCCTTGTTCTCTGGCTGAATAGTTCTCTCCCATCTCTCGTGATGGAAACTCTCTAAACTCCACAGTGTACCCTATCTAATAGTATGTTCACCTTTTGGTGGCTGTCCAACATTGTGGTAGATATTTGTTCCTTTTCTCCTTCTTCTGCCGTGCTTCCACTTCGTCTCTCTCCACCTTCTGTCAGGCTGAACTCTACAAATTTAACACCACAAGTTTTTGCATATTGTCTATTATTTCACAAGTTTTTGCCTTGGTTCTGATAACAAAATAAGCCTAACAATTCACTTATAAAAATAACAGGCTTTAGGAGTGGGGATTATAAAATCTCAGTGCTAAAACAACCATTTATTTAAGACAACCATGCCACATGGGGACCATAAAATCTCAGATTGGGCGAGCTTACTTCTCCTTTTGCATTATATTATTAACATAATGTTTAGAAGAAAAATGAGAATGAAAGATTAGAAGTGCAGAAGACGGTTGTTGTTATAAAATAGTGATACATTAGGCAGATCTTCAGCTTCTATTGGCTTTTTTGTTTCATTTTGCTTCTGTAGTGCAGTTTAATGCGGTCTTGAAAGGAGCAAAATATTTATTATATTAATATGACCAAAGATTAAGTTAAAGTTGGTTATTTCTTCACTAATGACTTCTCTTGTAATTGTGTCGAAGTAAGTTAGAATAATAAAAAATTTCTCTTTTTCAGTTTCATGAGATTTTGAAAGGAGCAAAATATTTATTATATTAATATGCCCAAAGATTAAGTCAAAGTTTGTTATTTCTCCATTAATGACAATACTTCTCTTGTAATTGTGTCAAATTAAGTTAGAATAATAATCTTTTTCTCTTTTTCAAATTAATAGCCAACTTTCTCTGTCACCCATTAAAAAATTTTACCCTTTGTATGTACACATTTGCTTCAAATCTAATACATTCCAAACGAAATACAAAATCTTCATACAAAAATATAGTCAAATCAAAATGATGAAAATATAAGGATGTACACATTTGCTTCAAATCTAATACATTCCAAACTAAATACAAAATCTTCATACAAAAATATAGTCAAATCAAAATGATTAAAAAATAAGTTGATTTGGCGATAATTTGATCCTCTTTTAACTTTCACATTATGGCTATAACAGTTGTAATATATATATAAAGCATTTTTCTTAAAAATTCGTTGGAAAGTGTAGCCATTAACTACACAATTTGCTCCAAATACCTAGTATAAACTTTATAATATGAGATTCACTTTATGAAGTGCAAAGTGACGATTAATTTAGATGCTCTAGTGATTGAATAGTATAATAAAATAAACCCAAGAGGGATCCACCATTATGTATGTATTGGTTTTTTGGGAAAAGACAATATTATATAAGAGTGGGCTTAATGGTATGACTTAAGTGGGCTTAACAATTAAGAACACGTGTTTCCTTCCAGGAGGTTATAGGTTCAAATTCGGAGGGCGGTAGGGTATGTACAGCTCTGTAGACTTTAGCGGTTAAATTGTTGTGTAGAGGGGGGTCCCTTGTCCCACAAATAAGGGGGTTAGATACACCAAATTGGTGTATGGCTTGCTTGTGACCTTAAAAATAGATTATTATTATTATTACAGGTTTTTTATTTTGAAGTTTATAAAACATGCTTTAAAAACCTTTCCAAAGTTCATGTGGGCTATTTGATAAGGCTCTCCACCATCGTTGAGAAGAATTCGCACATTTTATTGGCCATTGGATGAAGTATTGGGAGGCCCTTATCCATTGTTCGCAATCCCCCCTCAAACTCAAACTACCACAAATCTTGTGGCCCATCAGATGGATATTGGAGGGGGAGCTCATCTACAATTTGGGACCCTCATTTCAAAAACGTTTTTCTTTCCTCCAATGCCACGATCCAATCAAAACACACAATGTTTAGACCATCCCAACTTCCTCCCTCCAATGAAATTCCACAAAATTGGTAGTCCTCCCCATCCCATTGAACCAAGCACCCTTCATTGAAAGATGTTCCTCTCTTTGAGATCATGGTGATAGAGCCTAAAGACATGCAAAACAATGCAATGTTCAACACATGGAGGATAAAAGATCAGTTGCAAACTTCATTTGATTGCCATTAGAGTTTTGGTCGATTTTAGGATGTGAAAATTTAGGCATGTGTTAATCTTTGACATGTGTAGACTTTGCCCAAAGGATTTCTCGAATAATGGAGTGGATTGAGAGAAAATTGTAGTGCAAGATCATAGGCAGTGCCACTATGAAAACTACAACTAGAATGCGCTCCCACTATCATGTGTTCTAGCTCCTTAAAACAAAGACAAACTATCCTCATGCTTGGACTTCAAATAATTTGTTCTAGTTTCAGTTTTGAATCTCCGTAAACTTGATTTTTTAGCACACAAAGATGGCCCATGCTCATAAATGTTTTGTCACTTGTGTGCTATACATGGGGCCAAAGAAGGCCCATGTTCAGATTTTTTGCTACTTGTGTGCTCAACATAGAGATGAATCAACTATGCCACACTTATCCCTTGACCATATCAACAATTCACTAAAATGGCTTCTAGATTGGCGAAATGGAGAGAGAGAAATGTTTAATTAAAAATTGTAAAGAAAACATGTGAACAAACCACTAAAAACAAGTGCCTCCTTGGTTTTTGGTATTTTAACTATGTTATCTCATGCACATAAAGATTGAATGAGGTCTTGTCAAAAACATTATATAGCATGAACAAAGAATTTTCCAGTAATTGACTACATTATAACTTTTAATACCTTTTTTAATGTACTTTATCAAGCAAACCGACAAACTTGGCATCCTAGAGCGAATTTTGTAATGCTATGTTTTTGTACTTATAGAGCTCAAAATTGAATTTTGTTAGTTCCATGACACTCAACAACCTTAATAAACATATATGAACCAATATTTTCCTTCACATAAGCCATTTTGCATGTATGCTTAGTTTGGCCTAATCCAGATTGCACCACATTTTCATATTTCCTCAACTTAGAATTCATACTTCCACAACTTGGAATCTAATAGTTTTGCTCCAACATAATTAGTGACCTCAAATACCCTATCTAAGCCAATGTTTGCACCTAAATTTCCCATTTGGACAGAAACCATAATTTTTCCCAAGGAAGGGCCCATGGGCAAAAACCATCTTTCATACTTCTCATAATGAAGTGTCCTCGAACACACAAATTTTATTAATAAGAAATAAGAGTATATGTGAGAGTTAAGCAATGAAATCACCTCACAATTGTAGGAAATGAGTATAAATAACTCAATTTCATCAACCATAAAAGTGGTTTCTAAAATTAACATGAACAACTAATCACATAATAATGTGAACATGATAGATTGTCATTTACAATTAATAATATTCCTCCAAACTACAATCCCATATTCTATATTTTAACTTTTGGAATCATTATTGTGAACATTCACGCTTTAATCCAAAAAATCTTTTGAGCAAACACCAAGTTTAGTTTTGAACTTAGCAAATTTAGTTCTTCCAAGTGATTTGTTGAATGTTGATGTATTTGTAACTTCAAAATGTATTCACTTGTATATCTTATATTATACCCCAATGTTCCTATCGGGAGAATCATTTGTATTTCATTGTACTCTGATGTTCTTATTGGGAGAGTCATTAATATAATAAAGTAATGTAAAGTCATTGAGGTTAACCCTCTGTTGTAAGTCAGGGAAATAGTCCCCGCAATTGAGTTGAGGTTAACCCTCCTTGTTGATTGGGGGCTAAAGTCCCCATAGTTGTGGGGCACTAGGGTTATTAGAATCTCCTAGAGATGTCGGCCCTAGTAAGTTATTTTCAAGTCGAAAATTAGTATAAATAGAGAGTGAGCCTCTCTATTTTACACACACACTCACCCAGCTATAGCACATAGGTGAGAGAAGAGGAGCTTGCTCAAGTGAGAGAGAGAACAGTTGTTGGAGATCATTTTTCTGTCTTTGGGTTTTACTGCTTCCATTGGTGCTCATTCTATCTCTGAGGAAGTTGCGGGGTTTTCTCCTTTATGGTTTCCCTGAGGAAAATATTTGTGTCTGTTGTCTCTTGTGATTGATTGATGTGCATGTTATTCTCTCAGATAAGATCCTAAGATCATACAACTCAAATGATAAAAATCTAACATGGTATCAGAGCTAACCTGAGAAGAAGACACTATACAGCTACAGAAGCTAGAGCTTCTTACTTTTTGGATCTCTCTCCACAATCCATCAGGAAAAGGAGGCTAGGCTGACTCTCCATTGAAGGGTGCATCTTTCTGTTGAAGCAAAAGTTGATTCCGGGCGTTTTTAGTTACTGCTGCGGGAAATTAGGGTTTTTCACAGAAGAGGAATTTTTGAGTGAGCCCAGCATAGAATTTCTCTCCTCATCAATATTGAAGTTTAGAGACCAAGGTCAAAGTTTTTGGTTGAGTAAAACTCCAGGAAATTCAAACCCTAGTTTGACCCCGGGCCTGAAAACCCGTAAAATACTAAAACTGGTAGTTTTGGTACATTCGTTATATCTTGATATTGAAGAAGGCCCAGGAGCCTAAATTTTCATGGGTTGAAGATAAAATCTTGATGTACCCTGTGTAAAACTTTCAGCCTTATATTCTCTATATTCTAGGAGATATTATTCTCCAAATCAGGGTTCCAGCCTCTTCCTGGATTAATCCCTAAACAAGACACCTAGGGAGAATTGATATATCTCGGGATAAGAAGGTCCAAATCAAATTTATCAAGCTATTCCAAATAGGGCACATAATTTAATTTCTGTGGTAAAAGTTTAAGACCCCGAAGGTGAAACAGCGACACATGGAAGTCTGTACAAGTTCGCTATGCTGAATAGTCCTGAATTAAGTCACCGTGGGAAAACTATCATAAATCCCAATTGGTGAAACAAATTCTACTAAAACTTGTGGTGTTGAAAAGAGGGAAGATGAGGCTACCTTAGTACGGAATTCCAGACATAGAGGAGCAGTACTTTCAGAGATACTGCAGAAACAATATCAGGCATTTATGTAGAAGAAATTAGAAAACTAGGGCTTCCTGTTCCGGGAGCTTCCCTCCACTGATTTGAGAAAAGGAGTACATTGGATAGCTCGCCTTGAGGAGGCCCATATTTCCATCCATTCAAATCTAAAATATTCCAAGTTTTAAAAATTAGGGTTTCTCTGACAAACCCTAGATCAGCTGGCTCCAAAACCAGGACATACACCTCAAATTGGTAACATCTAATCTTTTGCTATTTACATTTGAGGTTCTCATTTCAAAATGACTAATCACACCAACTTGATGACAAGATTGGTGAATCTAACAACTTCCAAGCATGGAAGTATAGGATCTCACTAGTTGTTGAAGGAAATGAATTGGACACCTACATAAGTGGAGAGGTTCCAATTCCAGAAGGAGATGAGGCTAAAGCCTTACACAAGAAGAACTTGGTCAAGGCAAAGAGGATCACCTTATTCCACAAGTGTCTTCTCTAAAGACACCTAAAGATATGTTTATTCCTTGACCAAGCTATTTTGAAGGGAAGAATATAAATCAGAAGAAGTATAGGAACTCCATGATCCTTGAAGAAATTGACTTGGATCAATATTTCCATAAGAAAGGTCTAGGATCTAGAGGGATATGAGGCCAAGGCTAGAGCCAAGAGAATAATTGTAGATTCCATTAAATATCATCTCATCCCTCATGTGCCATCCTTAAAGACACCAAAAGGAAGTGTTCGATGCTATGCTGAAGCAATCGAAGAAGAATAATATATGGTTATAACCACCTTGAATGGCCTCCTAGGATCATGGGATTTATTCATTCAAGGAATGTGTGACAAAAGGAAATGATTACCTTCAGCAAACTCTAGGAAAAGCGCACACGAGAAGGATCTCGACTCATAATAAGAGAAAAGATTATGGGAGCAACTGAAGATATAGCTCTCACGATTCAAAGAAGATCCCTCAAGCAATGAGGAACACAACAGACTCAACTGTTGAAGAACCTATTATCCATATTAGCATTTGGATAAGAAATTATGTTGTTATGAATGAAGAAGATGATGAAGCTGAAGACTCAAGAAGGAGTCTGCCCACAAAATGAATAAAGATAAGTATTCAATTGTCTTTTCATGATATTATTTTGTTATGCATTTGTTTATATTCAGTTGATGTGTTATGAATGATAGAATGTTTGCATTAATGACAATATACTACTAATATGCATGTGATGGGTAAGTAGCCCATGGTGTGATCCAGATGGAGATCGGTGGCCACCCACCTATTCCACTGGCTCAAAACAATTGTCCATTGTGGCAGTTTCCTAGTTATTTTTGGGCAGTTTTTCGAG
>LPNX010320977.1:719-68752 GCA_001517045.1 Pseudotsuga menziesii | reverse complement strand
AGAGAGAGAGAGAGAGAGAGAGAGAGAGAGAGAGAGAGAGAGAGAGAGAGAGAGAGAGAGAAGTCTTCTTTATCATAAACAAGTTGTGTTGCAGCTATTGCCTCTGTGTAGGAGTCTCCTACTCCCCTTGCATATGAGTATCATTGTCCCTATGCATTTGGCAAATCTTCTCCCTCTATATATGGAAATTTTGATCCCAATTGGGTCAATCTCACCACACCATATGACTTAGGATAATGCAATATTGTCTACCCCTATGTATCCATCTATGTCACCTCCCATCAAGTGGATCTACTGAGAAACAATGAATACCGTCCAATACTCTCTAAAAGTATGCAAACGAGCTAACTCCATAGCCTATATAACGTGCTCTCTCAGATGTCGATATGGACTACATGCTTGATCTTATAGATCAACTTGGAAGTCACTACTGACTTCCCCTCATGTCTCAACACTATTTTACGCATCATTCTACCTGATGGAATGATACTCATCCATCATGACATCCTGCTAGCTTGCTACCTCCTCATTACTGAAAATCTTGGAATCAATGATGTGACTCATCAATATAATATAACATGAAAACCTATGAGGTATTTTGTTCTCCTTCCGTTGGGAGTTACATGCCTTTTTGTATCCTGCAAGGTATCATGAATCCATCATTAGCCTTTGCATAATCACTGCTTCATCTCTTGGAAGATCCACTGGTTTTACTGGCTCTGTTGTCTCATCCTACTAATATGAAGGATGATCAACTGTACTAGAGGGATTTTCACCCTAATCCTTCATATCCTCCTACTCCTCACTCTCAAACTCCATGTGAATCCTTCTATATCTCTTGAAGGCTACGATATTCATCCTCTTCTTCCTTGGCATATGGGTGTATGCTATACAACCGAAGATCCTTTATGGATTCACTCGTGCGAGTGTCTCTTAGGAGTCTTGTTCCCCAATATCCAATGAGGAGACTTGATATGAGCATAACTTACATACTGTATGCATCTTCCCATAAGAACATGGGTAGATATTAATCACGGAACTCCGTCTCTACAATCTTTACAATGGATCTATTCTGTAACACATGACAGAAATTTCGACAATGGTTAACCAACTCTAATTAAAATAGTTATGCTATATATCAATAAAATTACAATTCAATTTGAATAAATAACATGTATTACACAAAACATTAAATACTTATCTTTGCTTGTTTTGTTGACTCCCTCTTGATTTCTACCTACTTGCAAAAATAATTGAAATCCTCAATCAATTTGATCTTCTTTTTCACTGAATCGTGAACTCTTGGAATTTGTTGAAGTCTTCATCTTAGGTATTCATGTATTATGGAGAGAATCATACATAGTAAAAGAACACATCCAAGGGTGCCCCTGTCATCGATATACATGTATCTAAATGTACTAGGTGTAATATCCCCTTTGGATCTACTATCATTGTATGAAAATAATTCCTTTGGAATTCTTTCCTAGTATACATCTTCTGCAAAACACCTTCATGCCTCTTTTGAAAGTTTATCTGTAGTTTTCATCAAATTTGTCTTCTTCTTGTTTTCTTCTGAGATGGAATTTCTTCAACATTAGTTGTTGAATATTTTTCCTTTATTTTTCTTTGAGTGCACTTATGATGATGACAATTGTAACATTTTACCTTTGGAAGATCTTGCACACCATCCAAATTGTCTTCTTCTAGAAAACATTTTGATAAAGGTTGAAAGCTGACCCAGAAACCCTAGAAGGAAGTAGGTCAAATATGAACTTTGTCAAAATTTAAAATTGACTCCATAGATAAATGCGCCCTCCTAAGGAGACCTTCAAAACAATATTTTTCAGTCCAATCTGTGGACAAAAGAGTTTAAAAATGGAAGCCCTAGTTTCTTGATTCTAGTAGAATTTAGGTCAAACTTGAATATTCACAAAATGGGGATCTATTTCCACAGATAATTGCGCCCTCTTAGGGAAATATCCAAAATGCTACTTTCAAGTCCAATCTATGGATATAAATGACCAAACTTGGAAGCCCTATTTTTCAAATTAGGGAAGAAATAGTCATTGGAAATGGCTTCTATTCAGTACTGCTATGATACCATGTTGAATTTTTTACATAAAAATATAATTTTCACATTTTTATAATTATGTCCTAATGACTATCATCCCACTTTTATCATTGCATAATTACACATTGAAAGTTTCAACATTCACTTGTAGTGGGAATAAAACAAGGATCACTAAAAGATAACCATGCATAAGAGACACAAAGATTTAACCTTGGGAAACCCAATAGGGAGAAAAACCAACAAAATTTTCTCAGAATAAATCAATCCAATTGAAGTACAATACCAATCATGAAGATGAACTCTAGCACAATAGAGGTCCACCTTCCTTCACAAGAAAACCCTAGCAAGGGTAGTGAATCTTCCAATATTATGAGAGCACCAAAAATTATTCCTTTGACTTGTAGCTATGCTTGGATGAAATTGCACACTAGGAGAGAGAGAAGATTTATAATGTTGAGTGTGCAAATGAGGTGTGAGATCACTTTATTTATATTCTTCTATTCACTTGAAATTTCCTCAATGGGACCGACTTGTACACTTTCACTGGAGACGACTAGCTAGTTTTAATCTTTGTCTTTTATTTATCTTCGAGTCGACTTTTCTTCTTCTCTCCTTTTTCTTGTGGGACTTATTCAATGCTAAATGGGACTTCTTCAATGGTTGGTATTGATTTCTTGGTTATTTCTCCATTATAAGAAATTTATCCTCATTGATGTTCATCTCCTCACATGCATATCAAATTCACCCATAGAGATCTAATGTTGATTTTACCATACTCTATGAAGTCTTAGACATTTCTTAGAACCTATGTCAAATTCAACATTAGATTATAGGTGTATATTCCACAAGGGCATACAATCCCTTATTGCATATACAAGTCAACTCACTATAATATATAATAGATCACTCCTTCACAGAGCACTCCCATAGAGTATGTAATGTGACCACTATCCTTCCTTCACTCTTAGTCAGTACACAAGACTAATCAAGGCTAAGCATCTCAAGCCTCATACACATAGTCAATATGCATGATTAATCAATGCTACGCCAAGGAAATCCTCCTTTAGCCATTGGTCAATACACATGACCCCTCTACGTGAATATTTACAGAATGTTAGCCTGATGCTGGAACCATGGAGAAACATCAACAAATTTTTATGTAACTCAATACAAAATCAAGATCATACACAAAATATATCAACAATAAGTATCAATACACTATATATTCAATAAACTATGAGCTTATTATTATGAAGTGTGATTATTTTGATGGGATCAATCAAACCCTCTCAGTTGTATTTCCAAGGGGGATTCATCCTAATGAGATAAGATCAACATACAATAATTTTGTTCACCCCGCAAAAGGAGGATTTCATCCTTATTTATAGAATCAACATACAATACTAACCTCCTAATGACCTAGCCACCTGGGGGATCTTATTTAATGAGGTCCCATTGCGTTTATTTATTAACTTATTGGGCCTTATTTAATAATAGCAACATAGTGAACCGAATCCAATTTATATTAAATGGTCTCCACTTCTACTCTAATGGGATCTCTGCCCCTCCATTATTCCGTAAGTAGGGTCATAACAATGCGAGCATGTGGGAGGATTGAAAGTTTATATCCTCTTTGGTCAAATGGAACCATGGGCTCTTTGAGTTGTGCAAGATGGGACTTTGCTTGGATCACTATTTAGAGTTTTTTATTTGTAATTAAGATGAGCCATATATTAGATAACAAAAAGGAAATACATATAAACTTGGTTAGACTAGAATTTCAAGACAACTTTGGCCATCTGATAAGAAAAAATCCAAACCAACTTGCCTTATAAAGAAAGAACCATTCAACCCACATGCATTCCCCCTTTGTTTAATTATCAATAGAAAAATGATTATCCCTCCTTGATTCTCATCTACCTATTCCAAACCCCTACAAAAATTACATAATAAGGCTGACATTTACAACAACGTGCTTTTGCACTAAATTCCACAAGCTCAACTATACCGCTTACTAACAGTACCTCGCCCCACAAACCACAATGTACAAAATGCGTTACAAAGATAAAAACATGAAGGTTACAAACCTTGACACCCGCCAAGCAAGCCTTCAGGGGTATCCACATAATTGTCCTCAAACCATCATGTAACATCACACAAACCCGAACCCCGAGCTACTCCAACAGCACCAACTCCCAACCATCCATATGTAGCTCGCATTTCTGCCTCACATCTACATTTTCAGGTTGCACTTGAACCAAATCTCCAACCCACCCAGGATCAGGACACGACCATAATTGGATTCTTGGGTGATGGGAGATCACATCAATTTTTTTATGCATCATCCTGGTATCCTTCCATTGCTCCTTCTAGTAGTGGACTGCGGTCTCATCCCCTTAATTCTTTTCATCATGCTCATTTAGCACATGCCACAATAGTCCTTTGGTGGCCCAAAACATTTCCACTCCTCTATCATAAAGCGTTATTCGTCCCCATCGTAGTGCCCGGATGAGAAATCTGCGGTGCCAGGGCTTCAAACTCTTCTCCAATATTCTCTTCATCTATCTCTTCCCATAAAGTCTTCTCCACCATTTCCAAATTCTCTCGAATGGAATTTGGGATAGAGTTTTGATAAACCCAAGCTGCATGGGCCACCTAGAGTTGCTTGCAATTTTCTCGCTTATTCCTAGGTCCCCGTTTGGATTCCCCCTTCTCCACCATCATAAGATACACCCTCGCTTGAGAACTCTTTTCATTGACCCCAACTACCACCTTTCATGAATCCAATTTCAGACTCTGCATCCAAACCATGACAACGATGGTTCATTTATACTCCATCAACATCCAGCTAACAGACGCCAAGCCTCCTTTGATGAGATTCCCAAATCCCATCCCCTGCATATAATAATCATCTCGTATCCCTAATAAATCTCCCACTGTGTTAAACCAAGTATCCATACCATCACACAATCCTTTCATTATGTCTAGAGGTGAGGCAATAAATATAGGCTCTCCGTTCGTACCACACACACCATTCACAAACCATCTTCATCTCCTTGCTAGGGAATTTTGAATGCAAGTATTTAACGGTGATGATGGAACCCTTCTATCACCATGTGTCCTAAACCACAAACCACATGCCTTCATTAAAACAATCTAATCAAGATGTATGCCACCCACATCCGGGGAGATCACTATTTAGAGTTTCTTTCAATTAAGTCAGTGTATTTTTTAGTGTCCCAAAATTTTAGGCATGCAAGATTAGCAAGAAATAAATATTCCTTTCAAGGGACATTAGAAATTTTGAGACTAGGGATAGGATGGATCATAGATTTCTATTTCATCAAAAGGCCTTAGTGTCATCTAACAAGTCAACTAACACAGATATTATGGGTTTGATACCCTCTTAAGAGGAGTATAAGTTGAATACATATATGTAGAGCCCTCTATAATGGGATTGGGATTAGAGATTCAAGAAGAATTTTAAATAGTATGATACCAAATATATTTACTATCTTCTACATTGGAAGCACCCTTTATCTCTTATATTGAACGCTATATGGAATTCTTCCAATCTATAGGTTCAATGAATTCATCGACTGGACAAAATTTGGTCAATCTATCCATTATAAGCCCCACATTTTTTCTTGGCTAGTTGTTTGTTGGGAGCTACCATCTAAAGGATTCCATGTTTCCTCTATTACAACCATCTAGAGACCTTGAAACACATTTGATGGGAGTGCAAGTTTGCTATAACTTGCATGAAATATTTTTAGGAACAACACTCAATTCTATTTCAAGGCCAACCTTATTAGCGAACAACATTGTTTTGTGACTCAATTCACAACAATTTATCCCTTCGAGGGAATTTGGGATTGCCTTCATATTATTTCTTTATTCATCATCTAGAATTTACAGTGAAAATATGTGTTATTTGAGGAGGTCAATTCAATTCAATATTTTCATCACTCTTGGTGAGAAGAGATGTGTTTGGAATCTTTTCATCAATCTTTTCATATGACTCTATTATATATATACTATTCATATTTGTTTTCAACGTTCTTGTAAAAATCCTCCTAGTATTAATCTAAGGCGCATTTTCCAAAAGCAAATGTTGGATTTAAAAAAAAATCTCAACAACTTGTCTAATAAGGCCAGTAGAATAGTGTTGAGTTTTGACAATGATACAAATTTGGTCAAAAAATATGCGATGCTTGGTGTGATTAATTTTTTTAACTATAACAAATTTGGTGGTGTAGTTAGTGTTAGTGTTTACAATATGTTCTTTTATTATAGATCTTATGGATGACCAATTTGACCTATGTATGAAACCCCAGAAGAGCAACATATATAATAGGCACCCGAATAGAGAAAAAGGTCAAATTTTCATTTAACAATTTTGAATATATTCCTATGAGTTGTGTTTGGATTCAAAATGGTTTTGATGATCTTTTGCTTAAATACCCTCAATTTATATATCCCCTCTAGCTACTCTTTTCAACTTGATAATAATGTCTCTCATGTTAACTCTAATCAATTTGTTGAAATGATTCCACAAATATCCTTTTTCCCTCCTCTCCCACGTCCTCCCTATTACATGTTAAACCAATATTTAACCTACCTTCTAGATGCTTTGACTCCAATACTCTAACTACAATATAAATTTTACTTTTTTTTATAACCAAATTGATTTTACCCACTCTAACCCCTCCTTGTACACTCATATCCATATTCCTTTGTTAATATCCACTATTTTCCTCCCCCACATTCTTCCCTCTTACACATATTTAAACTCTCTTCCTATTAAGGAATTTTCTAAACCTCCCCTTTCTCAACTTCAATTGCATGTAGACTATTAACAATGTTTTTACCCTATCTATAACACTATTACAAATCTACTCTAATACTAACACTATTACTAAAGCATCTAATATTATTAAAGCACACTATTACAAATCTACCCTAATATTATTTCCATCATCAATAGCACTTGTATCCCTTTTTATGTGACCCATCTAGACCCACTATTGTAAGCATCTTAAGCATTGAAATTGAATAATTAACCAAAAAATATTAGAAAAAATATTCAACTTTGTCCTTGCACCAAGTCTCATTCTCGATGAAGACATCCTTTGCAACATTAAATGCATACCTCTTCCCTCCCTTTTTTCATAAAGAAAAAATAACATTTTATATTCAAAGAATAATATAAAACACATAATTTAGGTGCAAAGGAACTAATTGCATCAAAAAGAGGATAATATAACATATAACCTAATATAAAAATAAGATTTGATATGATTATAGTCCAAATGAAGAAACCCTACTATCAAT
This sequence comes from Pseudotsuga menziesii, assembly GCA_001517045.1. Classification (NCBI taxonomy): domain Eukaryota; kingdom Viridiplantae; phylum Streptophyta; class Pinopsida; order Pinales; family Pinaceae; genus Pseudotsuga; species Pseudotsuga menziesii. The sequence continues at coordinate 61,347 of LPNX010320977.1, read as the reverse complement.
ATATAATAAATGTAATTACACCGAGAGGAGTGATGTGCTCTACATCCCAGTATGGGGGAGATGTTGTAACATAACATAACATTACCAAATTTATATAAAAAAATAGTAATAAAAAAAATCCATGTCGGCTTATAAAATAATAAATTATGAAAAGTAATTAAAAAAATTCACGAGCCCGTAATAAAAAAATTAAAACTTAAACTTGGATTTATAAATCAAGAAAGGGATCAAATTTATTGAGTTTAAGATATATAAAAAATACACATCAAGAAATTGGATCTTTCTCGATGCTTGATAGATCCAAGTTGAAGATGGATCTATGCTGGTCATAAACATAGTTACAATAATCCCAAATATAACATTTAACGATCAGCTGTGGATACTAGAGATTCAAAAGTATAAAATGATACTTAACCTCATAATGGCATCCTAGAATCGAATGAGATCCCATCTACAAACTCTTCTAGTAGTAGTAATCATGGCTCCAATAGAGTCCTACTTTTGATAATATATCAACAACCTCATGAAGTCCTTATATATGTGAGTGAAATAAATCTTATCAAATTGAGCAGAAGTTTAGCTTCATGGAAATTGGCTCCATATCTACTAAAACAACACTTTCAATGCGATGAAAATAGATCTACTAGCATGTTCACATGAACACACTCACCGCATGCCTCAAATCTATTTAATTGAAAATTTGGATCACCACCAATAATAATTATATGTTCATTGATAAACTATAAATTGAATACCCTTTCCCAAAATATACGTGTGTCCTTGTAAGGTATGTTACACCCTAGATTCTCTACAACGCACCCAACCAAATGTGCCAAACAAGAGGGTCTTTTTTCCATTGTAAAAGGCCATGTTGGGACTTGTTTATGTAAAAGTGTTGGTCTAGCAAGGCTCATGACCCTTGGTATGGCCATGGAAATTCCTCTTGGTTTTCATTTCAAGGAGTGTTGGCCTTGTGGATTTTTTTACTACCCCTTGATGGGTGGAAATCCCTCATCATGTTGGGAATTTATGTCTTGGGTGGGTGTTCCAGTTCACCTTGGGATGAATATGTTAGGACACATAGCTTAGGGCTCCTAGACACACTTATGGTTTATGCTTTATTGTAGTGATCCTTAACCCCATAAATTGCATCACAACAAAGCCACATAACACTTTAAAAGAAACCAAAATACATTCACCATAAGAATAACACTAAGATATAAAGAACCCTTAAGGTAGGGTAACACCATCAAATACTCCTTAAGAAAGGAACCACTCCTCAAGCCATGCGTGTACAATAACAAACTTCCACATAACTAACACAATGATACTCATGTCTATTTATACTTTCTCATGAGTATATTTAGGGGTCTATACCTTATTGTTTTATTATTTATTCTAACTAACCCCCAGCCATCAAGTGGACCATATTCCATTATTAGTGGCCAAATTACATTAATTATTCCCATTTGGTACCCATTACATATATTATTCTCATTTAGGTATCCATTACATCATTTATTCCCCTTGGATACTTCCCTAGTTACCCCATATTATCCTCCCCTAGATATATAACATTACACCCCCCTTAAAAATGTTTCATCCTCGAAACATGAGAGGAATACAATTAATAAGATTGAATAAGAAACTTAGTCAAATTATACCAAGCATGTCCATCCATCCATCAGATTGGAATGTGAATACATGGTCTAATGACTTCATGGCTTCCTTGATCTTGATTCGTGCTCTTGTGGTTCCAAGATGGTGTTGCATTTCTTTGGTATCTCCTTGTATTGCTTGCAGTCTTCTATGCATCTCCATATTGCTTTCTTCGCTAGTTTCCTCATGGTCCATTATAGGTTTTCCGGTGCTCCCAACTTGTCCTCAATGATTGTTGCTTCTTGAACTAGTGTGGGTGGCGATGTGTTGCAACCTGAACGATGGGAACCTCTTTCTCTAAATTCATAACATGTGATTCTCGAGAATCATGTAGCTCCTAAAATTCTTCTTCTTGTATATTCCCTGCTTCAAAATTTTCTTCATGGTATTCTACAATATCTTCTTCTGATTCCACCACATAATCATCATCTGATGTGTCATATGTTGTAATTGGTTCCCTGCAAAGACTTTAACATGTGCCTTCTCAGTCTCTTTTTGTGGTACAAGAGACATATCTTGCAATGCAATTTTCTTCTTCTTGTACCAAAGCTTTAAAATTTTCTTTTCTACATTAATATTGACCGTACCCACTGATTGAATCAACAGATATCCAAAAACAACATCTACACCATCTATATCTAAAGAATAAAATTGTGAACGCAACACATATTTATCCATAATAATCTTCAAATCATTAAAAATTTGAAAATTTCCACCATCAAACTGTGTGCTTTGAATATGTTTGGCAAGAACTTGCATTTTTTGGCCAAATTAATATGGATAAAATTGTGCTTGCAATTAGGGATAATAGAAACAACAATATTCTCCTTTTGAATACATCCATGGACTTTCAATATAGAAAATAAACCCTTATGCCTCACTTGGTATTTGTTCTTGACATGAGACCACTTATCTAAAAATACTTGTTCAAAGTCTTCATCAGAAAGTGCATCCATCTTTCTAGAGTCAAGTGAGCACCACCATACCTTAGCATCATCTTTGAAATAAGCGTTTATCCAAAGTCTCCATGAGTTTTCCCATTTTGATTTGCATTTTTTTATACATTCTTCAATACTAGAACCATCATTATTTCCTGTAAAATAAAAACATCCTTTTTAAAAAAAAACCTGTAAATAGAGCTACAGTTTTACAAAAATCACTTCTCCTCCCTGTAGCTAGCATTTTGAGACGAAATTTTTTAAATGAGCATAAATCTATCAATGTTTCTCAGAATATCTATTATAACCCATTTTTGGAATTAGAATAACCACTCTGCATCTACCTATGCAATCAGAACAAAAACCTAAGAACCCCGTCACCGAAATTCTAAAAAAAAATAGTTGATTTTAAATCAACAATATCTCCACTTTCTGAACTCCAAATGAGATGATTTATTTTTGAAACTATGTATTTTTGTGAGAGGAATTCAAATCTGCAACTTGTTTATTCTAAATATGCACATAATTTTTTATAATTTGAACTAAAAGTCGTCACCCAAATTTTCCCTAATTTTTTTCCAAAAAAAAATCCCCACTTGTGCCAAGGAAAGAGCTCTGATACCACTTGTAGTGATCCTTAACCCCGAAAATTGCATCACAACAAAGATGTAGAACACTCAAAAGAAACCAAAAGACATTCACCATAAGAATAACATGAAGATATAGAGAACCCTTAAGGTACGGTAACACCATCAAATACTCCTTAAGGAAGGAATCACTCCTCAAGCCACGCTTGTACAATAACAATATTCCACATGACTAACACAACGATACTCATGTATATTTATACTTTCTCATGATTATATTTAGGGGTCTATGACTTATTATTATATTATTTCTTCTACCTAACCCCCAACCATTAAGTGGACCATATTCCATTATTAATGGCCACATTACATTAATTATTCCATTTGGTACCCATTACATATATTATTCTCATTTAGGTACTCATTACATCATTTATTCCCCTTGGATACCTCCATAGGTACCCCATATTATCCTCCCCTAGATATATAACATTTATAGAGGTGATTGCGCTTGTAAGGGTTGTCATACCCACCTTAGCACACCTCATGGATACACCCTTGGACCTATTTTTCTTGTATCATCCCTCCCTCTTGGTCATCTTGGTCTTCAAAAGCAAAACATCCACCTTCCAAGCAAGCTAAAAGAGGTCATACCAACTTAAGAAGGAGAATGTTGAGGGAAAAAGACAAACGTTAGGGTTAGATGGGGCATGATGTCTTGCTTCCAAGCTCAAATTTTGATCATGTTGAAGCATTTCATCATTTTTTATCATTATTTTATGTTTTATGAGGTTGAGTCCTTGGATTATGGGTGGAAAACCCTAAAAAATCATTAAAAGTAAGTTTAAAAACAAAATTAAGTAGGTTGTCCTAGAGGAGGGAAAAGTTGACTTTTTCTCATATAAATAATACATCCTCCTCTCATTTGTAACCAATATCATGGGATCAATATTACTAAAATCTTATTTTTACTTGTGTTTATGAGCTAATCAAGTGGCGCGCACCTCTTTCCTGACAACTTCTAGGGTTTTTAAAGAGCAAATTTTGATGTTTGAGGTTTCTTAACTATCTTTCAAGACTAATCTAAGTTGAAAGAGTTCTTGAGGCATTTTTCTCTTCTCTTTTCTCTCTCAATTGTGGTAAGGTCTTATATCTCTTGTTTGGCATTGTCGGAGGCATCCAAGGTAGGGTAATTTAGGCTTTTATGCATAATAGCTTAGTTTTGTTAATGAGACATCTATTTTGTAGGGTCTCTTTTGTTTGGGCTTTGGAATCTTGTTTTCTCTAAGTATGTCAAAGGATAACACAATCTAGGGTTTCTTAGCCTTGCCTTAATTTTTACAAATATTGAATTGTCAATTCTTGGAGAAATTTTAACCCTGATATCTCATTGCTCAATAGAATAAGATCTAGGTATATTTCCCATCTCTTCAAAATTGCAATTTTTTACAAAATTCCTTGTATTATATTATTGGAAAAAATGTGAAAGATAAAAAATTATTTTAAAACCCTAAATATTTATAAAAAACCTGAAAATATTTAATTTTTTCTTGTTGCAATTGTTTTACTTGTTCAATTCCATAATAGTTATTGCTGTTGTAAAATTTTGAATTGGTTATTTATGCAAAAAAATCCATAAAAGGTGAAAAAATCCATTAAAAAGTTGTTTTGCAGCTAAGTAAGCCCTAAATAGGGTGATATCATCCCTAGAGAGGGTGACAACATCTTCTAAAGGCTATTATAGACTTGTTGCATGTCTATTATAATTGTTTTATAGGTCCAATTTTGATAAAAGGTCAAACAATAGTAAATGGAGAGGGTTCCTACATCTCCAAATTAAGCGTTTCATCCATTAATGTAGGTTATTACATATCTAAAGGGAATCTCCCCATCGATCCATCAAAGTAAGTGTACCTTAAGAGGAATAAGCTCCTATTTTTCTGCTGAGTACTAGGAGGTACTCTTCTAGGTAATTTCACGATCTATTTTGGGTTTTCTTGCGATTTTATGTTGTTGACCATTCAATTAATAAGTTTCATTGCTTCTAAACCTTCCTAGTCATTAAGTATTTATCGTATATATTGTTGACTACACTAAGGTACTAGTATACTAACTTGTCGAAAGGTCTTGTTAGAAATTGTATTGTTCTTGTCATGTATATTACAGAGCTATTTATTTCAACATTTGGGAAGCCTCATATGACCTGAGGAGCAGGCCTAAAGAGAGAGGAGTGTATGCTGATGTGACAACGGGTGCACCTCCTAAAAATTTATCGACCTTAGCCTCGCCCATTATGGTCAAATCCAAAGTATGCTAATTTCTAAGGTAATAAGGTCCATACACATTTAGCATAGTAAAAGACTTTCCCAAGATTTTACTACAAAGTTTTGTGCACATACCTAAAAATACAACAAAATAATTGATTAGGGTTAAGTTTGTGTTCCTTCTTGTAATTAAATCCCTCGAAAGTCCTACTGAGCCAATGAAGGTAGAGTCCCATCCCTTATAACACTTCTTTAGAAAATCCACGAAGATAACTCCTCTACCCATAGTTCCTTGAAGTATAATTACATCTAGCTTCTCTACCTCAACTAGTTTGGCTAGGGATACTTTTTTTGGTTTACAACCCAACACCCTAATATTGGCATATAATATCTTCATATAAAATTTCCTTTCAGGGTTCATATTTCTCTAAGAACCTAGTAATGTTTTTCTATCGACCCTATTTAATTTATTTAATCACCTTAGCTTTTGCATGAGACAAAAATGATGTTATCCCAAGCTGTGAAATTCTTGGGTCCTTGTTTTAAGTCAGGCTCTAAACCCCCTATAACCTTCCCTCCAACATATACATTCTTAGAGCATAGATCATATAGTCCTCTACCATGATCTCCTTTACATGAAAATCCCCCTCCTGAAATCGAAACCTCTCTATCCATATTATTGAGACTAGTCGTCCTGAGTAATGAACTACTAGAATATGATTCAATATTATGACTTGGAATACCCCCTTACTTTTGCCCCCTCACGAACACCCAACATCCTTCCTTTTCTTAGAATATGCACCAAGTAATTTTAAATCCTCAACCAGTGTTGGCCAATTATCCTCTATGATAGTATTTACACTATCATAAATAGTAGGATGTGTGAGATCACAAGTCAAGAAATCACTATTATACAAACCCCTATGAGTGGGTTGAGCAACTTCATCCTCATCAGTAACCCCTTGAACTATAGGCGACTCAAAGATGACCAAATATTGAATTGACAAATTGGGTTGAACCGAAGCAATATTAAGGCTAATGCGATCTAGAGGTTGCATCTCAACAAAGGGACTCAATAATTGTGATGTCCCCAAAATTTGGAAATTCTTCAACAACTCCCACTGAGGAATCAACATCCTCTACCTTCTTCAAGGTACCACCATTCTCCTCTGATGGTATTTGAGTTTGTCTTTCTCTTCACCTCAATAGGGTTTGTGAGTGACTCTTTCCTATAGAGAAACTTCCTAAAGGGTAAATGGAAGTCATTTTCTAGGTGGTGATATTGATGGAACCTTATACAATGAAAATGCACATTGGATTTCTAAGGCCTAAATAAAAACCCTTCTACCCCAAACAATATCCATTATTTCAAGAAGACCATCCTTAATGTTAATTTCCACCAATGCATCAACTAACGATTGTCTACAATCGAAATTATAATCCTATTACACCTCGATCATTATTCCAATCCTATTACCCATAGCTGTAATACATTCATCGGTCCGAAATTCCATTGGAAAATTTGGGATTTCACCCAAATGGGTAATGATTGTAACTACTTCATATTTATAATCAAAACAAAGGTGACAAGGATTTATATTTAAATAATCTATTCCCCAAAACCAATAAATATCAAGAATCAAATTCACATCCTTTTCAGATCAAATTGCAGAGCCGATCCATCCACCAAATAACAAGTTATAACATAGACCATAGTCAATAATTGGAGCCCATTTGTTCTGCATCCATGTCTTTAAAATTTCATTTTCTGCCTTCCTTTCAATAAATTTTCACACTATGGTTTTCCCAATATAAGACAAGATCTACTCTACCCTAATATATTCTTCAACGACAAATTTAGCCCCACCTCCTTCTTGAGAACCATTTTCCTTATATAATGGTTGAAAATAACCTTAGACCAAAGGTATTTCTAGTAATAAGATTACCTCCAATCAAACAACCAAAATCAATTTTGTTCCCAACAAATCCCCTTCCACAAAACTCATTCTCCTTCTACACCAAAAGCTCCTTGGAAAGCACATCTTTAGAAACCCTTGCATAATAAGAAGGTGAGCCTTCCACATTCCTCCATCCCAACAAAAATTATGGGGTTTTTAAAATGAGAAAAGGATAATTTTCCTCATTAAAATAGATTCCAAGGTTAATTAATTCACCCACAACAAACATAGATTGAGTATTTACCAACAATACTGCACATTCATTGCTCTTGTCAAAAACCTAATAGCTGGTCTCCACACCCAGGGTTTCCACCCTAACCCTTTTATCCAAATATTTTGTTGATGTTACCACACCATTTAGACTTTATAAGAGGGGGGGATATCATTACCACTGGACTTTAGCAAATAGAGAGTGTTTTTATATTAAAAAATATTGACCCCCTCGATGGGGTCTTCAAAAAAATACACTACTTGTATATATTCATCATCACTGGTTTTGTAATCCATCTTCCCTAGCCTCCCATATCCACCTCCAAGTTGTCATTAACAAGAGAAGCATAAGAGTTGTTTATGAGGAAAATATCATGAGAGTCTTCCACACTAAACCACTTATGGGAGAGTGGACCAAGTTATTTGAAGGTAAAATCACACATTCAACATGATAGCAATGTGCAAGTTGCACTCGCAAATTTGTAACCCTAGCCATGTTCCTCAAATATAATACAATTGGTACATGAGTTTATTATTGTTGTGAGAATGATTTGTAGGGAGACTATGCTACACAATAAAAAAAGGAGTTGGTTAGCCATAAATCTAAGCTAATGTTCATATGTGGAACAATGGGATATGTCTGAAACTTGCAATGCTAACGTAGACATGGACTGGGAATTGTTCACTATCTCCACATGTAATCAGTTAAATAAACCCAATGTTGAATCAGCGAAGGCAAGGCACAATTGAGCAAATAGTAACACACGTGCTTAAACAATGAGGACAAAACACAATCAAGCAAATAATAACAAAATTGCACTAAAAATGAACCTTGGAATTAGTATATGAGAAATATATACTAATTCCATATATATGCATGCTATTGTGTTGGTTCTCAATTGCAATGCCCAAAAAAGGCTCACGTCACAATCTAGTTGCATAGATGCTAAGTCACCACTGTGCGAATTGTAATTTGGACTCATGGTTTCTCATAAGAGTGATAAAAAACCTCTAAAGAAACTTCAAGAGACACACTCGCAAGAATGTTTATTTTTTAGGACAAGTTCATGATGTGGCTTCTCATTCCTTGGATTTGTAGCTAGGGCTTGTTGTATAGATCTCACCTTTGAAACTTCATATCCAAGAATAGGGTCATTGGATGGATCTCACCTATACAACTCCATATACCACTTATTCCCTACCTATCCATCAATCCCTTGAAATACTTCAAGGTTTCTCTCACATCCTTAGATAATGATAAACCCATGAAATCTAACCTATTAAAAGATGAAACTTTGACCGTTAAGCATCTCAATGATGGTCCAAATGATAGTCCTTTTAAAGGTTGACTACAACCCATCAACAATATTATTAAAAGGATTACGAAATCCATTAATGATTCATGTTTATATGTTGACGCTAAGAAATAGTGAATTCTTCATGACCATCATAGCCCCATAATATATGACCAACCCAAAATCCATAAAATAGAGTATTCCCTTGTACCTATTATTAGCACTGTTAATTCTCCTACCTATGCCCTAACAAGAGTTTTAAGTAAAAAACTCCGACCTCTTATAGGTAACAAACTCATACCTCTTAAAGGTCATGCCTCCTCCTTTATTAGTAAATCATTTAATTTCATTCATAACTTTTAGCTAATCCACATAGAATAAAAATATCTCTAATTTAGCTTTAGCGTAGTATCCTTATTTACTAAAATCCTATTAAATGTGATTATGCTCAACACCTTAGTCACTAGATCCCTTTGTATGTCTAATAGAACTACTTTGACAAAGAGAAAACCATTTTCTCCTGTTATTGGTTATTTTTTAATTGAAACAATTCTACTTTGTATTAAAAAGTTGCTACGACGACACCATACATTATAATAATACAAACATACACAAGCTTTCCATAAGCTAGTCTTTGAAGAAGTCTCACAAATTCAAAATTGGTTTGTATAGGTTGGTTTATTCTAACTTCCTTGAAAATATTCATAGATACCTACTAGTATATATCCTAATAAACTAGCATATTATCATAACTATCTTACAAAACATAGATAAACTTGGGATGAAAACAAAAATACCCGCTATGGGAGTCTTGCTTGATGTCTACTAATAACTAGAGTTCCCGGTGAACCAATTTTGTTTCCAAATCTCCTTGAGCATGCTAAATAATTTCTTATCTCTAGAAAAAGGAAGAGAAGACCCAATTCAATATACTTGGGTAGGAAACCAAAACTAAGAACTTGTAGTGAGACTAAGGACCAATGGGTTAAGCATGCCATAGTCAACTTCAAGTTTCTCAATTTGTCTTCTTTGATGAGTAACACTATTTAATAGTTTTCATGTTTGAAATCCTAAGCTTCAACTTGACTCAAAATTATGTTATTCAAATGAGATATAGATACTTGAGTATCAACAAGGAGGAATTAATTCCACCTCTAACCATAGCACAAGTTTGATGTCTCACACGAAAAGCATTGACTAGAGTGGTTGTTACCAACCATTCTTCAATCCATCTTGGCTTTGCTACAAAATAAGATTGTAAATACACATACATAGTTGAAATGAACCCCAACCCTAGGAGAGCATATTCCAGACTTGGCAACAAATCAACATATATGTTAACACAAAAGAAACCCCAGTGACCTGAAGAAAGAGAGCCCGAAGGAATGGGTTGAGACCCATAAATACATAATCACCCCTAAACATAGACAATTTTGAGATTAAACAAACCAAGTACAAGGCTAGAATAATCCCATCTTCAACTTCCAAAATGAATTTATATGATCTGTAATCCTTTAACATGATCATGAGAGATATGTGTGAGAGTACAAAAGGACTGAAGGTTGTTAATACCAATCTATTCAAATTCAATGTGCACCATCAACTATTTACTTGTGTCCTTAATTTCCATTTGGAGTTTGTCCTCTAATTATGGCTATGGGAAATGGGATGAATGTATGACCCCGCTTTGTCCTTATTATTCCCATTCCTAAACAAGTTGCTACATTAGCCAATTGTTCTCGTTGGCAATTGTGTACCCTTTCTTCAACTCAAACATTCTTTCTTCCTTTCAAATTTTGAGGATGAGACTTTCTATGATGCAACTTTTAGATGTTTTTTTTTGCATATTCCTTATGATAATTGACAAGTCCCTTATAACCAAAAGGTCCCTAATCCTTCATGACTCTGGAGTCCAAAGACCTTGATATAAAAACAAAGCCTAAGCTTGATTATTAGTAGCTTTCTCTAGTACCCACTCAAATATTGCTTCATGATTTTCTTTTAGGATCGAATATTATCACCCCCAACTTACCACCCCTTCTCCCCTTATTAGTATTGATCATTTAAGTGCACCTAACTAAATTTTGGTGGTTAGTATTCAACATTTGGAATTTATTCCACTTAGTCTTAAATGAGGATGATGAATTTCCTAATTACTAAGAATACATTTACCTTTATTTGCGACTTTTTTTTCTATCTTCAAATTTTTGGTGGTTAGTATTTATTATTTGGTTATTTCTTCTCCATTGCGTTAAAATAAAGTTAAGATTTTTCCTATATTTACAGTAATTTTATTCCAATCTCATATATTTTGAGCGATCAAAAACCATTTCCTAGATTTTTCCTATATTTACAGTAATTTTATTCCAATCTCATATATTTTGAGCGATCAAAAACCATTTCCTTAATTCAAAACTAACTTTAATAAAAATGAAAAATTTATAATTGCAAACTGATTCTTTAATTACCATCATTGGGACTCCTAAACAAAGATTTAAATTGTCCCTAATAATTGGGCGTCAACTATTTATTGCTTCTTTATTTAAGACTTTAGGCATCAAATATTTAATGTATCTGTTATCTCTAGGGTTGTTTTTTGTATTTACCTTAGGTTTTTTTCTCTTTAGTGTTTCCATTTAGTCATTATCCTAGTTTTACCCTAGTCTTTACTATGGAAACTTATGTTATTTTTACCCTAGTTTTTAAAGTTTTTGTTATTTTTTTTTTCATTTGTTAAATCAAAATAAGGCTCATATTATTAATATTTCAAAGTCTTTTAATTCGTATTAGATCAAGTGACATGGTAAATCAAATGTTATATATGACTTTGATTATAAATTGACAGCACATAGAAAAATGTGGAATATGGTTTGCTGCCAGTTTGATATTTGCAATGATGAAATGGAGACACTTGGCATGGATGGTACAGAGGTGTCAAGGTCTTCATATGGCTTCATTAAATGCTCACATCAAACATTATGTTGTATCATAATGATAGTTTATGCTATAGTACAGTTTCATAACGCATAGGGTTTTGGGTTTCTTTTTACTGTCAATATTGTAAAATCGCATTTTGGGATAAGGGTTTCTATTACATAGGTGACGAGAGTATTCCAGATTCATGTAGCATGACCAAGAACAAGAAACCTGGTGGATTTTTATGCAAGCTAGATCCCGATAACTTGTAGTGGGTTCATGAATTTCATAGGTATGCAAAGATGATGTGTGATGCTGGATGGTTTCCCTTCTACGAAATATTGCAAGGTCATAATGTACAGATAACTAGGGAATTTGTTAAAAACTATAAGGGTATAGTTGTCTGGTTTGAAGATTTACAGGTAAGGGTGGATGAAGATGTTATAGCAGAGGCTATTGGTGTACCATCTGATGGTGAAAAATGGTTTAAGAAACAATCGTTTGAAGCAGACTATAACAAATTCCTTTTGCCAGGGTTTGAAAAGTTGGATTGGAAAAATGGCATACATATTAGTAAGCTTAAGCCCATGTGGAAAACACCATTAGAAATGATACAAAACTATATAACTTGTGAAGGTCGTTATGACAGGGTTTTAAGATGTCATCTGCGTTTTCTAATACATTTTCGTGGAGATCAAAAGCTAAATTTGCCTTATTATTTGTTGAAGAGTTTGCAGAAAATGATTGCTAGGATTCACAATCACCAGAAACATACAGTTCGTTCTCTCTTTCATCAAGGGTTAATTAAGCCATTAATAGTGTTTCATTTGAAGAAAAAAGGGCAAACTTGGGAAGATTTCCTTTTTGTATTAGGATTCGAGGCATAAAAACAGAAGGAAGAGGGGAAAGAAAACAAATGTGAAACATCAGGTAAGCAAATAGAGCAAGATTTGGAACCAACAAATGAAACGGCCAAAGAACTAGTAGAGAAATTGACTACGGTGAATGATGAGTTATCATAATTGTGTGTTACCAAGAATGTTGAAAAAGAGGTGTGCTCAGAAGAAATTGCAAAGGTGAAATCAGTTGAAAACCTAAGAGCAAGGGGCTTGGATTTGAGTTCAAAACCTAGAACGCGGTTGAGAAGTAAATTAGAAGCCAAAATAATCCCAAACCCTATATTTGGCATTTTAGAAGATAGTGAATTGGTGGTCATAGCAGAATCTGTTAGTAGAGAAAAATTCAATTAATGAATGAAGAACATATTTCAGAGGGTGAGAAGTTTATAGAACTTCAGGGAATGGCAGAACATATCCCAGAATCATTTTGTACAAACAAACAAAATTATGTTGAAAATGATGTTGGCTCAGGTCTAAAGTTTTTACAAGAAGATGAAACCATTGTGGACACAGAGGAAGCAGAGATTATTCCAGAATTGGCTCAAACAATGAAGTTTATGTTGTCTTACAAAGAGAAAAATAAACATCTGCAGGCTTTAAATGAAAACCCGATGATTGCAAACAAAATACTACGAGAGGACTTGAGGAAAAAGAAGTTGATTATCATAAGCTTGTCATCATTTCTAAAGATATACTGAAGAAGAAAAGAGCAATGCAGAAGCAGTACAAGTAGGTCTTGAACCAAAACAAGGAATTGCAGAATAAGGAGCTGAACAAAGATGCTGAGTATTCCAGGTTACAAAAGAGATCTCAAGTTCTGCATGATATGACTATTTTAGTTGAGGTGTCTAAGAGTCTTTGATGAAAGGTCTAGGTTATTTTTGAAGTTAATATATTCAATAGTATACATTAGATAAGGTTGTTGTTATCTTTATTCCACTTGTCAGTTTTAGACTTTAATTTGACTTTCAAGTTAGCTCCACATAAAAACAAATTTTCTATTTTGAGTCATTCGAGATCCATGAGATAAGGATCTTGAAACTGTTTTGAATTTTGGAAAATGGTTGTATATATTAGACAGTAAGGTCAGATAGAAAGGTTGAAATCAAATATGGAGATCAAACTTGAATAATGGATTGTAGGCATGTATTTACTTTGTATCTTTAATACATGATTACTACTTTTAAATGATTATAATCAGTGAGCCAAGTTTTATTTAATAATTGATTGCATGTTGTTTATAATTTTATTATTTGTATAGTCTGATATATCTCTACCAGAATTCTTATAATTCCCATGTTATCTTTAAATATCTACTACAAAAATTTACTTGTATTTTTTATGAACTCATGCTCGTGGTATTCTCTATTATTGGATTTTACATTTACTTATATGTTTTGCAGTTTAATGATTTATTATTTCATTGATTTCCATGCCATTTGATTACCTACCTTCACTGTTATAAACTTTATTCTCAATCATCTTTTATTTATCATAAAGATTTCTATAAGCTTGAACCTTATTAGTCTAGGTCCAACCTTAGTGATAACATCTTCTGGCACCATTGCCGAGGAACAGAGAAATGAAAGTACATATGTCCTGGTTATTTCATATTCTTATATATGATTTTGGAAGGTGAACAAGATCAGTAAAATTTGTTTGTAGACTACATCAGTCACCTACATAAAGTTACAGTGGCTTCAAGACGGATAGGAACTTGAGGAAATCCTTCATCTCCTCTGCATTCAGGAGTTTCTGATCTAGAAAGGATTTTGAGAGAAACTAAAAGGAAACTTGATTTTCCATCATCTAGTAATCCTCAGCATTCTTCAGATACAATAGTATTTCCTGCAACATCATTTGATACTCAGGAATAAAGAAAATCAGATTTATCTGTAGTCATTCATGATTTTGCATATTTTAATCCTACCCAAGTTGATGATTTTAAGATTTATTTAAATCCTTTGACATATGAGCATATACAATGACCGAAGGAAACCTTTAATTCTGAATCTTTATCATCACCTTATATACCTCTCACTAGTATAACTTTAATTGGTCAATTGAAAGTTGAATTGTCATCTCCTTCACAAACCAAGCCACCATCTCCACAAAATAAACCATTTACCCCACAGAATTTAGCATTAAATCCACCAAATATGGCTGCTCAATCCCCAGATAGGATGGCTGCCATGGTAGCAACAAGATATGCCCCTCTAGTATTGCCTCATCCTTTAAATGCTCTCCCAGGTGGACATTATCAGAAATATCTTATGAGATTCAATGGTCAAGGAGATGTTATAATAGAAGAACACTGGAATACATATCTAAGTTATGCAGATGATCATAACTTTGAAAATCAAGATGTCTGGATGAGAGTTTTTGTTCAGAGCTTAGATGGTGAAGTAAGAAAGTGGTTTAGGGAATTACCACGAAACTCTATAGATGGTATAGATGCTTTAGAAGAAGTGTTCATGAGACAATGTGGAGATACTAAATATTATCTATATTAAATTACCGAGTTTGGATCATTGAAAAGAAAGAAAGATGAGGTTGTGGGAGACTTTTCTAAAAGCTTCAATAAAATGTACAACATGATACCATTTGAAACATCAATGAAGTTAACCTATGCAAATTTTTTTGATCATGGATTCTCCTTATTGTTAAGATAAAGAAAATCTATATCTCTTTTGAATATGCAAGATGCTGCACTGGAGGTTGAATCTAACATATTGGATTCAAATAAACTCAAAGAAGAAACAGACTATCAAATGGCTGATAAAAAAGGAAAAAAGGAAATTATTCCATCCAATTCTACAGGAAGAGATTCAGATAGTAAAATGGATGAAATGAATAAAATCATTAATATTTTATCTGCTAATATTGATAGGTTAGAATTGGGAAATAAAAATCAGAATAATCCTATACCTGAAGGAGAGAGAAATCAAAATCAATTCAGAAGACCTTTTGTTCCCATATTTTTATCAAGAGAGAGAATAAACAATGATATTCAGAGGGAAAGAAGAGAAAATGAAGATCAAAGAATTCAACCTCCATTTCAAAATAATCATGTGAGAGATGATGAGTCATATGATATAGATGAGGGAGAGTTAGAGGATTTGGAAGAACAAGAACATAACATTAGTCAATTTGATGATGACACTTCTTTTCATTTTTGGACTAAAACTGATTATCATTATGCTACAATGCTTGATCATTATGAAGAAAATAATTTTGAACAAGAGATGTCTATGCCTGAAATTTGTCAGGAGGTTCCACAAAAATCATATGGTCTCAGATCAGGGGTAAAACACGCAGCACAAGCAAAGAAAGTTGTAAAAAATGTCCCTGCTAAACAAAGGTTGCCTCTATAGCAGAAACAAGTTGTATAGGGGAACAAAGATAAAGTGTTAGTTCTTGAAGAAGTTAATAAAGGTACAAGAGGTTTTAATTTGGAGCATGAAATAAATAAGATCAAGATCCCCGTTCCTTTGACAAAATTGATAAAAAACAAATCCTACAGGGAAGCATCTTTTAAAACTTTTAAATATGCAGTGAATTCTATCCCTTCTGATGAAATTAATTTGCAGGATGAAAATCCTACCATCATTGTGGGTTATGAAACCTTTGATAAACCTGATGACAATTCAGAATATCCTCCTCCTTTTTATGTGACTCTTACAGTTCATGAGCAGTTATTACATAATTTTCTTCTTGATTCAGGAGCTTCACACAACCTGATGCCAAAAGCAATCATGGAAGCTTTAGGGTTGACTGTTACCAAACCATATCATGATTTGTATGCATTTGATTCTAGGGAAGTGAAGTGTATTGGGGTTATTAAAGATCTTGTGGTGAATTTGACAAAGATACATGTGAAGAGTGTACTGATGGATGTGGTTCTAGCAGACATTTATCTTAAATTTGGCATGCTGCCGTCCAGATCTTGGGCAAAAAGAGTGGGAGGAACTCTTCAAATGGACCTTTCTTATGCCACAATTCAAGTGTTTGGAGGAGAGTATAGCAGACTCTATAGAGAAGTACAGTTGGCATATTTGGTAAGTGATAGTAAACATCCCAATAATCATCCAATTTATTCAATAGAGGAGAACTTTGGTTCTTGTATGTTGCAATTAAGTGATGATTTTGAAGGAGTTTTACAAGTGCACAAAGATATTCCAGTTCAGAAAAAGAAAGAAAAACCAAATGGTTTATGGAAAATGTATTTTGATGGTTCATCAAGTAAGGAAGGAGCAGGAGTAGGTGTTGTACTAATTTCGGCTAGAGGTGAAATTATTTCTCTCATATACAAACTAGAATTCAAAACAACCAATAATATTGCTAAGTATGAAGCATTGATTCTAGGATTGAGAGCATCAAAACATTTGGATATTCAGGAGCTTGTTGTATTTGGTGACTCTGAATTATTAATTCAGCAAGTCAATAATATTTACCAGGTAAAGCAACATTTGTTGAAAGTATATAGAAATGAGGTGTGGGATTTAATAGATAATTTCTTCTTAGCTTTCAACGTAACTTTTGTCCCAAGAGAGTATAATGAAACAACAGATTCTTTAGCTTTAGTAGCAACCTACTTCAAGGTTCCAAAATTAACACATTTGAAATATCCAATCGATGTAAGATATAGGCCATCTATCCCATATGACATCAAACACTGGAAGGTCTTTCATGATGATCAAGAGATAAAAGAGTTTTTGGAATTAACAGGTGAATTTGCTAATGATTTAGTTGATCAGGATCAAGATGTTGAGTTGGTTGAAAATGTACCTTATACAAAAGATTCAATTGTTGACCATAAGATTGTTCAATTAAAGGGAAATTTCATTCCTAAGGGACTTGTTCCACTTGAGTGGTTGTTCTCAAAAGATGATACTTTGTTGAAACCCACATTGCAGACCACTAAAGAAAATGTTGTAAATTATAAGATTGGTTTTGAAATTGAACCCAAAATGATCAGAATGTCGAAGGTACTGTTAGAGGGGGAAAAGAAAAAATATATCAGTTTGTTGAAAGAATTTGTGGACATCTTTGCTTGGTCATATGAAGATTTAAGAGCTTATGACACTAGCATAATTCAACATAAAATTCCATTGAAACCAAATACTAAGCCTTTTAAACAGAAACTTAGAAGGCTTAATCCAGTGTTGCTGCCAGTAATTGAAAAAGAGGTAAAAAAAATGTTGGATGCAAAAATGATTGTACCTCTTAGATATTCATCCTGGATTGCCAACTTTGTACCAGTACGTATGAAAAATGGAGAAATAAGGCTTTGTGTGGACTTCCGCAACTTGAACATATCTTGCTTAAAAGACAATAATTCATTACCTAAAATTGATCAGATTTTGCAGAGAGAGGTAGGTTCTCAAAGAATTTCAATGATTGATGGTTTTTTTGGTTATAATCAGATTGCAGTACAACCCGAGGACAGAGAAAAAACAACATTCACAACTCCCTGGGGAACATTTATGTACGATAAAATGCCTTTTGGGATTATGAACGCAGGTGCTACATTCCAGAGGGCTATAGACATAGCCTTCGTCGGGGAAAATGAAAAAATTGTAGTAATATACCAAGTTGATATCACAGTGTTTTCCAAGTATGATGATGAACATCTAAATCATTTAGGACAGGTTTTTGTTAAGTGCAGAAAATTTGGTTTGTCATTAAACCCAAAGAACTCTCATTTTTCTATGACAAAGGGTAAGTTGTTGGGTCACATTGTTTCTGCTGAAGAAATCAAAATAGATCTAGGACGAGTAATCGCCATTTTAAAAATAACCATCCTTAGAAATAAAAAGGAAATTCAATCTTTCATTGGGAAAATCAAATTTTTAAGATGGTTCATTCCTAATTTTGCAGATATTATTAAACATATCACTGAGATGCTTAAAAAGGAAAGGGAAGTTAAATGGTCAGATCAGGCTAGACAATCATTTGAAAGGATAAAGCATGCATTGATAGAAGCACCGGTTTTGATAGATCCAGATTATACTAAATATTTTGCAGTTTTTTCATTCACATCTGAAGATACCATAGTTGTTGTTTTATTGCAAAAGAATTCAGATGGCTTAGAACAACCAATTTCTTTCTTTAGTAAAACATTAAGAGATTCATAGCTTAAATATAATACAATGGAAAAGCAAGCATATGCATTGGTTAAAGCTCTCAAGTTCTTTAGAATTTATGTTTTACATTCCAAAATTCTGGTATATGTTCCAACTTCAGCAGTTAAGGAAATCCTGGTAGAGCCTGACAGTGAAGGAAAAATAGGCAGATGGATAGCAAAGGTTATGGAATACGATGTGGATATTAAACCTACCAAGTTGGTGAAAGGCCAGGGTTTAGAAAAGATTCTAGAGGAATCAAATTGTCAGGTATTAGATCTTCATTTGATGGCAGAAAATTTAGAGCAAGATGTGGCAACAGAGGATAATAAGGAGCAGACCTATAGCAAGTATTGTGATTCTCCTTGGTATGAAAAGATTGTATATTTCCTCCTGCATTTACAATGCCCTCCATATCTAAATAAAAATGAGTGTAGATCATTAAAACTTAGAGCACTTAAATATGTTTTAATTGATCAAGTTTTATACTAGAAAGATCCTGGAGGTATATTGCTGAAATGTTTGGATAAATCAAAGGTTGATGCTGTTACTGCTGAGTTACATAGTGGGGTATGTGGGGGACATAAATAATGGAAATCAACTGCATTCAAAATCTTAAGAGCAAGATACTATTGGCCTACCCTTTTTACAGATGTATATCATCAGGTCAGAGCTTGTGTAGAGTGTTAAAAGTTTGCAGGTAAGAATAAATTACAGTATTTACCCTTGAAACCTATACCAGTAAATGTTCCAGTGGCCAGCACAAATGGATTTTAACTACGACTAATTTTTTCACTAAATGGATGGAGCCAATCCCCAAAAGAAGAGCAACTGATCATGTTATAATTAATTTCCTTCAAGATAATATTCTTAGCAAATTTGGATGTCCTAGGAAATTAATTACTGATAATGCCCCAGCCTTCAAATCCAAAAAGATGGTGAATTTTTGTGAAGAAAATAGCATTAGCTTGAAATAGTCCACACCTTATTACCCACAGGGTAATGGATTAGCAGAATCCAGTAATAAAAGTATTGTGAACAGTATTAAGAAAATGTTATTGGAAAATAAAAGGAGTTGGGATACCAAACTAAAATTTTCTCTTTGGGCTGATAGAGTAACTATAAAGAAATCAATTGGGACATCCCCTTTTTAGTTGGTATATGGAGTTGATGCTTTGTTTCCTGTTCAATTAGCTTCCCCAGTAATTAAATTTTTGCAGGAAATGAGAGAGGAACCTGATGATATAAGAAGAAGAATGTTTTAGATAATCCAGTTGTAGCAAGAAAGAGAAGCCATTATGGATACAACTGAGATGCACAGAAAAAGGTAAAAGAAAGTTTTGATAAAAAAAATTAAAAAGGATGTCTTTGCAGTTGGTGACTTGGTTCTCGGGAGGGATGCACAAAATGAAGATAAAGTTAAGCATGGAAAATTTGACAATCTATGGCTAGGACCTTTTGCAGTGGTTAAGATTTTGGGAAATAATACTTTTGTCTTACAAAACTTGAATGGTGAAAAAGTTGCAGGTCCATTAAATGGACGTTTTTTAAAATGTTTCCACACATATTGCGTTGCAGAGGGTTAGTGTACATATTCACTGTATATATCATCTCAGTTTCATGAATAAGACTCCATCCCAATACGACAAAAAATATGATTCTAGCAGGTTTCAGAAGGGACAGGTCAAAATGTTCTTAAACCCTCACAAGGAGAGCTTTATCCCCAGTCGGAGCCAGATGTTATCTCTAGGGTTGTTTTTTGTATTTACCTTAGGATTTTATTTTACTGTTTCCATTTAGTCATTATCCTAGTTTTACTCTAGTCTTTACTATGGAAATTTATGTTATTTTTACCCTAGTTTTTTATGTTTCTGTTATTTTTTTTTCATTTGTTAAATCAAAATAAGGCTCATATTATTAATCTTTTAAAGTATTTTAATTCGTATTAGAGAAAGTGACATGGTAAATCAAAGGTTATATATGACTTTGATTATAAACTGGCAGCACATAGAAAAATGTGAAATATGGTTTTAATGGCAGTTTGATATTTGCAATGATGAAATGGAGACACTTGGCAGGGATGGTCCAGTGGAGTCAAGGTCTTTGTATGGATTCATTAAACGCTGACAGCAAACATTATGCTGTATCATAATGATAGTCACATGCTATAGTATAGTTTCATCACGCATAGGGTTTTGGGTTTCTTTTTACTGTCAATATTGTAAAATCGCATTTTGGGATAAGGGTTTCTGTTACACAGGTGCCCAAAGTATTCCAGATTCATGTAGCATGACCAAGAACAAGAAACCCGATGGATTTTTATGCAGGCTAGAGCCCGATAACTTGCAGTGGGTTCATGAATTTCCTAGGTCTACAAAGATGATGCGTGATTCTGGATGGTTTCCCTTCTATGAAAGATTGCAAGGTCATAATGTACAGGTAACTAGGGCATTTGTTAAAACCTATAAGGGCACAGTTGTCTAGTTTGAAGATTTGCAGATAAAGGTGGATGAAGATGTTATAGAAGAGGCTATTGGTGTACCATCTGATGTGAAAAATGGTTTAAGCAACAATAATTTGAAGCCGACTATAGCAAATTCCTTTTGCCAGGGTTTGAGAAGTTGGATTGGAAAAATGGCATACATATTAGTAAGCTTAAGCCCATGTGGAAAACACCATTAGAAATGATACAGAACTATATAACTTGTGAAGGTCGTTATGACAAGGTTTTAAGATGTCATCTACATTTTCTAATTCATTTTAGTGGAGATCAAAAGTTAAACTTGCCTTATTATTTGTTGAAGAGTTTGTAGAAAATGATTGCTACGCTTAAAAATCACTAGGAACATACAGTTTGTTCTCTCCTTCATTAGGGGTTAATTAAGCTGTTAATAGTGTTTCATTTGAAGAAAAAAGGGAAAACTTGGGAAGATCTCCTTTTTGTATTAGGATTCGAGGCATAAAAACAGAAGGAAGAGGGGAAAGAAAATAAATGTGAAACATCAAGTAAGCAAATAGAGCAAGATTTGGAACCAGCAAATGAAACAGGAAAAGAACTAGCAGAGAAATTGACTATGGTGAATGATGAGTTATCAGAAGTGTGTGTTACCAAGAATGTTTACAAAGAGGTGTGCTCAGAAGAAATTGCAAAGGTGAAATTAGTTGAAAACCTAAGAGCAAAGGGCATGGATTTGAGTCAAAACCTAGAACGCCGTTGAGAAGTAAATTAGAAGCCGAAATAAGCCCAAACCCTGTATTTGGTCTTTTAGAAGACAATGGATTGGTGGTCATAGCAGAATCTGTTAGCAGAGAAAAAATTCAGTTAATGAATGAAGAACATATTTTAGAGGGTGAGAAGTTTATAGAACTTCAGGGAATGGCAGAACATATCTCAGAATCATTTTGTACAAACAAACAAAATTATGCTGAAAATGATGTTGGCTCAGGTCTAAAGTTTTTACAAGAAGATGAAACCATTGTGGACACAGAGGAAGCAGAGATTATTCTAGAATTGGCTCAAACAATGAAGTTTATGTTGTCTTACAAAGAGCAAAATAAATATCTACAGGATTTAAATGAAAACCTGATGATTGCAAACAAAAGACTGCGAGAGGACTTGGAGGAAAAAGAAGCTGATTATCAGAAGCTTGTCATCATTTCTAAAGATACACTGAAGAAGAAAAGAGCAATGCAGAAGCAATACAAGCAGGTATTGAACCAGAAGAAGGAATTGTAGAATAAGGAGCTGAACAAAGATGTTGAGTATTCCAGGTTACAAAAGAGATCTCAAGTTCTGCATGATATGTCTATTTTAGTCGAGGTGTCTATGAATCTTTGATGAAAGGTCTAGGTTATTTTTGAAGTTAATAGATTCGATAGCATACATTAGATAAGGTTGTTGTTATCTTTATTCCACTTGTCAGTTTTAGACTTTAATTTGACTTTCAAGTTATCTCCACATAAAAACAAATTTTCTATTTTGAGTCATTCGAGATCCATGAGATAAGGATCTTGAAACTCTTTTGAATTTTGGAAAATGGTTGTATATATTAGACAGTAAGGTCAGATAGAAAGGTTAGAATCAAATATGGAGATCAGACTTGAATAATGGATTGCAGGCATGTATTTACTTTGTATTTTTAATAAAAGATTACTGCTTTGAAATAATTATAATCAGTGAGCCAAGTTTTATTTAATAATTGATTGCATGTTGTTTATAATTTTATTCTGTGTATAGTATGATATATCTGTACCAAAATTCTTATCATTCCCATGTTATCTTTAAATCTCTACTATAAAACTTTACTTGTCTTTTTTATGAATTCATGCTCGTGGTATTCTCTGTTATTAAATTTTACATTTACTTATATGTTTTTTGTAGTTTAATGATTTATATTTTCATTGATTTCTATGCTATTTGATTATCTACCTTCACTGTTATAAAATTTATTCTCAATCATCTTTTATTTATCATTAAGATTTTTCTAAGGTTGAACCTTAGTAGTCTAGGTCCAACCTTAGTGATAACAGTATGATTTAACCAAATCCTTATAAAAAATTACAAACATTTTACATTTATCTGTGTTACATAAATTATATGTATATATATATATATATATATATATATTTTAAAGATTCTACAAACAATTTATTTGCTACTAAATTCAATTCACGATTAACTAAAGGAATTTGAACATAAGAATATATAAAACATTAATATAATATAATCCATTAACATACTAATTAATTATCACACACAAGTTTATGACTATTTGTTTAGAGAACAAGAGCATAATGTGCATTGTACAACTCTTAGACAACAATTATGTCAATCATTACTCTCGAATCTACATATTTTAAAGGGGGCACTATCATCTACTCTACATCATTGTATAATGAAAAAGGGAAAGGGTTGCTCCACAATACAAATATTCTCCCAGGATATCTATCTATACCTACTCTATTCTACATAATCTTGCAGCAACATGTGGTACCGAGATGATTTGAAAGAATAGAGTTAAATACCTAAGGCATCAATGAAATCCAAAGCACATTGTGACAATGTTTTTGCTTTTGTTTATTTTGGATGATAGAGAGAAAACCCATTTAATAAATTGAAAAGTGGCAGGATAATGGCTATACTATGGGGTTGCAACTATGAGAAAAAAGCTTAACTGTAAAAATTGCCATAGAAAGGAGCTCCATCTTAATTGTAGTTTTGTTTGTGAATACTCATTGTCCATGGTCGAAATTAAATGACTTCAATTATTGGATTTGGTTTAATTAGAAGTTTTGTCAACATATATTATACAAGAAAAGACAGCGTAAAGTGAATTCTTAATCATCTCATATAAAGTGAAGTTTTATTAACTGAAATATATTAATATTAATAAGTGTGATACTTGCACTTAAGTTCTAAAAAAGCTCACACAAATAAGAAAATGGTTGAATGACATTCTATTATTCACACTTGAACATGAGCAAAATGTAGTTTATCTTTAAGAAACTTAGTGTAACTATTTTCAATTTGCAATAGGGTCTATGAGAAGAATGATATGAGAAGAATGATGGCCTCTATAACAACTTTTCGATGATTAGGTTAAAAGGCATTCCCTTCTCAACAGGTTCTGCAGATATTTATAGCCATGTTCAAAACAACTAGAAAACACTTTGGGATATACACGCTTGCATTTTGTAAAGAGATTAGATTCATATTTTAGATTAATAAGGATATTGAATAACAAATTACCAAATGTTTAGTACCCAATCTAAGTCTTCACTATCCAATTGTATTCACAGTGCTTGGGTTTGGGATGGGGGAAGACTTGAACTTGAATAACTCCAAGACACCTATGTACAATATGTAAAAGCTAAGATGACCCTAAGTCAAGAGAAGAGCAAGAGAAATACTTGGAAGGATCAAATCTTTGAGTTGTTGCATTTATTGGTTTGTTGACATGGAGGCTTTGTTTCTTGTAACGATGTGGTTGAAAAGACAATAGTTAAATCACCAGAAACCAAAGTCAAAATCCATCATACACAACCCATATTTTGAGCCGCAACTTGTATATATTCAGATTTAGATCCACAATAATACAAAATATATGGATGGCATAAATGATTATATTGTCCAATCATTAATGTCCATTGTCAAAATTGAAGATACATGCCCAAAAAATCTCCAAAATTTGCTCGGGACATCTTTGAAATCTACTTGGAACATATTTGAAATCTACTTGGAACGTCTCCAAAATCTTCTTGGTGTTGGCATTATGATGGGTATTGCGATCATATGGAAACATATCAGATTGTGACGTGGTTGTCATTGATGGCAACACATAAATTCCAAGTATATGATCCAACAACAAGGAGGACAGATAAGCAGAGATCAAAGTGTAATCAGGCTCTCCGCTCATGTATGCAAGCAAACTAGTTCCCCTAAGGAAGCAAACAATCCACAGAGTGCACTCAATTCATTCGACAAATATTGGACAAACCATATTAAAGGAGGAAAGATGGATCGACAGTGGGAAAGGATTCACGAAGTGAACCTGTACGGGAGATAAGCGATCCACAAAAAAAAAGTGAAGATCCACAACGTTAAGGTGAGATCTGCATTTGATCGCAGATTGAAAGTCAGGTTGGAGCCTGCAAGAAATCAACAACTCTTAGAAGTTGCAGAAATAGATTTGTGGAAGGAAATTGTGGAAGCCCATTTCGGGAAAAGTTGAAGGCACGCCCGTAATCTGCAATTCGCAATCCGATTGCGGAAAAGACCATTGCGGCCGCATGATTGCGGAAGTCAGTTTTTTTGGGAAAACTGTGAATTGCATACCTGCAATCCACAATTGCGGAAAGGAGCTTACAGAAACGTTGTTGCGGAAACTAAGTTGAGGAAACTCAATTATGAAAATATAGAGTTGCAGAAAGACTAAGGGTGCGGAAGTAAGCTTGCGTAAAGCTATATTGTGGAAAGATAGCCCACGGGACAGAAGTCGTAGAATTGAGACTACAGAAGTTACAGAAGAAATATTTGGTCACGTTGCTAACTTGATAAAGGGTTGGCAAGTATGCTAGTTTGGGAGCAGAGATAAGATTTAGTGAAGGTGTGAAAAATAAAAAATTATTAAAATATTTCTTTCAAGCAGATATGGACTCAAGAACTTGGCGACAGATGGTTAAAGAAGTTTCAAATGCATATCGATTGGGTTCCTTTCCTGCCATGAGTCATTGAACGAGTTATTTGATCAATTATGAAACTGAAATTCAAGCATACAAATAGGTCGGGGGAATAAAGATTAACAAGCATAAAATAGGGAGCAGAGAAATATGTGAAGAAGCGCTGAAATGGGGAGAATACGCAGAACAGAGACAGTGAAGGGAGCCAAGTTTGAATGAGTAGAAGTAGAAGTAGATCAGAGAACGTAACTGAGTTGGTAAGCATAGCTATATCTGGTTTTCAACATATTGTACTGAACAAAGTTTAAATCTAGGGAATAAGGGCGGTAGGGTGGTGCTAGGGAAGACTTGTACTATTCTGTGTGAAAGTTGGAGCTTATACAAGTCTAGTGGGTGATAGAAAACTAGGAGAGTTGGTGCTCTCCATAAGTTGCTTCTTGTAAAATAAAGTTAATTTATAATAAAATAATTTTCTCTTATGAGTATCCTCATGAATATCTATCTTTGTCCCCATCATATGTGTGAGTGATAACAATTAATTATGTTTTATATTTATTGCATTATCATGGTTGTAAATCTGTGAACAATAATAAAGTTTAAAAAGTCGAAAATTATTTAAGCTCAGGAATAAGTGATTCAACCCCCCCTTTCTCAGTTATTCGAATAATCTCAAGAATTGGTATCAGAGCAGGTTCCTTTTATTTAAAGGTAGATCTGTAAGCTTAAACATGACAAGTCATGAAGGGACTTTAACCAATAAGGTTCCTCTGTTTGATGGAACAAATTTTTCCTTCTGGAAGGTTAGAATGAGAACTTATGTAATGTCCTTAGGTGTTGATGTTTGGGATGTAGTAGACACTGGCTATGTAAAACCAGTTGTGCTAGCCTCCAAAGATGATAAGTTGGAATTTAGTTTTAACGCAAAGGCAATGAATACTATCCTGAGTGGTCTTGCAGAAGCTGAGTTTGTTAAGGTGATGCATCTTGAATCTGCAAAAGACATGTGGGACAAACTTATAAGCAGTTATGAAGGAAATGAGAAAGTAAAAGATGCTAAATTGCAGACATATAGACCTAAATTTGAAAAGTTAAAGATGAATGAGGATGAGACTGTTAGTAAATATTTCTTAAGAGTAGAAGAGGCTGTGAATGCTATGAAAGGTCTTGGTGAAGAGATTGATGAAGAACCTTTAGTTCAGAAAATTTTGAGATCTTTGCCTGATAGATTTAATCCCAAAGTTTTTGCAATAGAAGAATTAAATGATCTTAAAACTCTGCATATTGACCAACTCCTAGGAACTCTGATTGCTTATGAAATGAGGATTAGTAAAGATAAATCCACCACTAAAGAAACATCCTTTAAAGCATATAAGAACACTGATTCTAAAATGGGTGTGATAGAGGCAAAATTTATAAGAAGGTTGAAGAAATGATTAGGTAAATATAAAGGCAAGACGCCCTTTAAATGTTTCAACTGTGGAAAGATATGCCATTTTGCATCTAAATGTCCTCACAAGCAAAAGGGTCATACTTCCTATGATGAAGAGAACTACACATTCAAGAAATACAATAAAGAGGCTAAATATAAAAAGAAAATCTTGTGTGCAAATGATGTTGATTCCTCAAAAGAGACAGCCAGTGATTCATCTTGTGAAGATAAAGTGAATAATTGTATGCTTATGGCCATATAAGATTTTGAAAATGAATATACATGAAGTGACTTGAATGATGAAGAAGCTATGGTTGATATGGAGGGTGAATTAATCAGTTCTTTAGAAGAGATCGACGGACTCAAGATAAAGAAGAGGAAACAAAACAATTGTTGATACAGTATGAAAAAAAACCAAGTGAATATCTTGCTTTGTTAAAATTAGAATTAGAAGAGGCAAATAAAATAGAAGATATTCTAAAACGATAATTAACAGAGGAGAAAATGAGATGTGAAGCATTGGAAGAAGAAGTAGCGACAACTAGAAAAGAATTGGAGAAATTTCAAGCTTTGTATCACCAAAATATGTCAAGTATTAAAGCTTCAGAAGAACTTAACAACATTCTGAGTAAGCAAAGATCTCCATTGTTAAAAATAGGTCTCGACTATGAAGAATGTTTGAGTAGCAATCACTCAGAAAAAAAGAAATTAGGTAAGTTGATTAAATGCAACAAATAGTCAGAATATGAACATTCCTTGCAAACAAAAGAGAATGAAAATGAAACAAGCATCAGAATCGGGGATTTCGATTAGAAAGATTAATCAAGATTTACACAGGAACAAAGCCACCAACAGATGAGGCAACCAAGATTCAGGTACCAAGTTTTTTTCCATGGCTACTGTTATTATTGTTCTAATTTTGGCCATAAAGTTGCAAATTGTGCATTTAAATTTAGAAGTATGCAACTAAGGATGCCAAATAGTGATGAATTGCTGCAACATAGAACAAGACAATCACTGAGTAAACAACAACTTCATACAACATAGTTTACAACTAAAAGAAGAACTCACAATAGACATACCAACCATTTTGATCTATTGTACAATGAGCCAGAATGTTATATTTGTCATAATTATGGACACAAAGCCTTAGAATGTCACCTGAAGAATATAGACCAGATTCAAGAATGAATTACTCAGCTGGAAATGTTAAGTTTGGAAGAAGAAAGAAAGTAACAAGTGTGGATTAGTACTTTCTGCTCAAAAGAAAAATGACCTCTGGTATATTGACAGTGGATGCTCCAAACACAGCAGAATGGAGTAGTTGAGAGACAGAACAAATCGGTTCAGCAGATGTCGAAATCAATGATGAATGGAAAAAATATTGCTCAGACATATTGGGTAGAGGAAATTCACACAATTTTCCAGACTCTTAACAAAGCTCATCTATGGCCAAACAACGATAAGACTCCTTATGAATTGTGGTTTGGAAGACCTGCTTCTATTAAACATTTTAAAGTATTTGGAAGTAAATGCTATATTAAAAATAATGATAAATATCTTGGCAAATATGATAAAGGGCCGATGAAGGTATTTTCCTAGGATATGCCACAAACAGTAAAGCATACAGATGCTATAATAAAAGGTTCATAAACTGGTTGACTGTATTGGCATTAAAATAGATGAAGGAATTCCTATGAATGATAGTCAGATAAGAATTATTGAATCAAATACAGAGGATACAATTGAAATTGATGAAGAATAGGTCCAAGAATTAGAAAAGGAAGATTCAGAGTTAGATGATGAAAGTACAAACATTCAAGCAGAGTCAAAACAACAGACATAAACAAAAAAACCTTCTAGAATTGTTAAAAAGAATCATCTTGAAAACCATATAATTAGTGACAAGGATAAAAGAGTTTAGACAAGAAGGAAATTGATTAAATCTTTAGAACAATCTCAGGTTGCTTTTCTATCTATGTTTGAACCTAAGAATTTTGAAGAAGTCAGTGAGGATGAAGATTGGATTAGAGCCATGCATGAAGGGCTTGATCAGATTGAGAGGAATAATACTTGGGAATTTGTTCCTAGACCTGCAAATTAGAATGTAATCGGCTCCAAATGGGTGTTTAAAAATAAGATAAATGAACAAGGACAAATTGTGAGGAATAAATCCCAATTGGTCTGTATGGGGTATGCACAAATTGAGAGAAAATATTTTGATGAAACATTTGCACTAGTGGCAAGATTGGAAGCTATCAGAATGTTTCTTACCTATGCCAGTCATAAGAACTTCAAACTATATCAGATGGATGTTAAGTCGACATTTCTTAATGGAGATCTAGAAGAAGAAGTTTATATGGAGCAACCAGAAAGATTCCAACTAACGGACAATCCTGACCATGTATGCAAACTGAAGAAGGCACTATATGGATTGAAACAAGCTCCAAGAGCCTGGTATTATAGACTGGATAAGTATCTACAAGACAAAGGATTCAAGAAATGTACCATTGACAGTAATTTGTACATCAAATCCGAAGGTGATGATTTATTAGTTGTTTTGGTTTATGTGGATGACATTATTTTTGGATGTACTAATGATTCTTTCATTCAATGGTTTGCTAATTCCATGCAATCTGAGTTCGATAGGTCAATGATAGGAGAATTGTCATTCTTCCTTGGTCTCCAATTACTCAGAGTTCTGAAGGATTATTTCTCTCCCAAGAGAAGTATTTGAAGGAGATGTTGAAGAGATTTCAGATGGAAGAATATTCATCTGTTAGTACGCCCATGGTTGTTGGATGTAAGCTTAGCAAGGATGATCCATCACGTGATGTTGATCAAAGAACATATTGATCAATGATAGGTATTCTTTTGTACATCACATCATCTCGTCTTGATATAATGCAAGTTGTTGGAATGGTAGGTAGATTTCAATCTGCTCCTAAGAAAAGTCATTTGGTGGTTGTTAAGAGGATATTCAAATATTTGAAGGGAACAATGACTTATGGTCTTTGGTATCCTAGAAATTATAATCTTTAGTTAACCGCATATTCAGATGCTGACTGGGAAAACTATTTGGATGAAAGAAAGAGCACAAGTGGAGGTTCATTCTTCTTGGGTGATTCTTTAGTTGCATGGCCGAGTAAGAAGTAAGGCTCGATATCTTTATCTACTACAGAAGCTGAATACATTGTTGTTGCCACCTACTGTAAAAAAGTACTATGGATGATCCACACACTGGCATATTTGGAGGTAAAATATGTTGATCCCATTCCTCTCCATTGTGATAATACTAGTGCCATTAGTGTTTCCAAGGATCTAGTCCTTCATTCCAAGACTAAGCACATACCAATTAAGTATCACTTCTTAAGGGAGCAGGTCACAAACATAGTGGTTCAATTTAATTTCATTCCTTCTTTAGAACAAATTGTTGATATCTTTACTAAACCTTTACCAAAGACACAGTTTGAGTACCTATGCCATAAGCTGGGTATCATATCTTATTTCAAATAACTTGTTCACTTTGATAGGGGGAGCTGTATTATAGAGTCTTCTTTGACATGATGTCAAAGGGGGAGAAGTTTTTGTTGCTACAGATGATAAAAAATCAATGATTACAAGTGCAACATGCATCCATAATTTGAAGGTTTCCATCAATGCCAATGGGGGAGGCTGTTGGCATTATGATAGGTATTGTGATTATATGGAAACATATCAGATTGTGATGCGGTTGTCATTGATGGCAACGCATAAGTTCCAAGCATATGATCCAACAATAAGGAGGACATATATGTAGAGATCAATCAGGCTCTTTGCTCATGTATGCAAGCAAACTAGTTCCCCTGAGGAAGCAAATGGTCCAAAGAGTACACTCAATTCATTCGACAAAGATTGGACAAACCATATTTAAGGAGGAAATATGGATCGACGGTGGGAAAGGATTCACGAAGTGAACCTGTACAGGAGATAAGTGATCTGCAAAAGAAAAGTGAAGATCCACAACGTTAAGGTGAGATCCGCATTTGATCGCAGATTGAAGGTCAGGAAGGAGCCCGCAAGAAATCGATGGCTCTCAAAAGTTGCGAAAATAGATTTGTGGAAGCCCATTTTGGGAAAATTTGAAGGCACATCTGCAATCCACAATCCGCAATCTGATTGTGGAAAGGACCATTGCGGTCGCATGATTGCGAAAGTCATTTTTTTTGGAAAAATTGGGGATTGCATACCCGCAATTCGCAATTGCGGAAAGGAGCTTGCGGAAAGGTTGTTGCGGAAACTAAGTTGTGGAAACTCAATTACAGAAAGATAGAGTTGCGGAAAGATTAAGGTTGCGGAAGCAAGCTTACGAAAAGCTGTATTGTGGAAAGATAGCCTGCGGGACAGAAGTTGTGGAATCAAGACTACAAAAGTTACAGAAGAAATATTTGGTCACGTTGCTAAATTGATAAAGGGTTGGCAAGTATGCTAGTTTGGGAGTAGAGATAAGATTTAGTGGAGGCGTGAAAAATAAAAAATTATTAAAAGATTTCTTTCGAGCAATTATGAACTCAAGAACCTGGCGGCAGATGGTTAAAGAAGTTTATAATGTGTATCAATTGGGTTCCTTACCTGCCATGAGTCATTAAACGGGTTCTTTGATCAATTATGAAACTAAAATTCAAGCATACGAACAGGTGGGGGGAATAAATATTAGCAAGCATAAAACATGGAGCATAGAAAGATGTGAAGCGCTAAAATGGGGAGAATACGCAAAACAAAGACAGTGAAGGGAGCCAAGTTTGAATGAGCATAAGCATAAGTATATCAAAGAATGTAACATAGTTGGTAAGCATAGTTATATCTGGTTTTCAACATATTGTACTGAACAAAGTTTAAATCTAGGGAATAAGGGTGGTAGGGTGGTGCTAGGGAAGACTTGTAGTCTTCTGTATGCAAGTTGGAGCTTGTACAAGTCTAGTGGGTGCTAGAAAACTAGGAGAGTTGGTGCTCTCCACAAGTTGTTGCTTGTAAAACAGAGGTTGTAGCCTCACTTGAGTTGGTGCTCAAAGAAAGTTAATTTATAATAAAATAATTTTCTCTTATGAATTTCCTCATGAATATCTGTCTCTATCCCCATCATCTATGTGAGTAATAACAATTACTTATGTTTTATATTTGTTGCATTATCATGGCTATAAATATGTGAACAGTAATAAAGTTTAAAAGATCGAAAATTGTTTAAGCTTAGGAATAATTGAGTCAACCCCCCCTTCACAGTTATTCGAATAATCTCAACACTTGAAAGTCCCCGAAATATGTTGGGGACATTTTGGGTACGACCCACAAGTCCCCCAAACCCCGACATATTAGGGATGTTTTATAGGGGTCCCCAAGTCCTCAGAACATGGGGATGATGGGTACGGGGCATTTTTTGGTGGGGATAGGTCCCTGTGCAACATAGCTTAATTCTAAGTTGTCCAAAGAGAAAAAATAGCATGCAACTTGCCCTGGAAATATGCTTTGTGGAAAGATGCAAATACCATAAAAAAAGTTATGGGATCCCAACATAATGTTTTAATTTACAAACTGAAAATGATTGCTTAAAACACGACGTCCAAGAAAAGAAAAGAAATATTGAAAACACAACTTATGGCATGCAAGTAATGACTCAAGCACGAAATCTACAGTATGTTGCAATTCAATGTGACCAAGCACAACAAAAGAAGAAGCAAGATCTCGAGATTTTTTTTGAAAAAATCTTGTTAGATAAGAAAAAAGAAACGATTCATTTAAAATATCATAGTCAAATATTGCTTACAAAAGTAAGAATATTACAATGCAAGGATGTATCAAATCCCAAAAATTAATAAGGAAACAAGTACCATCCTAGTTGGATCACAAAACTTTTCCGAGATAAAATTCCAAACCATGGACAAGAAAAACTATACATAACCAATTGAAGTCACAAATGAAAATGTCGCTAGTAATGAAGTTGAAGCTTCATCAACTTGTAAACCATCCCAAGTATCAAAGGAGAAGCTCCACAAATTCAAAATCAAGAAGCGAGTTGCAAGGATGACTTACAATCACCTTAACCACAAGAGTCACCATATTATTCAACCAAGTACAAACATCAACATCACTCTACACAAAATTGACACTTTCCTTACAGTCAAAGGAATCAAAATGATAATTAACGAAGTTCACTTTTAGAATTGAATCAAAGGACAATGTCAAAGAGAATTTGCTTGGGGGATGGATCATTAACGAAGTTCACTTCCAGAATTGAATCAATAGACAATGTTAAAGAGAATCTACTTGGGGGATGGATTGAATCTTTTACTATAGAAGAATTTTGTGAAAATCTTTAAAGGTCATGTTTTCTCATTTTCTCAACCCAAGACACACTACAAGAGTATATTAGTAGTAGGTTAAAAAATCTAGTGGATGAAGATGCATTTTAAAGCTTAAAAGAATCCGACATTAATGCCTCTTTGCCATGCTTCAAGGACAAAACTTTTCAAGGAAAGAACTTGTAATATACTTAATATATCTCACCCAACCCAATGTAATAGTCATAATATATAAAACATCAATATAACATAATATCGTAACATACTAGGCCATGGTTCTTCACGTACACGACTATTTAATATGTATATATTAAATATATTGTCGAGTACCAATCTATCATATCATCAATCAATCAATCAATGATTAATATGTATGTACATCTGTATATACAAGCTTGTGCACTTTGTGTGCCTTGAAAGTTTGTGCTTTCTGTGTGAGTACAATTATGAACCCTCTACGATAACATATACAAGAAGAGATGAAACCTCTAAATGCTTAGTTTACATATAACTTTCACATCTTTCCTTTGTTTGCATCAAAGTTACATATATCGTGTTGGAGAATATATCGCCGAGGGTCCGAAATGAAACTTATTGGCAACAACGGCGAAAATATAGGAAAATATCAGCAAATGTCGTAAAGCATAAAAAAACAAAAAAAAAACATTTTTATCAAAAAAACTAACATCTAAAGAAAAAACATCAAATAAACACATTTCCACATAAATATAAAAATACAACTAATATATAAGATGCATAAGATGTCAAATGGTGGATCATGATTACATATCGACTATAAACTAAAAATACTAAAATATGTTCCTAACGGAATGATAGAAAATCACATCAAATTATCAAAATAAATGTCTCTCAAGAGATGAATCATCATGACTCATGAGGCATCTAGATAGTGTACAAATTCTAGAAATATGACATAGTATGATAGTACAATGATAGATAATAGGAATTGACTCATCAACTCCCTGGCCCTCTACTCAATCTACCCCTTTTATGGGTAAAGGGCACCACTCTTCCTCTAAAAGCAGTTGGTGGCCATGGAGGTGGTCCAAATAGACTAGGGTGGAACTAGAAGTTCCAATTGCTCGAGTACATAACATGGATGAGATGGAGGCCAGTGTGAGCCATCTCTTCCCAGTCCCAATTGTATGACTTTGTGGAGGTGGTGGCACTGGCATTGGTTGGCACACCACCTGAGTTGGTATCTCCTCCTCAATGTCCTCATCCTCTGGAAGTGGAACATCAACATTCTTCTCTTCCCCCCCCCTCCTCCAACACATCTGCATCAACATCCTCCTCTTCCTCCAACCATTCAGGTGCCTCCTCGATCACAGGATCCTCCGTCTCCACCCTCCATTTGCTGGTAGTGTCAATGCCATCCACTGGAATAACATTTGAATTGGGTACTTTCTCAATTTGCTTCACCTTCAACCTTAGATTGTAGCATATATAAACCATGTCACTAAGGCGCTCAAAAAGTAACTTGATTTAGTATGAGATCCATAGTTAGGGGGTGATAAATAATGATAAATTCAAATTCAAAATTGTAATAAATTATATATTTAAAATAATAAAAAATATAACTTTAAGTTTTCATTGTTTAACATCTCTAACCTTCCACACTTCTTGGAGTGTATATTCTCAAAGACACTCCAGTTGCGCTCACACGCTAATGAGCTACAAGTTTGACTGAGCACTCTAGTGGCAAGTTTTTGCAACTCTGAGACTCTGCAACCATAGTTAATCCACCGCACATCTATATAGAAAACAAGGAAAGACAATGTATTAAATTTCTACCATGTAAAAAATAGATAGAAATGAAAGAGTAAAAAATTAAGATATCAAAATTTGAAAGTTTTAAACAAATTGTATCTGGCATCCTCGTGGTTCTATCCTAGACAACCATGTCATAGCCAAAAGTGCCACCTTCCATCCTATAGATCTCCATCTGTCTAGAAATATTTGAGCATTAAAAGGGAGTTGACACTATCTTCTGAACACACTGGAGAAAGCCATCCATGACCTCAACATCAAACTAAAATCCACATGCATAAGAGAAAGCGGGGTTGAGGTAGAGCCCTGCTACATGAATGGGATGATGGAGAGTATGATTCCATCATTCATCAATCACGCTCCATAGTTGAGATCATCTTGTGAATGCCTCCTCCCCATTCTCCTCATAATCACACTCCATGGGTTCATTGATGGCATTTACCTCCACTCCTACCCAAAAATTTAGATCAAATTACACCATTTGAGCTATGGATTTCCCATCATGTTTGGTGCTATAGAAGCAAGAAGCCCACTCATAAAAAAGAAAGATCCGCTACAACTCCATAACGTTTTGCAGAGATTGAAAAGAAATGAAGGAAGTGGCGAATCATGTGATTGCATGACGCGTTAAGTTTTCTTGATTGCTTAGATGATATTCTAAAACAATTTAAAATAGTAGGATCACTGAAAGAACAACAAGCATAGTAACACAAAGAACACAGAGATTTTCCTCGGGGAAACCATAAGGGAGAAAACCCCTCAAAACTTCCTCAGTATAGAACTCAAACAGAACTATGTAAAACCCCAAGACAACTTCTCCTCTTTCTTTCTGGCGCACTTGTCTTTCTCTCTCTTGCAAGCTTGCTTGAGTGAAGTGTGTACAAATGAAGGGGGCGCCTCCCTCTTTATATTTGACTCTTGACTTGACCTAACCTAGCAGTGCCGACTTGTCTAGTAAGACACCAAAATAATATTTATTATAATGACACATGGGTACTATTGACCCGACTTACATCCAGAGGTTTACATTGATTCTTTCAATGACTCTTACATGACCAATCACATCAGATACATCTCCTGAAGGATGAATACAATTTATACAACTGGAATATGTTCCGAAGTTACAATATTTTAACACTCCCTCTTAAGTAGGAAGGTATTCAACAAAGGTAGCAACCACTACCACAACTGTACATATGACTGACGAGTCTCTATATGTCATAGGAAGCTTTGGAACACCATCATGCATCTTCATCATCAATTTGGAACTGTATCAGTATGTGAATAGTGGATCTTCTTCTTCGTCATCATCATCATCATTTGCAACATCAGTGTGTAAATACCGGATCATCATCTGTAGCATCAATATATACATACTGATTTATCATCTACAACATCAGTATGTAAATACAACAACAACATCATTAACATATTAGTGTTAAAGCAACATCATCAATAACTGCTAGATCATCATCTGCATTATCAGCATAGAGATGTTGGAACATCATCATCATCGATATAGAGATATTGAAATTGTCTCATCAACATCACAACAACATCAATATGAAATACTGAACATCAGTATGAGAATGTTGAGCCTGCCACATCAATATAGGAATATTGATACTACCTCTTACCCATTGATCATCTTGGAGAAGCACCTCGGTGGGTTCTATGGTAGATACATCCAAGCATTTTGTCTAACTTACTAACCCTTTTGAGTCAACAAACCTAGTCAAACAGATGGATCTCCCTAGGGAACAACAAGCCTTGTCTGGCTTACTAACCCTTTCGGGCTAAACAAGCCTAGCCAGATATACTAATACCCCTAGGATCAACATGCCTCGTCTAGCGTACTAACCCTTTCGGTCCAACAAGCCTAGCCAGAATTACCCTATCCTAGACTGAGCTACCACACAACTGCAACCTTCTACCATCTTCTTCACTCCCTCTTTCGAGGGAGGTCCTTTCGGACTACGCCAAGCTTATCTCGAAAGTATTCAAACTTTTCACAAGGCAGAGGCTTAGCCAACACATCTGCCATTTGTTCCTCTGTAGAAACATATTTGAGATTTATAGCTCTCTTCTGTACCATATCCCGATTGTAATGATATCTAACTTCGATATATTTCGACTTATCCTGAAACACCAGGTTTTTCTATCATCTTAATACAACTTTGATTATCACAATAGATATCATTCACATCTATCTCTGCATCAAATAATCCTGTCAACATCTTGTGAATCCATATTGCTTCACTACAAGTTGAGCATGTTGCAATGTATTCAACTTCTGTCGTGCTAAGTGCAATATTGGACTGATTTCTACTGAACATGAGACCATGCCTAATCCCAAACTAAAACAACCATTAGGGGGGCTTTGAGGTCTAAAATGGTCCTCATAAGGGAAATAATAAAATAAGAGTTATAATAATAAAATAAAAGTTTTAAAACTTAGAGAAGAAAAAGAAAAACTACTTTTTCTTATTGTATTTTTGACATATCTCCTTCTCGATTCACCCAAATTTCGAGTTTGGGGACTCGTTGGATGTGGAATTCAGTTCTGCATCCAACCCATACCCACACCACATACTTATGAGGTTGCCATGACACCCAAAAATGAAAATTTCAATAAAAAGATGTATCTTAATACGGTACAAAAAAGTATTTTTTTCCCTCCATTTGTTTTAGAAATTTTACCCCCATGGTTGAAATCATCATCTTAAATCCTATTGGTTCTTATAAAGTGAATTTAAATGGTATAGTTTTCCTTAGGAGACCCATTTTAGACCTCAAAATTTCTCTAATGATCCTGAAGTGCTCTTTATAGCTTCGGCACTTCCTGCCCAATTTGAATATGTAAATCCATGTAATCTAATCTCACCATTTGATGCATATCTGAGACCATAGTCTAAATTCCCCTTTAAGTACCTCATCACATGTTTTGCTCCTACTAGGTGAATATATCTGGGATTCACCATATATTGACTTAGAGTGTTTACAACAAAATATATATATGGTCTTGTATTGGTTAAGTACAATAGGAAACAAAAATATGTCTATATAAGGTGGCATCTACTGTTTCTGAAGTCATCATTCAATAGCTTCAAATTTGTTGTCATTGAAATAATCACAGCCTTGCAATCCATCATCCCAAATCTCTTTAGAATCTCTACTGCATATTTTCCTTGGTTTAGGAAAATCCCGTCTAGATATTGCCATACTTCAAGACCTAGAAAGTAGTGCATCATTCCAAGGTCTTTCATCTCAAATTATGCAGCGAGTTTTTTCTTACATTTGTTGATGGGATTATCTTCACCTATCAAGAATAAATCATCTACATATAATAGTAATATCATAAGCCCATCACTCTCAACTTTATAGTAGAGGTTGGGATCTGTTTTACTCTTGGTAAAGCCCAAACTCATCAGCAATCCATCA
Source organism: Pseudotsuga menziesii (assembly GCA_001517045.1). Classification (NCBI taxonomy): domain Eukaryota; kingdom Viridiplantae; phylum Streptophyta; class Pinopsida; order Pinales; family Pinaceae; genus Pseudotsuga; species Pseudotsuga menziesii. The sequence continues at coordinate 22,321 of LPNX010320977.1, read as the reverse complement.
ATTCTTCCATACCATGCTCTAGGTGCTTGCTTTAACCCATACAATGCCTTCTTGACTCTACATACACGAGTTTTCTGATTATCTATAACAAAATATTGCAGTTGTTTGATATATACTTCTTCTTCTATCAACCCATTTAGGAAGGTTGTCTTTACATCCATCTTGTGTAACTTCCACTTCATTTTGGATGACGAGGAAATGATGGTTCTAATTGAGGTGTACATAGCTACTGGTGCAAAGGTCTCCTCATAGTTGATTCCTTCCTTCTGGGAGTGTTGTCGCCTAATACACACTTTATGACATGGGGAAGTCTCCAACCCGCTTTGTGTGTCCTTGGGGGCAAGTTAGAGCTAGGGACCACTGTCACCACGGTCTACCAACTCCTCCGTTTAGGCCAAATCCCAATAGAGCCAAGGGGGGTAGTCCCTACAGGAAATTATTCTTAAGTTTATTAACTATTAGTTAAATGGATCTTTTATTAAGGTTTGCAAGGCTAAGACTTTACACTATTTAAGGAATGATAAGAAGCATGCAAATGCAAGGATTTCCTTTTAATGACAAGCAGACCTTGAGATAAATGAAGACTAGTGCCTATTAACAAATGGAGTCTAAAGATGAATTACAACTTTATAGATTTACAAATGAAATTGAAATCTACGTTAATTAAACCCACGGTTTAGGTGTTATCTAAATCAAACCAGATTACAGTATGGACAAATGAACACTATGAACAAATAAACAGTAATGAATGAGCATTTAAACAGTATAAACAATATCCACAGTTGTATCAAATGTTATGAACATATTGAATAAATGGAACAATTATTAAACTATTACCAAAAAATGCTGAAAGGAAATGAATCAATTGTGTTACACAAGATCTACAAATTACTAAACAATGTGATTACTTAACCAAATGAATTAAAGATGCCACCACATGAGATTGCAAATCTGAAAGGAAATACTTGTAACTAAAAAGTGAAAAGCTTGCAGTGAAATAAAACATGAAAGTGCTTGGAATAAAATCCTTGAATAGCAAGGCAAATATAAATAGCAGTGACCTGTGTTTGTAGGATGTTTTGCAATGTCTCTTGTAAATTTTAATAAATTTTAAGGGGGTCTTCATGTTTAGTTAAGTCTTCAAACCAATGGTGTGACTACCCCCATCTAGTATCTCTCAAGTCAAAGAGGGAGTGTTGGTGCACTAAAAAAGTGGAAACAAGTCCACCTATAGCTCCTAGGTCAAACCCCAATGCCTCGGTGCTCAACAAGGAAGATGTAAAACGCCTAAAGGCCCCCACGGTCTTCTACTACAACTAGCTTATGAGGTCACTATTTTTAGTCAACCGAAAAATAGCAAAATGGATGCCTATTGAACCAAAGCCCCCAAACACCTCCGCTTTTCATACCCTTGATCCGAGTTCCCTAAAGAAAGACAACGGAGGGCAGATGATACACCGACGTATGTTAGGTTGTATATTACTCTTTGCAAAATTAAATGACAAGAAGTAAATTACAAAAATAAAATAACCCACAAGCCTCAAACTGAGCTTTGTGCCACAGGCCACGGTGCCGGTACCTTGAGGTACTTGGAGCAACTAAACTATAGAGCAGAAAGTAAAACTAATCTAGATGCTTGCTTGAAAAAAAAATTCTCAAAATAAACTAAGTTAAACAAAAAATGCTAACCACACAACAATCTCACTATTAAAGGAGAAGGTGGGTAAAACTGAAAAATCTAGATCTATTTGAAATGGAAAAACAACAACTAATGATCTACTTCCTACTCTACTTCCTAATCTATTTACATATAGATTAAAAATGCTTTATAAAATTTTTGGAGAATACCCAAAGAGAACTTCTTTTTGGGGTTTACAAATATTAGAAAAGAAGAGAGAAATGTGAGGGTTTGAACCCCTTTTGGAACCGGTTGAAGGTTGAGGTATTTCTGGGCCAATTTAAGCAGCACCTCCCCTTTAGCTGTGTAGAACCTGTCACAAACGAACAAGCAAAGATTGCTTTAAATCACAGAAAACTCAAAGAAATTATCAGAAAAAGTTAGTAAAAAAAATCACTAATTTATGGCAAAAGTCTGATTGGAAAAAATAACTGAAATGTGATGTTTAGAGGGTTGAAAACACCTAAATGCTACTAAAATATCAGAACTGAAATGTTTAATTAAAATACTAAATATTTATGCCCTAAAAAGGGGGGTTTTACCACTATATAATGGTAGAAACCCTAGATCTAGAACAAAAAAAAAACAGATATGAAAACAAGAAACCCTTGGAGGAGCCCTTCTTAGCTTTAGATCCTTGCAAAACAAATCTATTAGAGCTTCAACAAGCAAGCAAAGAGATGAGCACAAAAATAAATATTACAAAATACTTTGTAAAATCTTACTAATCTACTCACAAATGAAGATAGAAGTAATTCTACCTACAAGTCTCTCCACAAAATACTTTGTGGAGAGCTTCCAAGCTAAACAAATGCAACAATAATTGATAAATCCACAAGGTTACCTCACTAATCCAAGCATGAAATGAGAGAGATCCACACCAACAATTTTCCTCCAAAGCTTTCTTCTATTAGGCCCAACTAAGGCAAGATTCAATACAACAATAGCAAGAGGCTTGAGCCAAAAGCTTGAGAGAATATGAAAGAATATGAGAGAAGAGAGAAAGATTTTAGCAGCATAACCTTAGCATGAGAATCCATAATGTAATGAGAGAGGGGAGACCTTATTTTATAGTTGAAGATGTCCCAAACCCACTCCTAAATCAAGGGTCCAAAACATAGATCTAAACTCTAGCTCTCCTCCACCCTTAGATCTAGGTTTGTTGACTTTGCAAGCCATCCACCAATCACAAGCAAGGGCGCGTCTTCAAATCAATGGTCAAAAAGATAGATCCATGTCACAATAAAGTTTAACCCTTAGATCTAGGGTTTCCATGACTAGGCGCTCACCTTGGGAGTAGTTTTAGGGTTGAAGTGGGGCCTCCTTTTACTCAAATTTTGATTCTTATTTTTTAGTTTTTAGAAAAACAAGAGGGGCGCCCACTTAGGAGATCTTCAAAAATTTATTTTCACCATGTGGGGGGAGGGTGGAGGGTTTATTTAAAAATAAAAATTGACTATGCTTAGCCACCCCCAAACTTAATTACCATGGCCTTACTTGATTTTTTCCTTCAAAAATCAAATAATTAAAATTTTCACCTTGTCTTAACCAAAATTGGTCTAACTTCCTAACCCATTGTCAAAATGACATGGGACTTGAACCAATGGCTTAGGGGGTGTCATAGCATTTTCAATTGCATTCATAGCCCCTATTACAAAATGTCAAGGTTCAAGAAATTACATTATTTCATCAAAACCCAATTAATTAACCACCAAATGGTGAAGTTAATTAACTAGAAAAAATTAATAAAAATATAAAAACCTAACGAAATTCCGCAAGACTATAGGAGATGTCTAGCATGGGCATGAATAACATCTTGAACCATTAGCCATCCCATGGAATTGATTATTAGAATTCTTGTTCACCGCTTTGGAGGATTTGTGAGTGAAAACCTCAACTAATTAAAATTGTTAAAAAACAAGATTGATCGAAAGAGAACAAGAACTCGATGAAGGGGACTTCCCTAATAATAAGGTCCATGGTGTGGCATCCATAGAAAATGACCCACATTAGTACATAGAATTACATTAATTTTCCCACGCAGGGGAGTAGACATTTCGTTTACCAAAGAGCAAATTGCTCTGCAGAGTGAAGAATCCTTAGATTTTTCCATGGTACAAATTGTACATCTTTAATGTACATGACGTTGCCACCTAGTCGAAATAGGTAGGAAACATGGAGAATCCAAAAGCAACAAATCTTGCCTTGTACTTCTCTATACTACCGCATGTTGAATTCTTTGTTTTGTAGATCCATTCCGAGGATACCACTGACTTGTTCTTTGGTCTTGGTACTATTTCCCATACATCGTTCTTTATAATGGATTGGTATTCATCGACCATTGCATCTACCCATTTCTTCTGCTTTATTGCTTCTTCAAAACATGTAGGTTCTTTATCAACAAGATCACACATTAAAGCCACATAACTAGGGTATGGCTTTGGATTCTTTCTTTCTCTTATGGTTCCTTTTGAGACACTATGTCTTTTTGCTTTTTCAATTACTTCTCGTGCCCAGGAAAGCCTTCTTTTGTGTGGCATCATTTCACTGGGCAATTATTCAGGTCTCTGAGGCTCTATTATGTCATGATCCTCAAGCATTTCTTCTCCCTCCTCATTTATGATTGGTTTAGAACATTCTGGGAGTTTCATGCTCATCTTCATCTTCCATGTCTTTCCTTGATTTTCTGAAAGTTGTATCTTCATCAAAAGTAACATCTCTGCTTAGCTCAATTTGACGATATCCTGGGATATAGATTCAGTAAGCTTTTGATTGCTCACTATATCCTACAAACAATCCCTTCTTTCCCAAATGGTCTGGCTTTGATCTTTTCTCCTTGGGTATGTGTATGTATACCGGACAACCAAAGATTTTGAGGTGACTGACTTCATGCTTTTCTTCGGTAAACATCTCTTATGGAGTCTTATTCCCAAGGGTACTATGGGAGATTCTATTATGTACATATATTGTTGTTCCAGTTGCTTCTGCCCATAGGTACATAGGTAGATCTTAATCATGGATCATAGTTTTTACAACTTCCATGATAGATATATTCTTTCTTTCTGCCACGCCATTTTGTTGTGGATTATAGGGAATGATGAGATCCCTCTTAAACCTAGCTTCTTTGCAATACTCGTCGAATTCACTTGATGTGAATTCTCCTCCATTATATGATCTTAAGACCTTGATCCTCTTTTCAGAGAGGTTTTCTACAAGATCCTTAGAGTCTTTGAACATTTTAAACACTTCATCCTTCTTTTTCAAGAAATAGATCCAAGTTTTGCGGGAGTAGTCATCAATAAAGGAAGCATAGTAAACACACCCTCTTAATGAAGTAGTTTGCATTGGTCCACATACATCTGAATGAGTAATGTCTAAGATCCCTTTTGCTTTGTTGTCACTGTTTGGATAAGGGTTCTTAGTGTTCTTTCCTTGTGCACATCCTTTGCACACCCCTTTATGATTTATCTGAATCTCTGGTAAACTTGTCACAACCTTGCTCACAATTGGCAATGCTTTGTAATGTAAATGGGAAAGTCTTTTGTGCCATAGCTCACACGGGCTTATGGTACTAGTCATCAATGTCGAATCTACATGCCCCTTTAATTTGTAGAGTCTTCCTTCAACTCCAATCACTACTGCATCGTCTATAGTTTTTCCTTTTGTCCACATGAGGACTTCACCATCTACAAAAACAACTCTGAAACATTTCTTATCTAAGGCTAAGATAGAAAGGAGACTCTTCTTTAATCCTGAGACATGCAGGACATCCTTCATCTTCATGTACTTTCCAAAGTCCAACTTATAGGATGCTTCTCCCATTCCTTTGATGGGATATTGATAATCATCTCCAAGTATTACCTTGTGTGGGGAGTCCTTTTGTACAAGACATGAGAGTGAGTCCTTGTAACATGTCATGTGCTTGGAGGCACCACTATCTACTAACCTGGTGTCCTTCCCTGGTGAGACTGAACTTGTGAGTGCAGAGATCAAGACATATTCTTCATAGGAATCTTCATTTTCTTTAGCTCTTTCCTCATCTTCTTGATCATTATCTTCAGCGGCATGGGTCTGGAATCTTGTGTTCTTCTTCTTGACTTGTTTTGCCTTCATGGGACAATTTATACCAATGTGTCCCATCTTGTGACAAGTGAAGCATTCATAATTTGAGAAGTCTTTCTCGAACTTCTTAAACCCTTGAGCTTTTCCGGGAGGATGGTTATAACTCTTCCTCTTGTTCTTGCATTTGGTATGGACTGCCAAAGCTTGATCCTCATTTTCATTTAGCTTCTCTTCTCTGGTTGTTATTCTTTCTTCTTCTTGAACACATTCTTCCCATAACTGTCAAAACTTAGTCAACCTTCTTCTTGAACATATTCCTCGAATAAAGGATTCTCAATCTCTTGGAAGACCATTCAAGGTGGTCATTACAATTTTTGCTTCTTCAACCATATCACCAATAGCTCCCAATTGCTCCTTGATTTGAGATACTCTTGTGAAGTATGATTGCATGGTTTCTGACATTTGAGCCGTTACACTTTTGAGGTGATTCATCAAGGCCATCTTTCTATTAATATTTTTTTCTTCGAATAAGTTGGATAGAGCATCAAACATTTCCTTTGGTGTCCTCCTTGAAGATACTTGAGGAATCAAGTTATCTTTGATGGAGTCAACTATGATCCTCTTTGCCTTAATCATATCCTTCTTGTATTTGGCCTTAGCTTCATCTCCTTCTGGTTCTGCAAATTCCTATTTTATAAATCGTTCCAGCTCATTTTCTTTTAGGATGAGCATGATCCGATACTTCCATGCTCGGAAGTTTTCAGCACCCTCAAGCTTCTCATCTAGTTGGGTACTTTTTGTCATCTTTTAACAAAATGAGAACTTCAAATGGAATTAGAAGAAGTAATACTTACTTGATGAACACTGCTTTTGGTTGACCTTCTTCGGGATGACCTAGGGTTTCATGGAGAAACCCTAATTTTCCAGTTGAGATCACTAATAGGCCTCAGTGATGGAACATATGCACCTTCCCAAGGTGCGCTAGATGGTATCTTGCTTTTTTTGAGATTGATGATGGCATCTCAAGAAAACTCAAGCCCTAGTTCTTCCCAACAGTAGTGTTTGGTCCAAAATTGAAACTTCTCATAATTCAATTATGTTTTCACAGAAAGATGCGCCCTCTTGGGGCGAGTTGAGTGAGCCCTCTTTTCTAGTTGATTTGTCGAGGTATTTGTTCGGAATAACAAACCCTAGTTGTGCAGTGTCTCCTTTCAGGGTGGCTCTGATACCATGTTAAGTTTTTTTGATTGCTTAGATGATATTCTAAAACAATTTACAATAGTAGGATCACTGAAAGAACAACAAGCACAGTAACACAAAGAACACAAGTTTTCCTCGAGGAAACCACAAGGGAGAAAACCCCGCAAAACTTCCTTAGTATAGAACTCAAACAGGACAGTCTAAAACCCCAAGACAACTTATCCTCTTTCTTTTTGGCGCACTTGTCTTTCTCTCTCTTGTAAACTTGCTTGAGTGAAGTGTGTACAAATGAAGGGGGGTCTCCCCATTTATATTTGACTCTTGACTTGACCTAAACCTAGCATGGCCGACTTGTCTAGTAAGACACCAAAATAATATTTATTATAATGACACATGTATACTATTGACCCGACTTACACCCGAAGGTTTACATTGATTCTTTCAATGACTCTTACATGACCAATCACATCAGATACATCTCCTAAAGGAGGAATACAATTAGTACAACTGGAATATCTTCTGAAGTTACAATACTTTAACAGGAAACACGAACTCCTTATTCCTTGTGAAGCGTCTCATGAATGAAAGAACATATGTATGATTGTATATATATATATATATATATATATATATATATATATATTGTCACACTTCGAGTTGAATCAATGACTTCTTAATCCAAGGAAGTTTGTCCATGTCCTCTAGCATTAAATCAATGTAATGGGAGATGTTGTCCGCCGAATGCACACCAATAGCAGAAATCTAATGAAAGCTATCTCCTCACTTGAGGAAGTGGGAGAGGTGTGGCCTTGGGGGCAAGCACAGAGCCAGGTACTGTCACCTACTCCTAGCTCCTCTGTTTAGGCTAACTCCTAACGAAGCCAAGGAGGGTCATCCCTAACAATGAGTTTTCTATGGCTCAATGTGTTTAAATGTTTTTGATGTTATGATGCGGATGGGTGTTTTTTAGGAGTTTTTGAATGATTACAACTTTATGATAAAATGAGCAATCCACGTTGCAATTACAAAACACAAGATTTGAGACGAACAATACAAAGATGATTTGAAAATTAAAGGCATCCACAGATAGATAATGATTTAAGCAAACATTAGGGACAAATGGTCCAGATCAAGGCGATGCATGGAAGTTTAAGACCAGTGCCAATATGGAGTCAAAACGTGCTTGTGAACGATGGAATACAAGTCTCGATAGTAGTGTTTGTGAGATTGTTTTGCAATTGTTCATGGTTAATTTTATTGTAAATTTTAAAGATGATCTTGCTTAAGGTGTCTAGGAAACCTAACCGGAAATACTTTTAGTGGCTCCGTTTGAAGACATGACAGACCTGTATGGAATACCAAGCTAGGTGTTCAGAGAATTTAACCAGCGAGTGTCCAGATTGGGTTTCCCGACGCCCACACTTGGAATTTGCTCACTACCTAAATATTTATCGAGATAATGCCGGTGCGTTGGTTATGGGGTGAAAGTTTTATTATGTTATCACTTGGAAGATTAACGAATCCGATCACCGTTCTGAGTACGAGTCCAACTTATCAGGGTCGATAGAGCATACTAGGTGAGGGATAGCAATGAGGTAAATTTTATGTGGGGAAATGTGAGTTGGAAAGATTTTATTATTATGAGCACACAGTTCAACTCTCCGACAGAGAGTGCTCTTGATTTTGTCTTATGACAGAAGTTCAAGAGACTTTAATTAATCTATATGCTTGATGCAAGGATAATGCAGTGGGAATGCTCTCCGACAGAGAGTGCTCTTGACTTGGGTTATTGCAAGTTCAAGAGACTTTGGTTCTTTTTATAAGACAATCAATTTGTAAATTGAAACCACATGATAGCTCAACAAATTGTAAAACAACGAAGCAATGTCATAGCAAAAAATGATAAACCACTTGCAAATGAAATAAACGAGAAACTAGTGTTCTACAACAACAAGAAACTAATCTAGCAAAGAGAAGTAAAAAATGACTTCAAGACACACTGTCCCCGAAATTTCTAGCTAGCTGGTCATACGCATGAAGACAATGGGGAAAGAGAGGTAGCACACAATGTCAATGCGACACTTGTGATGAAATCCCAAGGTACTTCTCAAGTCAAGACTGAAACAAATAAAAAGTTATAAGTACAGAGTTTAACTACTCTAAGCATGCAAAGTAAATCTGAGCTAAGAGCACAAGACACTCTTCCCCAAATGGGGAAGAAGAAACCAAAAGATGGGAGGCCTTATCCCACTTTGCCATTTTATTAAGAGAGTACAATATTTAGGATTTTCAACCTTAGAGAAATAAAAAGAACTTGGAAAGACAAATGGAACAAGCCTCAATGGCTGTTTTACAAAAGGAGAGCAATTTGGAAAATTTTGTCTTTTTTAGTTCAAATCCCAAGTATTTGGATCTTCTTGGTTTTGGTACTCAATTTCTACTATTCTCTTTGGTTTTTGTTCTTCTTTGGCTCAATCTTCAAGTCTTTCTCTTGGGATTGTTTATTTTCATACCTGCACACAACACAAATCAACTCAAAACACCCATCAACTGTTAATTAAAACAAATAAAAAAAAGAAACTACTTCTAAGAAAGAGATATACAAAAATAAAACTAAGTGCAAGATCTAATTTATGATATGAAAACAACATTATAGAATGCTGCAAAAACGTGAGGAAAGAGGATGAAAACAACGACGAAAGAGGGCAGCTAACCAAAAAGATAGTTGGCTGCAACAAAAGTGAAAAATAGGGCAACGAAAAAGGTGAAAAGAGAGGCAAACAAACAGTAAAAATGGGGCAGCGAACAGTGTTGTCCGCCGATTGCACACCAGCAACAGAAATCAATTGAAAGCTGTCTCCTCACTTAGGAAAGTGGGAGAGGTGTGACCTTGGGGGCAAGCACAGAGCTAGGTACTGTCACCTACTCCTAGCTCCTCCGTTTAGGCTAACTCCTAACGAAACCAAGGGGGGTAGTCCCTACAAAAGAGTTTCTATGGCTCTTAAGTTGTTAAAATGTTTTTAAATGCTGCGGATGTCGATAGGTGTTTTTTTAGGAGTTATTATGATTAGAAGGTGTTATACTTGTTATAAGTGTGATACAAAATCAAAGAGCAATCCACGTTGCAACAAGAGATTGAAAGATAAGTTTAAATTCTAGACTTCAATTAAGCATTCAGTGATAACAATTATAACAAACCATAGACAATTGATCAAATAATGTAATTATGCAAATTAAAACAAGGACCAGTGCCTTATGGAGTCGATGAAGCTGAAACCCGCTAGAGAATTAAACACAAGTCTAAAAATTAAACTAGTGAATGTTAGGTAATGCAAGTGCTCTTGGTAAGTTTTAAGAATTTTAAATATGATCTTGCTTAAAGTGTCTAGGAAACCTAACCGAAAATACTTTCAGTGGCTCCGTTCAAAGACATGACGGACATATCTAGAATCACAAGCTAGGTGTTCAGAGAATTTCACCAGCGAGTGTCCAGATTGGGTTGCCTGGTGCCCACACTTGGAATTTGCCCACTACCTAAGTATTTATCGAGATAACGTCGATGCGTTGGTTGTGGGGTGTTAGATTTTATTAAGTTATTCTTGCAGGGTTAAAGATGCAGTGCCGTTTCTGGGTACTCCGATCTGAGATCGGTCAGAGCATACTCCGGCAAGGAGAGGAGGGAATTAATTAATTAAAGGGGTGTGTGTTGCAAGTTTTATTTAATTAGTTAATTAAACTCTCCGACAAAGAGCGCTCTTGACCTCGTCTTATGACAGTGGTTCAAGAGTCTTACTTACTCTAAGATGCCTAATGCAAAGGTGTGCAAAGCTAATAATGCTCTCCGATAGAGAATGCTCTTGACTTGTGTTTTTGCAAGTTCAAGAGTCTTACTTATTGATTAATTAAATTAGAAAACAATATGATACATGAAAGTAAAGTAAAGATAGTTAAACAAACTCTCCGACATAGAGCACTCTTGATCCACCTTATGGTGAAATTCAAGAGATTTTGGTTCCTTTTGAGATTGACAATTATATAAAAAGATACCAAAATGCAACAATCCAATCTAGCAATTAGTGATTATACTAAATGAACAACTATCAATTAGTGGAAATGAAAAATAAGTACTCTTAAGTTGAAACTATGCTAAGAAACATGAAAAGAAAAACAAGACACACTTCCCCCAAATAGGAGAAGTAAAAAAGATGGGAGGCTTGCTCCCACTTAGCATTTTTATTAATTTCTTTTTACAATGATTTGATATGCTCAGCTTCTTCTTGAGTGAGCAGATGGTGAGAAAGGGAAGAAAGATGAGGGAGATGTTTTAATCTTTTGCTCTTGCTTGCTCCCTTGTTTGTTTGTAGCCTTTGGGAGCTCCTTCACCTGCCTGAAACTAAGAGCTCTAAACACGAACTTGTTATGATGTTAGTTTATAAAACATAAATTGAAACTAGATCTACAAACTAAGTGACAAAAAACTACTCAATCTTTACCAAAAAAGGAAGAAGGAAAAGATGAGTTAAAAAACTAAGGAAAAAGAAGTGAAAGATGGGTGAATAGAGGACAAAAGAAGGTAAAAAAAGGTTGGAAACAAAGGCAAAAAGAGGGCTGCAAAAAGTGGTGAAGAAGGCTGAAAATAAGGCCCAAAAGGTGATTGCAAAAGAGGACCAAAAGAGGGCTGCAAAAGGTGAAGAAAGAGGACTAAAGAGGGCTGTCCAAAAGGTAAAAAAAAAGGGGCAAAAGTGGACAGCGAAAGGTGGAAAAAAGTGGCTGCAATAAAAAGACAAATAAGGTTGCAAATTACAAACAGGATAGCCAACCGGGGCATAAGGCTTGGTGAATAAATGTTCACTTTATCCCAAACCTTGCCCTAACCCAAAAAATGTAAGATTTCATAAATTTTGAAGGATGAATCATAATGAAGATAAACACTCAAACCTGTGGCTTTTTGATGATGTTTGGATTCTTTGAAGCTTGAAAATTCTGGGAGTTGCCTTGACTTCAAGTGGAGAGGATGCACCTGAGCTCAAACTCCTACTTGATTTGATGAGGTAATCTGCATAAATTCAACTCAACACTTGCAAAAATATGGATTAGATCATGTATGTTTTATGAATTAAAATGTAAAAGAGCATATCATATAACTGAATAATCAATGCTACTTTCAATTCCTAAGAGCAAAATCATAAAAGATTAAATTGAAACTTCAAATAATCAATCTTACGTGCTTATAGAAGCCTTCTAACGCATGAATCATTATCCAACCTAAGCATGAAAATAAAGAATTTAAAACATTATCACCTCATTCGCCAAGCATTCATCCACATTTAACAAACCATGTATGCCTCCAAAGCTTTAAAATTTTATTCCACGGTTGCATAAAGCAACAAACATTACAGAGTTTGGACAAAGTTTCTCTACACAAAAATCCATCCGAATAGAGCTAAAGGAGCCTCTATTTAAACAATGAATGAAGAACCCAAAACCCTAAAACCAGAAAACCAGCCCTAACCAAACTGGCCACCACTGAGAGAGCAGACCTAAAGAAGATGAGCTGGGAATGAGGGGAGGCCTCCACCTAGGCAAGGCACCCCCATTCCAACCCTAAACGCTGGAAACAAGCCACAGAAGGAGCCACACATGTGGATGACGCCCTCATGAGGAAGAGGGGCGTGAACCATCTGATAAGAGGCATGGGCTAGGTAAGGATTGCTGCTGCTAGGTCTGGAGGAGCCATTGCTAGTGTAATATTCAGTCTTTACCTCGATCAAATCATCAAACCAATGAGTGCTCTTCATTTCATCCAATTCAGGAGTTTAGCTGGAGATGACAAATCCGTTAACTGAATATATCTTTATTATTCACTGAATGTTGACTGAAGCTGAGTTATGATAACTCCAATCATCATAAATGCCCATTGAAATGTCATTTAGCCTTTTATTTCATTGAATTTGGATTAATTTGGAGAGTTATAATTTTCTCCAAAATAATCAGTTTTTAATAAATAATCATTTTTTCCTCAAAAATGACTTTTTTGAGAAAATGAGCATTATGTGTCCGATTGATGATCTGAAAGTTGGATCTGACTAGCTGGCTGATCAAGAATGATTTTTGGCTTAAGGTTAGAGTCTTCAATCACTGAAAACGGAGTCCGGATGACTAACTTATTACAAACGAGATTTTTCCAATTAATTTATGGAAAAATTAATAAAAAAACTTAGGGAAATAATTACAAAATTAAAAAATAATTTTTTAACCTATCCGGTAAAAAAATTTCAATTTTTTTTTAAAGGTTCTATTGACTTAGGACATGACCATGCTCTATTCTAACAATGCTTAGTAGGTTTATAAACACTTAGTTGGGCTCTAATAACCCCCCAAGGCCCATAATTCAAAATCGGGCATTCCAGCTTTGGAAGAAGCGGGATAAAACCTCGTCAATTATACTCGGCTATAGGCAAAGCATAATTGTCAAGGGCAAAAAACTCCCTGAAATACCTTAGTTGAGATTCTACGTCTTAGGAGACCGAACCACTCAAAATACCCTACTAGCACATTTTATTACAAACCCCGCGGGGCCATGGTCAAAATTATTCAAATGAAAAACTGGCTAGCCAATATTTGCTAGACATGAAGGCAGATCAACTGATACACTGGAATCAAATATTGAACATGTTTGTCAACCGACGACTCCTCAGGTAACCCAACTATGGTACAAAAAGTTGGTAACAAACAGTAAGGAAGATGACTGAAAAATGGGGCAGCAAACAGAGAAGAGGAGGACAAGCCAAACAAGGCAAGAAAGAAGAGGCTAGCAAGCAAGAAATTGAGAAGATCAAGGAGCAAACAAGAGAACTGGAAGAGAGAAGTTCGTAGATCCAGGTAACCAAATGTGTTTTTTGAAACTTTGTTGATGGAGGGAAGGAGAAGCTCTAACAACTATGTCTCTTTCTTGGATTGGGAAGTGCTTAGAAAGACCTGCAAGATGAAGGAGTTAGATGAAAAAAAACCACTGGTTCGTGAAGAAGAGCTTGATCTCAAGCTTGTTTTTTAACCCTAATGATCCCTGCAAAACCCTTACAAACAATATCAAATCCGAACGAAATACTCATAAACTAGATTGTTAGCCCTTATAGAGTATATAATAAAGAATGATTTAATGATTGAAAAGCAAGGTGAGAGAATATCACCAAAGACAATGTGAATCCACAACTCCAATAACTCGTGCACGGACCTCCAAAGTCACAACTTTATTCCAACTTCAATAAATATTACAATAATTTTGGCAAAGTGTTCATGCCCAAAATCTCCATGAGAAACGAAGGAGGCAATGCCATCCTTCTATACAAAAACTGATAAACCTACACCCTAACAGACTCGGCATGCAAGGAGAGCCAACAGCAACAAATTGAATTCCAATCAACTCCATGTTAACCCAGCTTGGAGTGCGACATAGCTTTAATAGACACGAGCTTGAATTAAAATGGATGGGGGGGTGGCCTCCACCTTGGCAAGGCGCCCCCCATCCCTGCTTTGGAAACAACAAATTCCAAATACGGCAACTCCAAGTGTAGATGCGTGAGATCCTTGAGATATGCGTGAGCTTTTGGCTGGAGATCAAGCCTTAGTTGAATTAAATGCTAATTGGCGATTGGAAGGAGCCGAGCCATATTGATGGCCATAGCATAAGGGAAGAGCCCACCAAACCATCCATGCGCAAGCTTCAATCTTCAGTCATCCCTTCACGAATTAATTTGAGCTTGAACAATTCGCATGGTATGGTGATGGATACATTATCCATGGTTTAAAATAATAATATTAATGTGGAAAGGGGTCCACCCCACTCCCCACCATCCTTTCCATATTAGCGTGACCACTTACTTACGTTACCACTACTTCATTACAATTCGTATGCCAATTGTCTAAATCCACGTGAGAGCTATGGTTTAATTTATAATACTATTAGTGTGGATGGGGAGCCCACTCTTAATACCACTCACCACTACATGCTAGCGTGAGATCCACTTACCCTCACGTCATACTTGTTTTATGAAATAATTGATAACCAAACCTTATACCAAAGTTTATGCCATGTCACCTTGAAGAGGATCGTAACCCACATGGCCCACATGCCAAGTCACCATTTACCATTAAAATATTCAAATTTGACTTTGAATTTGACTTTTTTTAATTTTTGGACATAGTGCATTATGTCCAATTTTAGCATTAAAATGCCACTCTGGTGCTCAATTAGCTGATTGATGACTTTCGGGATGCCTCGGCTGGCCGACTGATTCTGAGAGTGACCCCTAGGGTGAAGATGCTGCTCCGGGCTTGAAAATGAGCCCAACCATGCCGAACACGGACTCTGAATCACCCATTTATTACATTATGAAATTTTCCATTTAAACCATTAAAAAATGGCTTAAAAAATGGAAAAAAATATTTTTCTCGGAATCCAACGAAACTCTAGGGGGACCTAATACATGTTCATACGACTCAATTGGAATGCCTAGCATAACAAAAAACACTGACACGAAGGATCTAGTAACCTCCCAAGGCCGAAACACCAAGACAACTACCCCAGCTTTGGAGGAGCGAGTGAAAAACTCAGAAATTATCGGTCGTTTATTCAACAGCCAATAATAACCAAGGGAAAAAACACTCTGGGCTAGTCGGCTTGATGCCCAAGTCCGGGAAGCCGAGCCTTTTATAAAAATTTAAATGCTAAGACATTTTTTACATTTTCCCCAAGGGGGTATGAACATGTATTTTACAAAAATAAAAAGTTCAGCAAAAAACTGGCTAACTATGGAACACACTGAACTTCTGAACTCTGGAGATGAGCATTCACCATGCTCGATAGCTAGCGGCTCAATAGGAAGTTCAACTATTGTACAAAATAGTTGGTAATAGGAATCACAAGCAGTCCAATACAAGCTTGCATACCTCTTCATAAGCATCCTCCTAGTAGCAACATAATTGGCAGCGTTGTCCGTAATGACTTGGACAACATATTGTGGACCTATCTCTTTGATAAATTTATCCAACAAATTACATAATAATTTTGCATCTTTAACATAGGCAGATGCATCAACAAATTTGATAAACATTGTCCCCCCTGGGACAATTAACTAAAAAAATTAAAATGGATCCGCCCTTCCCATATGTCCACCCATCTGACATAACACTACAACCGATGGTCTCCCATGATTGTTTGAGCTCATCTAATCTTCGGGTGTAATCAACCTTCTCCCCATCAAGTAGTCTCCCTCTCAAATCATTATAAAAAGCCCCCCTATAACCTGGACCAACAATACCAACGACTTCAAACATGGCATGATAGTAGGGGTTGTTCTTGGCGATGTTGAAAGGCACATCACCCCATAGAAAACATTTGGTCACAAGTCTATCACCCTCTTCCTCCCTTGTTTTGATTATGGATTGAATAAAAGGTTTCCCCCCAGGTTTTGACCTCATCACAAAGAAAGGTGAGGATGAAGAGGGCATAGTGGGATTTGAGGGTCGTGTAGATGAGGAGAAGGAACGCATGTCACGGTCACCAATACACACCCTCGAGGCACTTGTGGCTCCCATGGTTCGTGATTGTGTTCTAGATGCATGTTCAGTTCTCAACTCCTCCTTCTCGTCCCTCTTCCTAGCCATATCAAGAAGGGATTGGTTTGCAATACACATCACTTCTGGGGTAACAGCAGGACAAACATCCACTTCATGCCCAAAAACTTTGGCAAGGTGATATTTCAAGCAGCTAATTCCACCGCAAATATCATTCCCACATAGTTTGCAATTTATCCTTTGTCAATTATTAGGGTCAATTGGCTACCCATACTCTGACATTGGATCCAATGGCTTTCGCATTGTGTTACTATTTAGTTGAAACTTGAAACTTGAAGTCGAGAATGGAGATTAAACCTATGCCACAAAAAATAGAGGATGATTGGATATTTGAAAATTTGGAAACAATGAAAACATTTAAAAGAATTGAGGGTGGCCAACCCAAAACCCTATCATTCTAATGGCCATTTCCCATCCAACCTAAACCATAACTAAATCTACATTAACCAACAAGTCTCAAGTAAAAAGAAAAAAACAAATTAATACATACCTGAATAGAATCAAAGATGCAGTTGATGGATCTCCACTCCACAAACAATCCACTAAAGGCAATAGAAAAATCGGATTTTCCCTTGTTCTCTTGTTGAAAACGGTCTCAAACCCCCGTGGACTACTTCTAGCTTCCTCAACAATGCCAAATGAAACCAAAAAAACGACCCGCATCCTTTTTGTTTTCCCAAACGACATATTTATCTTAGCAGGCAGACACTTTTCATCAACTCACGATATTTACCCAAAATATTGTGTGGTATACAATGTGTTGCGACACTTTCAAGTGTCGGAAAATATCATGATTTTTTATTGGTGATTATCGCCAAGCTGATTGTGGCGCAATTTATTGTGATACTGCCAATATATCGGTGACGTATGTAACAATGGTTTGTATTAGTCGATATTGTTGTACCAGTACCTAAGCTTAAAAGAGTTTGGGTAAATCAAGTACATAATACACTAATATAATGACTTTGAATGTAAAAGTCTGATGTTAGGTTACAACTCAAAACCTACAAAAGTGATGACTTTCTAAGCTGACCTGCAGGAGAAAGGCAATCAAATTTCATAATACTGCAATGTTGTTATCTATGGTTAGCAGATAGCGAACAAGCACAAGACTTTTGACATGGATAGTACCAGGGAAGATTGAAATTTGAAAATTCTGAGGATATATTTTTATCCAAAGCCTTTAAATAATGGAACTCTAAGTTTTCTATATGTTTAAATAATATTTTTTTTACTTGAAATATGCTTCTTATATTCAATTAAATAAATACATAGAAGTACAGAGCATGTTGGGAAAAAAAAAGAAAGTGGCAGGTAGGCCATCACCACAAAACCAGAAACATGGATCAACTAAAAAGACCCTGTCGCAAAGATTCCTCCTAGGTATACTAAAGCAAGCCAAAATGGCCAGCGGCCATCAATCCAGTACAATCCATATAAAACATACTGCTTGAAAAATAAAGGCCACAAAGGATGAGGCGTGAGCCAAAATTGGACATAGCAATAAAGATTCATAAGCTCTATGTGCTAGGCACTGCGATAGCAAGAGGAGGCAGGCCATGACCATTGAGCTTAGAAGGCCACCCCAAGTCATTTGACGCTCCATGATAACTGGGGTATCCGTTCATCATTAACATTTTCTTGCATCCGCTCCCTTCTGAGATTGGCAAGGAATGTAGCCATGCGTTGAATTGGCATGATCATAAAAGCAGTAAGCTATGTAATATTTTCCTGCTTCAAGAGGGAAAAGGTTTGTACATGAGTGACCTACACATCAACACAATCCTTCCCCCTTGTGTCTCCCTTGCTGAATCATGGCTGGTTGTTGACTGACCATTGCATTTCACTCAATAATTATAATGCAGGTACTGCCCCGTTCTACTCACATATCCATGGGTTGCTAGTGCTCAGATTTCCCCAAAGGAAGGATTGGCAGAGAGCAGAGAATAGATATTATATTATCACGAGGGCACTATTTCCAATGTCGAATTGTTTGGGCCATTTTATTACTCTTTTTGACTCTCACAAGTCCATATGCAATGCAGTCAATGTGGAATTCATAAAGAAGACGTGCCATATTTCAAATTCAGCATGACATTGGCAAAAATATGTCCTTAGAAGACATGTATATCCTCAGCATTTACACCCAATCAAGAACTTATTACTCATTGCTACAACATGCTATGGATAGACAACAGGTTGCACTGAAACTTATGAGCAAAGGAATCTTGTAAATAACATTCTTAGACTGCCATTTCCTTATAATGCAAAATGCTCGAAACTCTAGACATTTGACAGAATACAATCTATAATAGGAAGAAGTAAACAATGCTATCTTATAATTTCATTATTATTATCATGACCAGAGAGTGAGAAAACAAGAAAATAGCACTCTACATTTTTCTCTTAGGTTTGGACCAAATCATAGCCTCAACTCAAAGCCTTTTCTTTCACTGATGCAATAACATCATCAATAATTTGGACTAGATGTTTAGGATTAGTAACAGTCACCTGACAATCTTTGGCTAAGCAACCATCAATTAACAAGTTGCCGTGCACTGTCTCTGTTCTCTGATCTGGCATGGCAGATGAGATGTTATTGAAGAAACTAATCTGTACCTTGCTAGAATTTTTATCATATATTGACTTCTCTGATCCTTCAAGTACAGAGGCAGATGTGTTGATATCTACATCAACAATGCCTACATTGGTGATTTTTAGATTTGTAATCTGTGATACATGACATTTTTTCTCAAGGACATCACCTTCGAGTTCATGATTATTATAATCCTTGGAATTTTCCGTTTCAACAAAGAGCATAGCTAGATCTTCTAAATTAAATTTATAATCTTTACTATACTCATCAAAGTAATGAATGGATGTCATATTTTGTGCAACATTGCGAATGGACACCAGATTAAAGAGAAGCTGTTGAAATTTCTTCATTTCTGAAGCTTCAATGCCATTTCTGCTGTATCCACTTTCCCATGAGTGCATGATATCAATGAGCTGGGTAAAGTTTGCAAGAGCCATTCGGGTGAGAAAGACAAAAAAATCATCAAAGTTCATCCCTGCAAAACGGTTCAGAATGTTTAGTATGCTAAACTCTCTTATTGACTTGCATTATGCTCTTTCTAAAATTGACATGCTGGAACTCCACTTCATATATTTTTAGCCAACCTTCCAAACATTTCCCCAGGTATATAATGGAAATTGGAGGCAGTAAATCAATGAATAGAATATTTAAGGCCCTCAAAAGTTAAAGACAATGATAAAACTCAGAATATATTATATTAGGAGATCAAAAAAGATTTTTCATATAAAACAAAGCAGGCAGCAATCCTCCCTTATCAGGGATATCTCCCATCCATTTTTTTGTTTTGCTTTGAGAATACAAGACAAGTATTTATGCAGTCAGCCGCAGATATGATTTGACCTGTATTAGCTGCCAAATTGCGTTGACAGAGGCTTTCAAAGTCATCAGCTATGCTTCTTATGTCTTCAATATATTCTTCTGTTTCATTGTAGTCATTTACTAGGAGGTTCCACTGCACACAAGGAATTTCAGTTTTTAATGGAAATGAAACTGCATGCAAGTTCAAGCTGTTTTTTCACAGCATTGTTTCACCAGCTACAAATACTAAATATATATTATATAACTATCCTTACCACCCACGAAATATTGCAAGCATTGAACCAGTTGTGATTTATTGAAATGGTGTCTTCCTGCAAAAGAATATAATGTATTTCACAGATAAGCTTTCCCAAGAAAAATAGGTGTCAGACTCACTTGATTCGAGGGAAGCATATACAGGATATGATCTATCAAGTGGTCTCTTAAGTTAAACCATCTGTTCACTAAGAATAGAGACGTTGAAATATTTATAAAAGCATTGAATCATAGACATTCCTTCTATCGATGCATATAAACTTATATAAGTGTTTAGAAAACATACTTCATTCAAAGCAACTATTTTTTATTCATGACAAGCAATATACTATTTGCTTTACTTATCGGGAATAAATAGTTTCAGAAGTTTTTATTAACTGTGGATTAAAAACAGTTTATGACCTCGTCAAAAGAGTAATGGTTCTCTCAGCAACAACTGTTTGAATCTTTGAGAAAACTACCGTATCAATTTCAGAAATGAAAAGAAATTATATTAATTTTCACAAATGCTAAAATAGGTCAATGTGAATAGCAAGAACACTGTGTATGGTAAACAAAGACTGATAAAAACAAGACTGTTTATCACAAGATTGAAAGAAGATTTCTGCAATTGTATAATATATTGAGTAATAGATGATTGATATAAGAATGATGATGTTACAATGAGCCCTGTTGCCCACCTATTTCGACTAGGTGGCAACTCCATGTACATAAAGATGTACATAATTGTACCTTGGAAAAATCTGAGGATTTTTTCACTTCTGCAGGGCAATGGCCCATTTGTCAAAACGAAATGTCCGCTCCCCTGCGTGGGAAAATTAATGTAATTAATGTGCTAGTGTGGGTCATATGATACGGATGCCACACCATGGAACTGGTTGTTAGGGAAGTCCCTTCATCGAGTGTTTTTCCCTTTCCAATTGATCTTGTTGAACAAACAAGTTTAATCGGTTTGGTTTTCACTCAAAATCCTCCAAAGTGGTGACGGGCGTTCTACCAGTCAACTCCATGAGGTGGCTAAGGCCTTAAAATGTAATTCATGACCATGCTAGACATTTGTCTAGAGTCTTGCGGAGTTTCGTTGTGTTTTTTAATTTTTATTAATTTTTTCCAGTTAATTAATTCCACCCCTTGGTGGTTAATTAACTGAGTTTTGATGTAATAATGTAATTACTCAAGCATGGCATTTTGTAATAGGGGCTATGAATGCAAAGTAAAATTGCTATGAAACCCCCTAAGCCACTGCTTCGAGTCCCATGTCATTCTGATAAGCGGTTGAAGAGATAGACCAATTTTGGTCAGGAGGGGTCTATCTCTCCTAGGGAATTAATTAATTTCCCTAAGTCAAATATTCAT
>LPNX010320941.1:879184-898140 GCA_001517045.1 Pseudotsuga menziesii | reverse complement strand
AGATGTGGTTGTCTTTGTACTACCCAATACAATGGCTTCCTCAAACCGTGCCTCTTCTTGTGTTAGCCATCAAGATATATTTAGTATACATATTTGCCTCAAAATTGGTGACTGAAGATAAATATAGATCTTCAGCTTATGTAGGCTAGGCTAGAATAAACTTCTTGAAGACACTGCAAAAAATAGCTGATGTATAGAATAGATGGTAGACTAAAACCCAATGTCTTACCACACTAAAATACAAAAAATAATATTCTGAATTCTGTTTCAGAGTTCTGAGTTACAAAATGAAAATTTAATACCAAATGGTGGTGTCTGATTTATTCCTTTACTGCAATTCTGTTAAATGATGAAAGTAGTGCTTTCCCTGCTAATTTCTCTAAAGTAGAGTGTGTTTCAAATTTCAATAGTAAACAAGTATCCTGACTAGTGTTGTGTGAAATGGTTATAGACAATTTGTGTAAGGGGTTGCTCGTTTATAGTGGGTGTTATAGGTTTTCCATTTTCCTCTCCACTCCTAGTTTTGACCTTTATGGATTTATTCTCATCTGTTTCTCTTTCCTTTTCAGATCTAAATTTTTTAATTTTTCTTAAAATTGGCCACCATTAATTTCTTTTTTCATTTTCCGAGTAGAATCTTACAAATGCAAAGTGCTTGATTAAGTATAGATCTAATAATTGTGGCATACTTTAAATTCTCTCATGAGTGGTCCAATAACTAGTGGGTGGCGGATGTGAACCTGTGGGTGATCATCGGATTGAATTATGTTGGAATCATATCATTTGCAAACTCCACAGGCCTTTATGGAATGAGTGGAGGGAACTTCAGCTCCCACTACCTTGCTGTTGTTTCATCTGATTGTGGCTCCCTCTTACTGTAATTTTTCCTAGTGAAGCCGATTTGGTTTTCTGTACACGATCTTATTCTTTCTTCTTTTCCCTCATCTGACTGCTTGCTCGACTATGAAGTTCGTCCATGCTTTTATACTTTTCTGCTTTCATCAGGTCTAAATCTCTGAATATGTAATCATATCTTTTTCCACTATATCACCCTTGGTGACTACCACTATTCATGCAAGTCTATCAAAATTTAAGTTTTAACTAATGCAGACCATTCAGATCTCTTTTTAAGATAATGAAATAGTAGCTCGTACTTCGAATTAGAGCATTGATGTTTTGTATGGTGGACAAAAAGTGTTGATATTTTAATAAGACTATTCTGAGACCTTCTATACAACAGATTGATTTCACCTATTCATCCTTTGTGGAAGTATGTATGTCAGTAATACCTTATGCTTATGTGCCCCTGCCCCGTAGTAATCCTGGAGAGTTTTTGTTTATATATCTGATTATATAGTTTGCAAATCTCTGCCAAGTGCACACATTAGATAACCAGAAGTCCCTTTATTGAAGTCTAAGAATATAGAATTTGTATTTGATATGTTGTGATGTGTGTATGCAGGTTCCATGAATTAGTAGAGTTTGATGAAGGAAAGCGAAGTTGTCATACCTATAAATTACCCATTATCCGAAAGCACGAACAAGCGTCATACCTAAAAATAATGCAAGTAAAGTAAACAGCCAAAGCTCTAATAAGTGCCTGAAGCATAGGACTACCTGAAGCACCGGGATTCCTAACTCTGTAGAACCTGGTTGCCTTAATCTCCAGCTTAAAGCTTCAGCCGCTCCAGCTCAACCCTTCAACTGCTCAACACTTCAGCTGGCTCGGTACCCTTCAGCTGCTCAACGCTTCAACTGGCTCGGTACTCAGCTAGAGGTTCTATTCACGAACTGCAGGCAGAACTGCCTTGAATGCGTGTAGATATGCTGGCTCGGTGCTGCAGGAATTATTACTGGATGATATATTTTGCAGTAATGATAAGTATTTAACATGTTAAATATGTTTTCAGAAATTAAGCCAGGATTTCACATGGAGCTCGCTTTCACATACCTGGAAGGTGATGGAAGACTACGTTGAGACTCAGGCTCAGTACTCAGCTGGAGGTTGTATTCACGAACTGCAGGCAGGGATACGCTGGCTCGGTGCTGCAGGAAGGGATCCTCTGCTTCTGATTGTTCCCTGCGTTCAAATGTTCCTTCCCGCTGAACTCCCTCTGCATTAACGTTGGCAATCACAACCCCAACCACTGAAATAAATGAAACGACGATTATCAAGGCTGGGGAGATGCTGGACAACGGCGAAGAGATCACGGGGATCGCAGGTCATAAACCAGGTACACTCTGCAATGACGTGGATCCTACTCCATGTGGATGCGTGCTGGATGGAGGATGCAGCATGCAGGAGCATGGAGTGAGCGGATGCGTGCTGGATGGAAGATGCGAGAGCATGGTGGATGCCATGATGCACGGGATGGAGGCCAATGGTTGATGCCTATGTGAATGGTATGGAGATAGAACTACCGGCGCCAGGACCTGCCGGAGTAAGTACACTCGGGAGGGAAGATTGCTCCCGAGTTAGCCTACTCCACTGGGTCACTGGGTGTTCCGCTCACTCCATCGCGATTTGCACCCTGCAACAAACTCACCTGTCAGAGTTAGTTCTGGTACGGCGATGCAGTAAGCAAGCTAAGCTAACCGAACTACCGATATTTGATAATTGGGTGGCAGTTGCACAGAGAAAATGTTGTATATATAGTCTTGTTGAATGGGTGGCTCTCCTGCCTAAATGTGGCTTCAATGATAGATTCGGGAGAGACAATGTGAAGAGAATGTTTAATCTTATAATTAGTGGCATAGGTTAAATTTAAGTAGATCTAATATTATTTTTTATGAAGTTTAAGATTTTAATTTCTTTTGAATTGGATAAATCAAAAGTGATAGGATGTGCTTTTCAAATCAAACTTAAAAATTTATTAATAATATTGATAAAATTATAAATATAAGTATTGATAAATTTCTAAATATAATTTATGTAATATTTTATTAAAATTTTATAAAATATTTAAATGATTTAAATTTTTTTAATAATTTTTAATAATTTTATGTAAAATTTGATTAAAAATTTAGAAATATGGTTGAAATTATAAATATTAGGGGTTAAGATTATACAATATAGATATAATAAGTTATTTGAAGAAATTAAATTTATTTACATATTTCAAAATATAAATTTAATAATAAAATATCATCATTAGAAAGAAGATTATTTTAAAGTAATAAGTTTAATTTTATTTAATAATGTTAAACTTATTTATAATCTTTAAAATAAAATGGTGTATAAAGGTTTTTAATATTAATAAAATATGTACAAGCAATAGATTATAATTATATAAATAAGGTCTCTGGTGGCGGTGTAGTGGTAGGTCGACGGACAGGTCCTGTGCTCGATCCCAAGCAAGGGCATGGCTCGCCGCAGGAGATGTCAAACCGGGCCAAGCCCACATACCTTTAAGCCCGCATGGGTGTAGACTAACTGGCAAGTGCCCTGTTAATGAAGGAATGTTGTAAAGGAGGTCTCAAGTTCAAATCTCACCTAGACTTATCTATGCCCCATGCTTGCGGGCTGTGTGGATGCACCTGGGGTTATAGTGGCAACCGACGGGAATGGACCCCCTCTCAAAAAACAAAAGATTATAATTATATAATAAATTTAAATTATGTATATTATTTAAATGAAATAATGAAATTTTAAATATAAATTTATATGATGTTGATAATGATGGAAACTACATTTGGTTTATTTATTTTAAGAAGAAAAAAATACAAGAATTATTTGGTTTGTTCTAAAATTGTATTTAGATACTCAAAAATTTTAAAGAGAAATGTATCTAATTTATTATATTTAAATTGAAAAGTTAGAAGGTTAGAAAGGTCATTATTGTAACAATGATTTTGAAAATGAGACTTGATGTGGGTGTAGGAAGGTCAAAGATGACAAATCCTTTCAACCAAGATAGTTTTAGCATCTATCCAAAGCCTAGTTTCACTATGGAGTTCATTGAAGAGCTTGTGGATGTAAAGGATGAGGAGGGACCCTGCAATTTTTAAGATTTCAACTTAGTATCCTTCAATGTCTTTAGCTTTCCAAGTTTGCTAGGTGCTTAACCTCAAGCTCTATGTCTTCTAAAGAAAAAATTTGCTTCATTGTAAGGAGGGATTGAATGTTATTGATGATATCTTGGGATTTGTAAATATTTTTAAGATAGGAGTTGCATTCCCTTAAAGATATATTATTATTTTCTTTATTTTTTTAAGTTAGAATTTTTCTCCATAATTTCCTCTAGGGGTCATCTTAAATAAGTGTAAATTGCTATCTTTGTTTATATGCACATATACGGAAGGAAAAATGCGCATATACGGAAGAGAGCTTTTGTATATGCGCATTTTGCCTTCCGTAAATGCGCATTTTGCCTTCTGTATATGCGCATTTACTAAATGTATAAATGCGCATATACGTAAGCTCTTTTCCGTATATGCGCATTTCTAAATGCACATATACGGAAGCTCTCTTCTGTATTGTGCATTTCTGTCTTCCGTATATGCGCATATACAGAAGGCAAAAATGTGCATATACGGAATAGAGAAATGCACATATACGGAAGACAGAAATGCGCAATACGAAAGAGAGCTTCCGTATATGCGCATTTTTCCATATGTATATGTGTTTGCGGAAGGAAGAAATGTGCGTATATGACTTCTGTATATGCGCATTTTTGCTTTTCGTAAATGCGCATATACATAAGACAAAATACGCATATATGAAAGGCAGAAATGCGCATATACGGAAGCTTCTATATATGCGCATTTCTGCCTTCCATATGTGTGCATTTACGAAAGTTCTCTTACGTATATGCACATATACTGAAGGCAGAAATGCGCATATACGGAAGAGAGCTTCCGTATATGTGATTTTTGCCTTCTGTATATCCACATTTATGAAAGGCATAAATGCGCATATATAGAAGCTCTATTCCGTATATGCGCATTTCTACCTTCCGTATATGCGCTATATGGAAGCTCTCTTCCATATATGCACATTTCTGCCTTCCGTATGTGCGCATATATGAAAGGAATAAATGCGCATATACGGAAGAGAGCTTTCATATATGTGCATTTCTACATTTCGTAAATGTGCATATACGAAAGGAAAAATGCGCATTTACAAAAGGAAAAATGTGCATATTCAGAAGCTCTCTTCCGTATATGCGCATTTTTCCTTCCGTATATGCGCATATAAAAAAATATAGCTATTTACACTTATTTAAGATGACCCCTAGAGAAAATTATGGAGGAAAATTCTATCTTGAAAAACTAAAGAAAATAATAATATATCTTTGAGGGACTGCATCTCCTATTTTAAAAATATTTACAAATCCCAAGATATCATCAATAACATTCAATCCCTCCTTACAATGGAGCAAGTTTTTTCTTTAGAAGACATAGAGTTTGAGGTTAGGCACCTAGCAAACTTGGAAAGCTAAGCACGTTGAAGGATACTAAGTTGAAATCTTAAAAATTGCAAGGTCCCTCCTCATCCTTTACATCCACAAGCTCTTCAATGAACTCCATAGTGAAACTGGGCTTTGGATAGATGTTAAAACTATCTCGGTTGAAAGGATTTGTCATTTTTGACCTGCCTACACCCACATCAAGTCTCATTTTCAAAATCATAATTGATGATGATGATGGTTAACGTCTCCTAAGACCAAATTGGCCTATCAAACCTAAAGAAAACGAATTATTTAGTTTGTTTTAAAATTGTATTTCTATGCTCAAAGAGCTTGGAGAGAAGCATCCCGAGCTCACTATAATTTTGACAAGTTAAAAGGCTAGGAAGGTCGAGATTGCAACAAAGATTATGAAACTGAGATTTAATGTGGGTGTACGCAGGGCACTCTAAGAGGAAGTGATTTTCATCCTCAATGTTCATATTCTCACAGAGGTGGCAGATCCTTTCCACCCATGGTGTTTTAGGAACTGTCCAACGACCTGTTTCACTATGTAGCTCATGAGAGTTCGTTCTTATCTTGGCTATATTAATTTTTTTCTTTGAACTAGTTAAAACAGAGAGATACTTTTGATCTTCTAGAGTAGGGTTGATGATCTCTTTATAATATCTTAACTTTCATTTAGCCTCTAAATTTTTTTCACGCCACATTTTCTCCTTAAACTTAGAAGTAACAACATTTTTAATATTATTAATATTTTGCAATACAACATTTTGGTCGATCTCCCAAAGGTTTAACCAGGCCCTACTATCTTTATACGAACCTTGCTTAAGCCTTAGGTGGTTTTGGCTAGAATTTAAAGCTAGCTTAGGAAGTCTATGGTCTCCCATGTTATTGATTTTGTGCTTGTACAACACAAGCCTAGCCATATCGATAGGGGAAAGACCCACTTCTATAAGGAGAATAGGGTAGGCTGTATTGCTTTTAATTTTGAGGTTATACATTACGCTTCTGGATTTGCTCAATATTTCTCCGGGACCTTTCTAACCTTCTAACTTTCCAATTTAAATATAATAAGTTATGTACATTTCTCTTTAAAAAATTTGAGCATAGAAATAAAATTTTAGAACAAACCAAATAATTCTTTTATTTTCTTTTTTCTTAAAATCAATAAACCAAATTTAGTTTCCATCATTATCAACATTATTATCATCATCATATAAATTTATATTTAAAAATTTATTATTTCATTTAAATAATATACATAATTTAAATTTATTATATAATTATAATCTTAAATTTTAAAAATTTATTATCTCATTTAAATAATATACATAATTAAATTTATGATGTAATTATATTCTATTAAAATTGTTTGTACATATTTATTAATATTCAAAACTTTTATACACCATTTTATTTTAAAGATTATAAATAAGCTTAACATTATTAAATAAAATTAATTTTGTTACTTTAAAATAATTTTATTTCTAATTATAATTTTTTATTATTAAATTTATATTTTAAAATATGTAAATAAATTTAATTTCTTCAAATAATTATAGGTATAATCTTAACCACTCATATTTATAATTTCAACCATATTTCTAAATTTTTAATCAAATTTTATATAAAATTATTAAAAAATTCTAAATCATTTGAATATTTTAAAACCTTTCAATAAAATATTACATAAAATTATTCAAAATTATCAAAAAATATTTTATAAATAAATAATTATGATAAAGTATTTAAATAAATAAATAATTCCCTTACACATTATCAAATATTTTAAACTTAACAAAAAAAATTATATTTAGAATTTTATCAATATTTAGAATTTTATCAATATTATTAATAATTTTTTTAATTTGATTTGAAAAACACATATAAATGTTTTAATCCTAACAGAAATTATATTTAGAATTTTATCAATATTATAAATAAATTTTTAAGTTTGATTTGAAAAGCACATCGTATCACTTTTGATTTATCCAATAAAATAAAAATAAAATATTAAGCTTCATAAAAAAAATATTAAACGTGTGTAAATTTAACCTATGCCACTAATTATAATCTTCACATGATCTCTCCCGAATCCATTATCGCAGCGACACATTTAGGCAGCAGAGGCAGCGTCTACTAAATCTCTTCTGAGAAGCTAAAATTCAACAAGCCTATATATACATCATTTTCTCGGTGCACCCAATTATCAAAAATCGGTTCTGTGAGCACTAAGGATATATATTACACAAATTCGGTTAGCTTAGTTTCTACTTTAATGGCTTCGGAGATGTCTCTTGGTTACTGCAGCGCTGTACGAGAACCGACTCTGACAGGTGAGTTTGTTGCAGGGTGGGTGCGATGGAGTGAGCGGAAAACCACAGTCATTTAAGTTCAAGTCCGTCGCCGTTGCCCGAAGAGTTGACTACCTGGGCCATGTATGGATGGATGGCTCATGGATCCATCCATGAGCTCATAGAGTCTTTAAGACTCTGCAGCTTAATGGATAGCTTTCGTCGTTCAAGTTCAATAGGGGCGTTTTTATCATTGAACAATTTTTATAGTCCGTGCTACGAGACAATGGACTAATAAGTGTACCATTTTATAAAGATAAAAGAAGTTGGATTTAAATTTTAAGGGAATAATAAGTGTACCATTTTATAAAGATAAAAGAAGTTGGATTTAAATTTTAAGCATAGGTTACATTGGTTAGAACTTTAACCGGAAAAATAATTAAGATGAAAAAGTTTAATTTATAAGCCCCATACACAAGTGACTAACAAAGCATGAATGCTTATAAGAATTATGAAGATTTAATTTGAAACATATTGACCCACGTTTAAACATGATTCACATACCAAAAAAAATCCATTACTAGAAATATATTAATGGCAATTGCACTTGGTGGTGAAAAAAAATCCATTACTAGAAATATATTAATGGCAATTGTACTTGGTGGTGCAAAGGGATGTCGATTAAACATGATTCACATACCACATACACCCAAAAAAAAAAAAAATCCATTACTAGGAATATATCAATGGCAATTGCACTTGGTGGTGCAAAGGAATGTCGAAAAAAAATGTGTGAGAATGTTGAAATGTGAAGGCAATGTCAAGGACACAAGAAAGATGTTAAGGTTAGAGTAGTTCATTGTGAACTAAGAAAGATGGTTTTATTCTTAACAAAGGTGGAACATATTTTTGGGATGTAAATAGTATAAATGAGGCTATGGAGTGTGAGGATATAGAAATATATAAGAACATGAATTTTTTCTTTTAAGTTTAAGAATGATAATAAAAAAATGAAAGAGAAATAAATATGAGGAGAGGTAAATGAAAATGGTGATATATATTCACTTTGAGAAAGTTAAGGGTTTGAGAAAACAAGTAACCATGGGGTTTTGATTATACTCAAATCATTTAATTTTGTATAACTAAGGAACATATTTTTGGAATGTAAATAATACAAATGAGGCTATGGAGTGTGAGGATATAGAAATATCTAAGAACATGAATTTTTTTTTATAAGTTTAAGAATGATAATAAAAAAATGAAAGAGAAATAAATATGAGGAGAGGTAAATGAAAATGGTGATATATATCCACTTTGAGAAAGTTAAGGATTTGAGAAAACAAGTAACCATGAGGTTTTGATTATACTCAAATCGTTTAATTTTGTATAACTAAGGAACATATTTTTGGGATGTAAATAATACAAATGAGGCTATGGAGTGTGAGGATATAGAAATATGTAAGAACATGAATTTTTTTTTATAAGTTTAAGAATGATAATAAAAAAATGAAAGAGAAATAAATATGAGGAGAGGTAAATGAAAATGGTGATATATATCCACTTTGAGAAAGTTAAGGGTTTGAGAAAACAAGTAACCATGGGGTTTTGATTATACTAAAATCGTTTAATTTTGTATAACTAAGGAACATATTTTTGGGATGTAAATAATACAAATGAGGCTATGGAGTGTGAGGATATAGAAATATATAAGAACATGAAATTTTTTTTATAAGTTTAAGAATGATAATAAAAAAATGAAAGAGAAATAAATATGAGGAGAGGTAAATGAAAATGGTGATATATATCCACTTTGAGAAAGTTAAGGGTTTGAGAAAACAAGTAACCATGGGGTTTTGATTATACTCAAACCATTTAATTTTGTATAATTGAGGAAATGTGTAAGTAATGAATTTTTCTTTTTGTTACTATATTTCATAAAATCAAAGTGAGCCACGTTTTTTTAAATACCAAATTCTTATATCAAGCACCTTCTTAAGGCTTTTGACATAATCAACAAACAAATTGAATCCAAAACTTCACATTGATCTTGACATCAAGCACCTTTGACTTACCTTTTGGAGAATCAATATTATGACAAAATCGAACCCCTCCAAAAAGGGGTGTTCACACAGCTAATTTAAATTTTCCTTGATTACCAAGTCGAGTTTGATCCATGGACTGAGACCTTCCCAAGTTGATTCCAAAAGTATAGTGCTTTGATTGTTTGTTCAAGTTCGGTTCAAAATTCAAACCCATTCTCCATTTAAACATTTTTATATTAACCCTATCGAAATTACCCCCTAATTTATAAATTGCCTCCCCTAAAGGAATACCTTTTAATTGATTTTTGGGAGGGCACAATCCCAAGGTTAGGTCATTTATAAGAATCGTTGAATTTGATAGTTTGGTTTGATTGTCATTTTCATGAAATGTAATTAAACATTTGATTGAATGAATCTTTGATAGGCATGCTTTAAAAGGGAGGAAATGGTAAAATAGTATGATTTCAACAAAGATTCATTGATATCCCAATTGCAAATGAAACAAATGGCTTACGTTGAAGTGGTCCATTCACAAAATCAAGCTTTCCTACACAAGTTTGAAGCATCTTGATAGTACCTAATTTATCAATCATACCTAATAAATGGATCAATCCCTTCCAATGTCAACAAAAAAATAATTAAGACTGATTTGAAAAAAATATCTATTATACTCTCTTCGTTGACCTAACTAACAAACAAACCCAGTTCAAGTCTTCACCCCAAGCTTGACATCAAGCACCTCAAAATCACCTTTTGCAAAATCTGAATGAGCATGAAAATCACGTGAAAATCTAACCACTACAAGAAAATCACCCTCTAGAGGAGTTTTGTGCGAAAGCTCCAAAAAATGTTTCCTTTGACTGTTTATAGTAGAGGTTGCTACCGGAGGTTTTAGCCAAGGTTTTATTAATGGTGCACTTAAACGAGAAATAATGCAACAATACACTACCTTATACTATGTGGTAATGCATCATAAGTTATCAAGCGTTGAAGACAAAATACCTCGATATTGAAAGAAAACAAGTTTTTTTTTTAAATTTTAATGCTTTACTTTTCCAATACATTTAATACAACCAAACACAGTAGAGCATAATGTTATGAAACACATCGAGCCCTTTCAATTTTTATGGATAATGCACGGTTTTATTGTAAAGCATTGGTGCTTCATAAATAAATGGAACATTGAGATAGGATAAAATAGTTGGCAATCTAAGTTTATTAATTAAACGATGAGAGTTAAAGAATTAAACACACTCGTGCACATTATAATGTTTCAGCACCAAAATAATGGAATAAAAATATAGTTTAATATTTTTTAAAATCTCCACAAATTCCATGGTGTGGTAATGTTGAACAAACACACTAGTGTGTTTTAAGCACTTGTGCATTACTTCAATTCCACAACACGCCAATTAATTATGTGCTTTATGGAAACATGCGCTACAGTGCCACATACTATAAAGTGCACCATGATAAGGTAAAATAAAATAAAAAATTCCTACCCCATAGTTTCAATTTTTTTAGAAGAGAGAGTGTCGATGCGAGACATTCTTGTACATGCGTACCATCTTCAATGTTACTTAGTTGTCGTATTCCCCCGCCCTTCAATTCGTCAATGGATTAGATAGATTTTCCAAACACAGAAGAAGAAAAAAATCACAAATATTTATTTCTTGTATGCGTGGCAACCATGCCTCGTAATTAGGCAAGACACCAAGTTAAGTGTTCTTTACTTACTTAATTGAAATTTTAGCAAATTAAAACTGAAAATTTAGTAATAATTTTGTTGTTTTTCAATTACTTATTTATTTATAATTACCATGGATATAAACCTTTTTTTTAACAAAGACGGGTATTTTTATTAAAAAAAGGAATGTTGGTCTCCATTGACAATTGTCAATCAACTTGATTACAAAATTCTGAAGAAAAAAAACCAGAGAATTAACAAAGAATTACGGAAAGAGAAAGGGACACCCATTTAAACAATTTTCAACTGCATGTTATAGGATTGGATGGAAGTAACTGGGTTCCTCATTTATGCTAAGAAACCCTTGAGGCAGAAGACAAGCTTTATAATATGGAAAGAGTCACACTTATCGAAAAAATTCAATATAATCCTGATTCGCTGTAGAATTGAGTTTAGAGCAGAATTATTTAGGCTATCAAATGAATTTAGTGCCTTTATCAGCAACTCGAAATCTCCATAGATTTGGACAGACTTATATCCTTTTTCCTTTACCAACTGACTAGCAAAAAGAAGGTTGTAGCTTTCAGCCTGGTTTTTGGACATGGAGCCAATCCCTCAGCTGAAACTGAAAGAGGACAATCTGTCCGGCGAGAAGACCAAGCCCCCCGCTCCAAAGGCTCTCGGGTTCCCCTTGGAAGCGCCATCAAAAAAAAAAATTGTTGAGGGAGAATTCATCCAAAAAGAATTTAAATCTTCAAAGTTCCCACGAAACCTCCAAGAGGGAAGGCTGACAGGCTTTTCACCACTCAACGTTTTATTCACATTTTTAAATTTAGAACCCAGCCACAGTAAAGACAAAGAGGACTGCGGCCGTCCTATAGACTCGACAAATAAGGATAAGGCTTTGAAGGCGACTGTTTGAGGAAACGGCCGTTGTTCATTGAAAATGCA
The DNA here is from genome assembly GCA_001517045.1 of Pseudotsuga menziesii. Lineage (NCBI taxonomy): Eukaryota > Viridiplantae > Streptophyta > Pinopsida > Pinales > Pinaceae > Pseudotsuga > Pseudotsuga menziesii. The sequence goes on along the minus strand of LPNX010320941.1, from coordinate 885,755 downwards.
GTAGTTTCGTGATAACCAAATTGACCACCACGTCATTTTCAAAATCGAATGCCAATTGGAGTGCAAAATTGGAGAATTTGATTTCAGTGGATGCCGACCATGCCAAGCAGAGTAACACATTTTTACTGAATGCTGAATTGGAAACAAGCTCTGCAATTCCAGGAGGACATGGGCCCAAACACATTTAGAAAATTCACAGTCTACAAGAAGGTGATCGGCTGACTCCGTAGCTGATTTGCAGAAACAACAACGAAAAGGACCGTTGAATCCTCTTTTCAATAGATTATCGCCTGTCAAAATCTTGATATTCAAAAGTAACCAAGTAAAAGAATTTACTTTCGGTAGGCAATGAGAATACCATACAGTTTTCCAGATCGCTGGTGAAAAACAAGAGGAGTGAGTTGCTTGCAAAGCCTTGAAACCTTTGGCTGTTGTGTAATATCCATCTGAACCCCATCCCCAACAATCTTTATGAGAGATATGGACAGGAGCGAGACCAATTAGAGAGGAGAGCAACAAAAAAAAAAATTGGATAGTAAGAGAAGCAGGAAGGTCGGGGAATGACCAGCCAACCCAATTTCCATCTCTATCCCAAGAGCAGATATCTGCCAGACGAAGCAAACCTTTACTCCTTACCCAATTCATAATATCTGATAACTGATAATTATTGGAGAGAGGAGGGTGCCCGAAAATATTATCCTCCCAAAGATGGATCCTCTTCCCATTTCCCAGGGATCTAAAGAGATGTAGCTTAAAGAAATCAAACCCTTTTCTGCAGGAGTTCCAGATAGCAGAGCCTGTTGGAGTATTAACCGAGGTAACATTTCTAAAAGAGCCCCTGTGAAGATATTTCATTCGAAAAATCCTACTGACTGGATGCTTTTTTTCCTTGAATAGCTGCCAAATCAGCTTGCCACTCATCGCCAAATTAGCCAGACTAGGATCATGAATTTGAAGGCCACCTTGTAACAAGGGATGCTTAAGCACATCCTAGCTTACCAGGTGCATCTTATTTTGGCCACCTTTTCCGTCGTTCCAGAGAAAATCTCTCAAAAGTTTAGAGATATGAACCGAGATAGACTTTGGAGCTAGAATCAGAGAGGATTGAAAAATTGGGAAGGTTGAAAGTACTGATTTAATCAAGATTAATTTCCTAGACTTGGTTAACCACTGGCCACCCCAATAAGTGATTTTTCTCTTTAAATTAGCAAGCAGATCAAGCCAAAGAGAAGGAGAGGACAACCCAAGGGTTAATGGGAGCCCCAAATACGTTATCTTCTCCCACTTGTCAAAGCCTGGAAATCCCATGGAGTCTATTATTCGAAGGATGGTCGAGTGTTCAACATTCCAGCCATATAATGTGCTTTTGTTTTTATTTATCAAAGCTCCTTAGATTAGGCAGAATTTTTGTAAGATAACATTAAAGGCCTGAGCGATCTTCAATGAGGCTCCTCCGAGAAGAAGAGAATCATCAGTGAAAAGTGCATGGTTGATTGGATCCACACCCCTATCAATCTTAATGCCCGGAATATACCAAGCTTCCTTTTCTGCTATTAGCTTCCTGCTGAGTGTTTCAGCCATTAGGATGTAAAGGAAAGGGGACAATGGACAGCCTTGTCGAAGACCTCTGGTTGCTTTGAAAAATTCAGAGGGTCTACCATTAACCTAATGGTTCTATCCAAGGCATATCTACACATGCTTTGATCATATTTACAAATTCAGAGCAAAACCCAAACGAGAGTAGAACATCATAAAGAAAGGGAAGCTTTACTCGATCGAAGGCGTTCTTCATATCCAACTTTATTAACATACCTTTCTCCTTTCTTTGAAAGATTGAATGAAGAGCTTCCTGAACTTGTATGACATTGTCCACAAGATGTCTACCTTTAACAAATCCCCCCTCGAGTGGAGAGATCAGCTTTCCAAGCAAAAGTTTTAGTCTATTAGCAAGGAGTTTTGCCAAAATCTTATATGAAGCATTACACAGCTAAATCGGGTGAAACCTGTCGAAGGAAGAGGGGTTAATATCCTTTGGGATAAGGGCGAGGAAAGTAGAGTTGGTTCCCCCTCCCACTTTGGCTTTTTTTTGGAAGGCAGACACCAGACAGAGAATATCTGATTTGATAATTGGCCAACAGACTTTATAGAAGTGAATTGAAAAGCCATCCGGGCCAGGAGCTTTGTCAGACTCCATAGACCAAATGACATCAACAATTTATTTTTCTGAAAAGGGTTTCCTTAAGATATGGTTGTCCTTTGCATTTACAAGAGAAGGCACATTATCCAGAAATTTAGATGACACTTCCTGATCAATAAGACCATCATCTTAAAACAGAAGTTGGAAATGTCTATTCGCTGATTGTTTGAGGAGATCTTGACCTTTAATGATGACCCCATCGCTGGTGGTGATTTTCAAAATGTGATTTCGGGAGAGCCTAGCCCTACACTGATGAAGAAAGAAAGCAGTGTTCTTGTCTCCTACCTTCAGCCAGAGACTTCTAGACTTCAACCTGAGATGTTCCTCCTCCTTCCTAAAATATTGAGTGGTTTTATACTGGGCAAATTGCTCCTGGGATTTTTTAGAAGAGGTTGTTTCTCTCTCTTCCATGCCAATTTGAATAGCAAATAACTCAGCCACGTTTTCCATTCTACCTGGGAAACGATGTCCAAAAAACCGCATCTCTCAATCCACAATGGACTAAACTTGAACGATATTGGACCAAGTTCTTCTTCTTTCTCAAACTACAGAGAGATAGGATGATGATCGGATGTGAGCTTAGGAATAATTTTTGAAGAGATTATGGTTTTTCCATCCATCAACATGATATGAACAAGGAATCGGTCCAGCCTAGCAAAGATGCCTGCGTTTCCCACTCTGTGATTGGACCATGTGGAACACCCAATTTTTCATTTTAAATATGTTAAATCCCAGGCATGGATCAATTCTTCAACAAAATATTGCATAAAATATTTTCCATAGCACCCTCCTTTTTTCTCATTCGGGGCTAGAGTAATATTTAGATTACCAACTATTATAATGTTGACGGGGGAATTGGACTCTAGGAATTCAGAAATCGTTCTCCAAGAATCTTGCTTTTCTGAGTAATTAACAGGAACATAGAGATTAAAGAGGGCATAAGAGGTCTTACTGGAGAGATGGAAGAGCTTTGAAAATATCAGGTGGATAGTGACAAACCAATTTTTTAACTGGAATTTCTCAGCACTCCAAAGAGTAGCTAAACCACCACAGGATCCTCTGGCACTAACAACTTTGCCAACGGTTAGTTTCCATTTATTTTTACTAATGAGAAGAAGGGATTCCTCCTCGATCTTTGCCTCTTGGAGAAGTAGGATTTCAGAAGGAACCATTTTCATTCAATCTTTTACTGCTTCGACTTTGAGAGGATTCCCCAATCCCCTACAATTCCAAAAGGTGACTTGCATTACTTACCCAAGTGAGAGGGAGTGTTAACTCCCTTTGGGGGGTTGGTTCTCTTATTCCTCCCGCAGGACATTTCGAGAGTAGATTGACTTCCTTGCACCTTTAGCCTCTTCTTCGCGGATCTCCTTCCTTGACTTCCTGCCTTTTTTGGAATGCTGCTCAAAAGTGTCATCTTCAGAAGATCCAAAACTGACAGGTTGCTTCTTCCTTGTAATAACTGCATAAGAAGGAGGAGAGATGGAACGAATGGGAGAGTGAGAGGGACCTCCTTCCCCATGAATCGAAGAAGGAGGAGGGCTAGCACAAATGGGAAGAGAAAGGACACCTTCTCCAGGAGGAGAAAGGCCAACTTGTTCCTAGGAGGCTGAAATGACTTCAGACTCCAACTCATGCTCTTCGAATTTTTGCACTTCACCTTCTTCAAGGAAATCTTTAGGAGGAGAAAGCACTGCAAATGGATTTGAAGGAGCTTTAGGTAGGCCATTAGCCTGAGGTTTCACAACATCACCATTCACAGATTTTCCTTTACCTTTCTTCCTAGGCCCTTGATTAGAGTTTCCTGCTTTTTGGACTTGGGTCCATTGATCATCTTTCACTATTGCATTTTCCTCCTCTGATTTTTTTTTGCAGTTCTGGGCAAAATGACCATAACCATGGGAGAATCTGCGTTTGAACGGAATTTGTTCATAATCTAGCTCCTGTATATGAGACCACTCTGCTACCGTCAACTTTATTGCCTCAGGCAGGCCTATCTCCAGGTCAACTTCAACACATATTCTAGCACAAGCATATTGATCTTTCCTATCAGCTCTATCAATGTATTTACCAAGCTTGTTCCCTATGGTTTCGAGGGATTTAGAGCTCCAACAGTGCAAAGGAAGGTGCGGGAGACGAACCCAAACAAGGACAGCAGACGGGACGTCTTGAGAGGGGTCAAAGTTAGGAGTCCACTTGTTCAAGTAGAGTCCCTGAGGACCCATGAAATAAGGGCCATTACGAAAGATTAGATATTTGTCCTCTGCAGCATCAAAAACAAAAACATAGTAACCTCTTCCGACGAAATGACTTCGGATATCCTCAGAAACTAACGACCTCCAGTTCCTCTGCACCTAACCATCAATGGCCTTTGGAGAAGGCCAAAGCCCGGTAAATTGACCGATGAGGCCACGCTCAGCCAGATTTAATGTCGAATGACATGTCCGGTCTGCAGGAAGCTCCACCGAAGGGATATCTACTTTCTTGACAAATTTTTGAGAAGGGGCCCCTTTCTTCTTACCACAGGAAGCAATCACTCTCTTGAAGGCTTCGAGGTCAGGAGGGAGAGGAGGAATCTCACCATAATTCATCCAATCTAATCCCAAACCAGGCTGCAAGCCAACTTGCTAGAAATTACAACGAAGATGTTGGCAGTCTCCTAGAAAGAAGGAGCCCAGCCAAGCCAATCCAAACAAAAGCCTCCACGAAGCCTGCACAACCTACAAACTTTGCAAAGGAAGCAAAACGAATTCAAGAACGAACCATCATATTCAAACTGCGATCCACCCTAGCAGAACCTCCGGGGAGAGACTTCAGCGCACTCGAGAACAGAGGAAACTTCTTGGAGCCACCTTGGACCCACTCCAAAATCTCCAAGCAGAAGGAAGAGAGCCCAAATGGCACCTTCAGCAGCCAAACCACCAGCGAACTAGAGACAGAACGACCAAGAAGAGCCTCACGTCCTTCAGAAATTTAAATGCGTTTTTGGAGCCCAAACAAAACCAAAATTAGACATCCAAATTCGTAAGTTCTAAATTTGGTCTTTAGTCTTAGGCTTTTACCCAAATTTATGGCTATAAACTTCTAAGTTAGTTAATCAATGCATGGTTTATTCAAAATAAACATCGTAGACAATGTTTATTACAACTAAAAAGCACACCATAAAATTAAAAATTAAAAATAAAAATAATGGCAATCAATGTTCTTTACAATACAACGAAGCATCGATATTGAACACACTTCTCCATTGTTTTCTATTTAATATGGTGTAAAATGAAGAATTTGATGCTTTTTAATGTTACAAATGCATAAGAAAAGCTAAAAAAATTGTTCATATGTTTGCGCTGCACTTTTTATTAATAAAAATCACCATTCACGATGTATTTGTAATATGGAGAGGCACCATTAAGGATGCAAAATATATTACAAACGCATAGTAAAAAAATTAGGCAAAATGTGTTGATATATCAAGGTAGCTCTCTTGAATACCTAGAAGCACTAAACAATGTGCATATGAATATTGAAACTGCACCACATAAACATAGAATTTTAAACCAAACATTTACGTATGCAGTGCGACTTATAATACTTGAGTACCGATTGTGGTGCGTTATTATGTTATAAACACATTAGAAATAAATAAATACAACGATAGTTAGTGCATTTTATTATACAATGAAGCATTGGCGATGATGCTTGTTAATGTTATAAACGCTCCAAACAAGTTTTAAAAATTGGTCATATGTATGTGATGCATTTTTTATTAATAAAAAGTGCTAGCGACAATGTGTTGGTAATATACATAAACATTTTTAATGGTGTGTATTGTATTACAAACACATCATTTAAACATGTAAAGTTGCAAACACCCATAATATTGATTCTTTATATTATGAATGCATTGTAAAAAAAATTAACGTAGCTATATTGAGGTGCTCTTTTTAATACCTAGCACCCGAGATGTAGCTATATTGAGGTGTTGTTTTTAATAGCTAGCACCCGAGATGGCATGTATAAATATTTAAACTGCATTGAATAAACATAGAATCTCTAACTTAACATTTAGATATGTGGTGCATCTTATAGTACTTGAGCACTGATTACGGTGCATTATTATGCCATAAACACATCATTCATCATTTTCAACTAGTGAATATTCCAATAGGTCAATGCTCTTTGAATTTTGGGAAAGCATTGTTCCAGTGCATATGTATATTTTGAACGCATCCTCGAGGTGCCTTGTGTTAATTTAAAACATTCCACCGGTGGTATTGGTGCATTTTAAAACGGGAGCAATGATGAATAGTGCCAACTTCCACACCATATTAAGGGTGTGTTGACCACCTAACCAAATAGGTGGGCAACCATATACCA
>LPNX010320941.1:723803-877458 GCA_001517045.1 Pseudotsuga menziesii | reverse complement strand
TGACTCAAATGCATAATAGAAACATCCCGGAATAAACATCGGGTTACAATATATGAAATACATAGAAGAATACATTCCGAAGTTACATATACATCAACACCATGTACCTTGAAGATGAGAAACAAGTACCTAATTTAAAGTTTTTTTCAAGCGAGGTAGCTCTTCTTCTTATATTTTCCCAATGAAATTTTTGCACCCCTGCGAGGGATTTTGTAATGATATATCAGCATGAATGTCTAGTTTTTGTATAACTTAGTTACCTAGGACTTTTTCATTAGTGAAGTCCTTTCATCGAGTGCTTTTTCCCTTGGATAATTAAAATTATTTTTTAGTCATTTTAATTATCTGAGTTTTTCACTCAAAAACATCTCGAAAGTGGTGAACGGAATTATAATGATCAAGTCCACAGGGTGAATAATGCCTAGGAATGTTCTATGTAACCATGCTAGACATTATCCATAGTGTTACGAAATTTCATTAACTTTTACCTAGGATTTTTTAATTTTTGGTGATTAAAAATTGTGCCTCACCATAAAAATGTTGTAATGAAAAGAGGGTTAAGTGGCACCTAATGCCCACGACTAGGGGTATGGGTACTCAAAATCAATTTCATGAGTCCCCATACACCCTTGGGCAAAGTTTGAAATCATTCGGACAAGTCTTGCTAGGGTTTTGAACACATTTGTCTAAGTCAATCAAGAAAATCGGGAAAATTGGCAATTAATTAGAATGACAAATTTTTGGAAACTGCCTAAAGTCACTTAGAGAGTGGAAAAATTGTTTCCTAAAGTCAAGTTATGTTCCTAAAATTACATTAGAGGCAAAAAAGGGCCCCCCATGCAAGTGTATCACAAGTTTGAAGTTGCCTCCCTAGGGGGGCGCCCTCCCTCTTCATGGAAATTGAGATAATTAAAAATCAACCAAAGTAAGGGGTCTCACTTTGGTGGTCCCCCCCTTTGGGCCTAGAATGAAGATTAAAAATATTAGAGGGGGGTTTTCCCCCCATTTGTATTTGGTTTCTCGCCTTATGAGGCACCCCCAATAAAAGTGTGCCCCCCTCTCTGAGCTCCCACTCTCCTCATTTTGATAAGTGGTTTGCATGCACTTGGGCTCTTTCCTCAACTATTTCCTATTTAAGGAGGCTTTACATCCTCATTTGGGCCATACATTTTTCGATGCTCTTTCTCATTCTCTTCTTTCTTGCTCTCCTTCTCTCCCATTTTTAGGCCATTGTAATTTTCAGCCATTTTAGTTAATTGAAATCTTTGGAGGAATCTTATGTCCCATTCTGTTCTTGGATGACTTTCTTCCATGCTCAAGTAGTTACTCAAGTTTTGAGAGGCCAAGGAAGCAAATTTATTTGCTTTGGTAAGGTTTATGGTAATTTATTTGCCATAGATTATGTGAGTTTTTGTTTTTGTAGTAAAGAATTTCATACATTTTATTGGTTGAAGTTTATGATTTATTTGCTCATTATATGAATCTCACCCTCTTTTAGTTGTGTAGCAAAGATCTTATAAGTTGCAGGTTATTTGGATTGAAGAGTGGGATTCCTCGGTTTGATGCCCCATTTTTCAAATCTTGAAGAGAAAAGGGCAAAATTTCTCCTTCACACATATAAATTTATGAATATTGATTTTAGTTTGTTGAATGTTTTAAAGTTGATTTAGCTTCTCATATACTCAAGTTTATTTGAAGTTATTTACTTGTCAATTTTTTAGAAATTTTGTATATGTTTTCCCCTAACATTCGAATTTCCCCAAAGTTATTTTGGGCATATTCTATAATTTTGTGTTTGTTGGTCTTTAGCAAGTTGCTGTTAAAACAAGGTGAAACTCTTCCAAGTTTCAATCGTCGAAGGGTGCAAGGGATGCCATAAAGGAAGGGTTTCAAGGCCATCACCGAGAATGAGGTGAAAATACTATTTTTCTACCTCTTTGTTCTCTTTATTTTTCGTTGAAATTTCAATCATTGTAACAAGTCCAAGAGAGTCTCTTTGACTTGATTTTCTGTTGCATTTCAAGTTGCATTTTAATTTCATTTGTTTGCCATACATTGCTTGCAACAAAAGTTGGGCTTTCCCACCGTTGAATAATCAATTTTTGATTGGCTTGGGGTTAGTTTAGTTTGTATTTATTTTTTCAAATTTTATTTGCCCACACCTTGCAAATGATTCAGCTTTGCCATCCTTGCAAAATCGTGTTGGCTTGTATTGTATTTTTTTTTATTTTCATATTACCCACACCTTTCATGTGTAATATCCCAATTTTGACCCCTTTGCATTAAAATTGTACATGATGTAAATACCGTTATTTAATCATGGTGAGGAGCTCAAGGCCAAAGCCCCGCCATTGATTTAGTGTTTTATGTATCAACAATTAAAATCGATGTCGATGGTTATCGTGCTAGCCAGGCACAGTAAAAATTGACACATCATGTAAATATGCAATTTAATAAAAATACCCACAACTAGCTATGACAATGCAAGAAAGAGATGGGGGCATGATTTCACAAGGAATAGGGAGGGAAATTATTCAAACCCTTGAGCCAATTGTGTAAAGCCAAATGTCAACGACATAACCCATAAAGCTCTCAACTACCCATTTTGTCTTTTGTGCCCAATCATTTAATTCTTCCAGAAGTTGGTTGAGGTAGTTAATGCGTTGGGAATGGAAGAGTATGCTAGCCAAAATTCGTATTGGGGAAACCATCAGTCTTGGGAAAACGAATTTTTGCTTTTGGGGAAAGAAAACACCCACAAATGTCTACCCATTCCATTCCTCATTCACGTTTTTTCTCTTCCTCACGCAGCTGGAACTAGATGGGAGTTTCCTTCATGTTTTTCTGTTGTTTTCCTCATTTTCCATGCCTGGGAAATTCGTTTTTGGTTTTGCACAGTGGATGGGAGAAGAGATTCATGATTTGGGAGCTTGAAGAGGTCATTTTTTCTCCTGTGATGTCCATGAGCGTTTGTTGAAATCGATTTTCTCTCCCAGGGTTGTTTTCCCTTCTACCAATTCGTTTTTTGGTTCCCAGGACATTTTTCTTCATCCCCAACATTTGTGTTTGTTGTTATGTGCGCCCTTGTTTTGGCCTACAAGACTTAGGAGTGGAAGAGGCCCATAATTGGCTTGATAAACCTAGTGAAGAGAGGAACATCACAGAAAGAACCAGAGGGGTTGGCTATTCTTCTATGCACACCCTGAAGAGCACTGGAAGGGAAGGTATGGCCTGAGGGACTGTGTAGCAGTGAAGGGAATACTTCCTTGTGTTGGGTGTGTAGGTATTGTGGAGGCCAATCTAGATAGATATTGTGCGGGTGTCCATAGCTCTGTGGTTGAGCTCACTAGCTTAGCAATTCATCCTTTCCACTACCTTAGCATCATGATAAACCCAACTTTAGATTGGCTTGGCTGAACCTTTGTGTGTATTTGGCTATGTGTGAGCCTGTTGTTCCCTATTTTCTTGTGGAAATCATGCTCAGCTCAGTGGTGGTAGTTGTGCTGAGAGATTGATGAGCACAATCGTCCTATGGTTGGGTGGAACGTTGTAGCGACATAACTAGTTGTGGGACAGCTCATTTACAACATAAGTGATCTCTTGTATTTTATGTATTAATCCTGCAATGTATTTGTCTAATGAAATATTATGAACATGTTGAATGCTTGAATGAATTATTTGCTTCCGCTGTATTTTCATTTATTATGCATATGCATATGTATCTATTTTACTTTCAATGCATTTGTGTTTATGTTCATGGGGCTAGATCCCCGGTTTGATAGATAGAGTAGTGTAGTCGCGTCCTCTCTCTCAACGAGTAGAGGGGAGGGGATGTGACAACATGTGAGTTGGCTTTGCCACACTTGCAATATTGTGGTTCCTTGTATTGTTCATAGTTGTTAATTATTTGTTTTGTTTAGAGTAAAATAAACCTTACCTCACTTTGGCCCCATATTCACTCCCCTTCTCGGTTCGTCTGATCCTGGGTGATAAGAAAGGGCGAGAGATTGAATTGGAGAGATTAATAGGCACTTTAACCATTTATCGCAATATTGAGAAAATAAGGACTCGTTGTGGAGCTAGAGGGGTAAAGGATGTTGGGAGCCTTGTGGCACTTAGTGTCCCCTTGATGAGCACCCTGCTTTCCTTGGGACTAATTTGTGGAGGTAGGATGGATCCTTGTGCTCTCCTGTTGAGAACCCAACAGTTTCTCTCAATTGAGGGATAAGGGTTAGAGGTAGACACACTGGTTAGATTTAATTTTCTTATACAAACATTAATCGCCTAAGCTAAAGAGAGACCATAAAATAAACTAAAATCTATAGGACCACTTGCAAAACATCGCATCCTTTTATTCCATTTACTTTCACAGTCTTCTTTATTATTTGGTTCAATCTATTACAAGCATATTTTGTACATATTAGTCCATTCGCTTAAAGTATTTTACATGTGTTAAATGTGGTTATTTGTCTATCATGGTGAATGAATAGTTTAGTGTAATTTGTATATTTTGGCAAATTTTGTTGTATCTTCTATTAAGTTTGTGACTCCATAACCCAAACTAAGTAGGCACTGGTTATCTTTATCTTGCAATTGTATTTGATTCATGTACAAACAAGGATTTTCTTGTCATTATATTATTGCACACTTGCACGGTTGCTTGTCATTTAACTAGTGGAACATTAATAATTTACAGCTCCCAATTAAACTCTACAAATAAACTTAGTAAGTAGGTATTACCCCCCTTGACGTTTTGGGAGTTGGGGTCTAAACAGAGGAGTTTGGAATCGAGGTGACCGTTGGGTTCTAAACTCATAGTTGCCCTCAATAACACACCTAGCGGTTGGGAGACTTATATGTGGTGAGGTGTGTTTTAGGCGGCAATAGGGTGCAACATGATAATTTATATTGCATTGTTACTGGTGTGTTGCGTATATTTAACATTTCATATAGTGCATTCTATTTTTTAAGAAACATTAGTTATGTTAGAAAACAATTTTGAAACAAAACTAATTTAAATTATGAATAAATAAAAATTATTGTTTAATATAAGTGTTTATCTTGTATGTGTGTGTGTGCATGCAAGGACCTAGTGAATGGTGTATGAGAATTAGATACATCATCAATCATAGAGGAAGTAGTAGCGATTCAACCCATACAACTTTGTATGGGAGACATGGGACGCCCAAGAGAGGGAGGGATTTTGTTAGGCAACAAATTTCCAAAAAGAGCATGAAAAGAGCAGAAATAGAAAAGAAAGAGTACTCCACGCCTTAATAATGAAGAACAAAGATGAATAGGAAGCCTCTTCGAGGAGGAAACCTCCTTATACACAGTATTAAGTACACAATACAATATAAGATACATGATTCAAATGAAAATGTCTCCTTCCTATATATAGGAGACAAAGAGGTACAATTACAACTAATGGACCCAAGTTGATGTAACTAATATAATAATACTAATGACAATTACCACTAATAGGCCAAAGACGACATCAAAACTAATATAATGTGCCACACTATAGGAGTGATGTGCCCAACATTTAGGGCTTAACATGCCCCTCCCCTTCAAACAGGTGGTTTACTGAACGCTTGATTACTTGTAGATGCTTATGTATGAAGGACTCATCTTCCCATGTTGAATCTGTAATTGGTAAGTTTTTCCAATTTATGAGGTACTCAATGATAGCCCGATTTCATAGTTGTTTGGTTCTTGTTTTAGTGATTTGTTCAAGTTCCCATACGATGTTTCCTTCTTCAAAGATCCTTTCACTTTAGGGCTTAACATGCCCTTACCCTTCAAACGAGTGTTTTCCTGAACGCTTGATTGCTTGTAGATGCTTATGTATGAAGGACTCGTCTTCCCATGTTGAATATGTAATTGGTAAGTTCTTCCACTTTATGAGGTACTCAATGATAGCCTGATTTCATAGTTGTTTGGTTCTTGTTTTGGTGATTTGTTCAGGTTCCCATACAATATTTCCTTCTTCAAAGATCCTTTCACTCCAAAGTTGATATGCATGTTGGTTCATCCTATTTTTTGACATAAATAGGTTTTCCTTCAGTGTTTGGAGAACTTCTTGCTAGTGTTCTATGTGATCTTCCACAACTTGAACTTTAGATTTTCCTTTTAAGGGAGATGTGATAGATGGAGGTCGGTACCCATAAAGTCCATAAACAAAGACATTTTTAATGATGTATGGAAAGAACTATTGTACCACCATTCTTCCAAAGACAAGCATTTCACCCATTGTGTTTGTTTATTAGCTGCAAAGCAATGAAGATAGCCTTCCAAACATTTGTTCACTATCTTAGTTTTCCCATGAACTATGAGTACCCAAAGAAGAAGATAATTTTTTCCAAGATTTTCCACTGGAAAATGGATCTATATTGCTTTCAATAATCTTCGGGTTTCCATGTAACTTCTGCATTGTTTCGATGAAGGCCTCCACTACTGTACTTGCATTAAAAGGGTGAGAAATATATATATGTAACATGAGTCCTACTTTTGTATACCATTACCACTGGTGTAGAGTAAGAAAGTTGGCTAGGCCTAAGTATATCATCCTCTAACATATCTTCAACCATGTGCTCCATTTCATTATTGTGGCAATAGGGGTATTTGTGCTGCTAGAAGGAACACTTCTTGGAGGATGGCCCAAATATTGAATAGGTGAAAGACTTTTTGGAATATATTCAAATACCTTGGAATGTTTATTAATTACCATTTGGAGATCTGGAGAAATAGGATCCTTAAATGTTTGAACCTCTAGTGATCATAACTGTGCAATTACACCTTGTTGTCCCTCTTTAAACAATTTTTTCCATACCATTATAGCTAACCACCTTGCTTGGTTTCCCTGTGATACCATTTAACACGTATTTTTTCCTTCCCAGGAAAACATCATGAAAAGCTTCTAAAACTTTAAAGCCATTATTCCTAATGATTGTAACCATCGAACCCCTAGTAAAAATCAGCACCACCCATTGAGATAGAAATCATGGGACTCTTCAATACATATTCCCCCATAGTAAGACTCATATTATGGAATTTCCCTAAACAATTGATAGTTTCTCCTCTAATGATTACTTGAAATTCTGGTGTTGGGTATACAAAGCAATTGAGATCTTTGGCTACTAACAGTGAAAGAAATTATGAGTACTACCAAAATCAATCAATGCCATTATCATTTTCTTTTTTATATATCGTTCGACTTTGATAGTTTTAGGAGTGTTAATTCCAATGAAAGCATGCCAAGATATGGTGGGATTAATCACTTATATTTTATCCCCTTGCGGTGTTTTCTGGACTTTTGGTTCTTCCTCTTCATAATCTATGTAGAATAATTTATTTTCTCCACACTTATGTTCCTTGATATACTTTTTATCACAATTAAAGAATATACATGTTGCTCTTCTTTCCTCTAGTTGTTTAGGTGTCATCCTTTGAGGTGGTTTAGAATAAGGAACATCATTCTTTCTATATGTGTTGGAAGTGGTATTTCTAGTATCCATCACCATATTTTTACTTTCAATCTTCCTGCCATCATGAAAGTCTTCTCCAATGATGGTGGTTTGAAGAGACGCACCTCATGTTGAATGTTATCCTTCAAGGTTCCAATAAAGAGATCAAACAAATCATATTCTAAAATGTTCTTCACTTCAAATGATTAGCTTTTGCTAGAAGGCTTAGCTTCTGAAACTGTTTGATGTGCTCTGTAACTGGACCTTTTTACTTGATATTTCTTAATTGAATAAAGAAGGTGTTGCTATTAATATTCCCATACTATGCAAACAATTCTTTTGTGAATATAGACCAATGTATAATAGACTCATTTCTACAAAGCCATTTGTACCATACAAAGTGACTGGGCTCTAAATATAATGATGTAATGGTTACCTTTTGCAAAGTGGGCACCCACTGTAGATCAAAGAATTGCTCCATCTGGAATATACATGTTGTTGTACATTTCCATCAAACTTTCACATTTCAATCTTCAAAATTTGGGTACCCCTTAGTGACCATCCCTGATTACTTCCATTATGGGAATGCTTATTATCCTTTTCATCATGAGTACCTTGGAACACATCATCACCTGTAGGGTATCCTTTGAATTTTGGATGATATTAGCAATATTTTCATATTTTCCTCCATATGTCTCATCAACATCTCCTCTATATTAAGTAAATCGACTGCTTTCATAGCCCCCTTCACATTTTCCTCCATATGTCCCCTCTTATCTTCCAATTTGGACATTTGAGAATATAGGCCTTCCATTTCATCATATGTATGGGATCAATCCTCAGGTGGTTTGAGTGGAGTGTGATTTTTTCCATTGCCTTTGGGTGGAATTTTGAACAATATAAATAGAGATCACACCCTTGTGTTCACCTCAAATAGTTCCTTCTACTAAAAATTATTCAAATTTAGAATGGTGTACCTTTATCAAACCATGATTTGAAGACTGATTTTTTAGTCGACCTCCCAACTAAGATAACTCTGAAAAGTTAGACCCTATGAGACTGAAAAATACTCCTCAAGAAGCTTGATATCTCCTTTTTTCAATGTTGTAGGTATGACCTAATTCGTAGGTGCCAGTAAAAAGATATGGAAAATCTACCAACACTTGTTATTTTTGGTCCTTACAGAAGAGCAAACTTGTACAGACTTCCACATGTCAAATGTTTTAGATCTGAGTCTAAAAATGATAACAGAGATATAGTGTTTTATTTTATTTCTTATGCAATAGGTCTCACTCAATTTGGATCTATCATGCTCTAGATATGCTCGTTTTCCCTAGAACACATGTTTGAGACTAGTTGTTTGGATGTTTGGACTAGTCAGAAACCCCAACTTTCAATGCAAATAACTCTGGATTTGTAAGGATTTAGGTTCTGAAAATTATACCACATATATTTCATCCCTTTTTTAAGATGGGTTCCACACCTCACTGTCTGAAACCTTCTAGAAATAAAATTATAGTGAAATTTCAAAGATGAATCATTTTGCAAAAACCAGTCCCAAGGAAAGAGCTCTAATACCTTATGCTAGCCAAAAAAATTCGAAAAAGAACATTCAAAGAGAATAAATAGAACAGAAATAGTATTCCACACCTTAATAATGAAGAACAAAGATGAATATCAAGCCTCTTTGAAGGTTCAAACTCCTTATACAATGTACTAAGTACATAAGACAATATAAGATACTTAATTCAAATGAAAAAGGTCTCCTTTCCATATATAGGAGACAAAGAGTTACAATTACAACTAATGGACCCGTGCCTACATAACTAATATTATAATACTAATGAAAATTACCACTAATATACCAAATCCGACATCAAGGCTAATATAATGTGCCACACTATAGGGGGAATGTGCTCAACATTTAGGGCTTAACGTATTTGTAACCTAGACCTATTACTTCAAAGACTAGTGCCCTTTTGAGGAATGTTGGATTCCTCAAGTTTTACGAGGGGAATAAACCCCTTACGAGAAATTTTCACTTATTAATCCATTTTATATTTTGTTGGGATCACGTGAGACAACCATTTAGGTTCAGTCTCAATCTGTGGTATCACCCAACAAAGGAGAACATATATTTTATTACTGGTTTATCTAGGAAAGTGGAATGTCTTCCCGATTTCCTTGTTCTCCCACTTGGAATTGGTTAAGAGATCAAACTAACATGTGTTCAATGATATGTCAGTGAGGACATGATTTCCCCAGGAGACTTCCAAATTGCTTGTGGCCAATAGTGTATTACTTTATTTAGTGTAAAGTAGTTTATGTGCATCTATCTTATGTTCACGGCAGTGGCCCACTGCACCTTAGGTGGGTATCTCATTAGTTTCCCTCTATGGTACTATGCAGATTCATTAGTGTAGAGGCCTAGATTTATTAGGTGGTCTATTTTTTTTCTATGATAGTTTTGTTTTTCTTTAGATCACCGTCTTTCTGTGTCTAATTGGAGGATGGGCTTCCCTTTTGGATCAAAGTAATTTTTTTTAGTTTTGGAGAGGTTTTTGGTGACTAGAACATCATTCTAATTCCACCCTTCTAGGTTGAGGAAGGAGGTACGTATGCATATGTGGGGGAAAATGATGCCCAAGAGGGGTTAGGTAGAGTTCCGTACTAAGATATGTTTAGAGGTAGTAGAGATGCTTGAGAGAGAGATTGATCATACCATGGAGCTTGTGCAGTACCCATACACAAAGGTAGAGTAGTAAGGATATATGAACATCCCTTTTACCTAATATGGGCCACCATATAATAGAGGTAATATTAATGTTATGTTTTGATTAATTATTTAGTTTTTTTTGTCTTATTTAATGCACATACAATTTATTCTAACATTTTCTATAAATTGTATAAATATTGTTGTTTATTTATTTGTAGATATTGGCATGTATGTTGGGGAGCGTCCTTCCCAACACAACAAGGATATCATTGAGGTTAAAGACATTCCTCAAGTATAGATACTTGACTTGCGACATGGGTCAGACCATCGATTCCATGAGCAATTGTTCAATTATTTATATGGAATGTTGGCTCAATAGGAAGTGCGCCATGTATGAGTTTGTAATATCTTAGAGGTCCTTGAGCTCACAAATATATGGGAGACCATTTTTTGTGATATGACACTATTGATGCATAATATTGTAGGTACAACTAGAATTCCTGAGTAAAAGAGTAATCTACCTCCTCCATCTCAATCTCTTTCTCCTCCTCCACCCTCTCCTCCACATGGTAGGTGACCACTCTCTCCTCCACATGCTAAGCGACCACATTATTAAGTTCACCAAGATAACAAACCACCCTCTCCTAGTCCACAAGTCTATCAACCACCTTCTCCTCTTCATTGAGTTGATCAACCACTCTCTGCTCTTGCATGGGTAGATTGAACACTCTGTCCTCTGCATTGAGTTGAATGAACACCCTCTCCTCCTCCACCTGTCAATCAACCGCCCTATCTTCCTCATTAATTCAATAGGCCACCCTCTCCTCCTCATGATCGGGTCGATCGACCATCTAGGACACCCATTGATCCATTCACTATAACTACATATCTGATGGTTTCATTGGGTGTTATAAATTCTGGTACAAATATATACTTATCTATGCTGGTGGTTTGGATTGGTTTGTGTTTACAAAAGTTGTTAAGGTTTCGTTATAGTAGTAAAAGGACATAGGGGTTATCGAGGCTATAGATCATAGAAGGTCATTAATGGGTTAAGTGTTATAATCTATAGATATCAGGACTTATAGGACATATAAATTACATTAAGGGTAGGAACTATGGTTTCTATGTGCCATATGTGGATTAAGAGTTGGTTGTAGAAATGGATATAGGGATTAGTGGCATACTGGTTATAATGATTGTACTTTAAGAATTAAGGATTATAAAGGGTAATGAATAAGGGGTTATAAGGTTTTGAGGTTATATGAGTTAGGGGTTATAGGTGATAAGAGATAAGAGTTACGGGACTGGGGATTATATTAGTAACATTATTTAAGGGTAAAGGGTTAAATAATTAGGGACTAGTGGTCAAAGGGTTTAGGGTTTATATTGATTTTTAGATTATCGTGGTTAGGGGTGGATAGTTGTAGTGGTTATGTGTATGGATTTCAGGGGTTAGACGTTATAGGGGTTATACAATTTGTATATTATAAGGTTTATGTTTCAAGACACAACTCTTGCATAATGCTTACCTTAATTGTCAATGTCAAATTATGCATGCAACCAACCACTTTATAAAATAAACAAAATGTAGTAGAAAAATCATTATTGAACAAAAATATAATCGACATGTGAAATGATGCAATGCAATTTTCACATTTAATTTGCCAATTATGACCATTATTAATTTTTCTTTGAATCTTCCAAAATAATTAATTTATTTTCCACGTGACGGATGAACGTGATTCTTAAATTTTCTTACCCAACACCATTTTCTTTTTAAATGTAGTATTTACATTATAACACATAACTTGTACAAAAAGTTACAAAGACAAATAGGCCTCTCCTAAGGAGAAAACAACCCATTATCGAGTATCAACGGGCCTTTCATAAAGAGAAAATAACCTATAAACCAAAAGGATAGAGGTTTGTATGTAATTGTTAAGTATCAAAAAATGGTAATCCGAATTAGCCTAAACATTCAACGAGACTTGAGACAAAACAAGGCATGCAAACTTCTTATATTGAAAAAAAAACTAAAACCCAATGATCATATATATGAGAAAAACATAAATAAGTAGAGAAAGATGTTATTCATCCGAAACCCGGTATTCCTGACGCTTGGCTGTAGGAGGCTCAATTTCTATGGTGCCAGAACCCGCATTTTTGTGCTTGTCCTCATTGGTCTTGGTAATCGCCATGTCGCCAACTGTCCCCTTCTCTTTAGCATGCACATATTGGTGGGACTAGTACAAAATGAAGAATTAGTGACTACATGACTAAAAAATATAGTCACCATAGTTTTTTCAAGTGATTTACTACTAAATATGAGTAATTTTAAGTGACCCAACTATAAACCACTAATTTAGTCATGTGTTAACAAATATGACTAGATAATAAGTGATTGAGTTAAAAATTACTAACGTAAACGAGCAATTTAGTCACGGCATAAAAAATGACTAGCTACAAGAATATGAATTAGTCATTTATGTTTGTCATTTTTAATTTGTCACTCCTACAATATTGGAAAATTGCAATTGTGACTAAAGTGTTACAATTTACTATTTTTTGTAAATTGTCTACCTTCTATCTTCGACCATGTGTAGGTTAACAATTCTGAATCCAAAATGGAATTTGTTGGGTTAGGAATATCTAGTGTTTTTCCCACGTGGAGTTAGTGTTAGGGTTTTGTGGATTATTGTAGATGATGTGCTTTAGTTCATATTGCTTTCTAGATATAATATTGGGATCACAAATCCTAGATGATATATATGTTAGAAAACCCTCTTTCTACAATGGTGTCATTCACCTCGAGCTTCAGAGATCCAACAAAGCAATTTCACGAAATTGCTCTTGACATTCTTTATCCTTTATGCACCATTGAAGAAAATCGTTAAGCGCCAAAGGAAAAGGTGCCTACAATTACAAATTAGGTAGAACCACTGTATCGATACCCAGAAGTAGCATAGCCAGTTATTGATCCTTCAATGTGAGATTCCCTAGTCCCATACCAAGGTTCTTTTCTAACTTCAATATAGATATCATGATCTGTGACCATTGAACTAGCACCAGTCGTAGCTTCACCAGGCTCAGATCCCTTACACGTAGCAGTTGATCCATTAATTGAACCGATGGAAGCACCAAGAACAATATTTAAACCAATCAAAGACTCAATTATAAACTGGGGTGTTGTCCTAGAACCATTCTCGGATCCATATGCAGTAAAGGTAGAGGCCCCATCTCAGATTTTCAAGTAAATATTTCAATTCCTCCTCTTACGGGCATGACCTCGCAAAATATGATACGTATAATGTGATGTCCTCTCCTTATCACTATCAAGGTAAACCTCATTTCTACATTGATGGCCAGGTAGATTTTGGATCTGACACCACCCACTTGATTCATGGTGTGCAAAACTCTTCTCCAACATCATTGATCCAAGCTTATTATATGTACTACTAAAACAAATATTATATTATTATAAAACAAAAATTAATTATATTTTATATTAATCATATTTTATAAAACTAAACATGTTTATAATAATTATTAAACCAAATATAATATAAAACAAATTAACATAATATAATAATGATAAAAATAAAACACATATTTGAAAATATAAATTCTAAAACAAAACAAAAAACTATATGGAAATGTAGCTCTCGACCCACCTTTGTTTGATGACATTCATGGTCGATTTTCCTGAACTCATGGAGATTTCATCCTCAAATTTCACAGATGACTACTCAAGCAGCCTGTTGGCTCCAAATAACCAGTCCAAGCAGACTATTGGCGCCAAATACTTTGTGTTGGCTGGAGGCGAGGAGGGTTTGGTGGGTTCTGAGGGGAAAGCAGTGTGAATTGTGTCTAGACGCGTCTTTTGTCATTATTAGGCCACGTTCAATACCCATTGAGTAAATTGTGATGCATATTCACAATTATTGAGGGTTTGGTGGGTTGTGAGGGGCAAGTAGTTGTGAATTGGGTCTTGAGGAATTTTTGGGCATTTATCAGGCCACCATTGATACCCATTGAGGAATTGTGATGCTTATTCACCATCGTTGAGCGTTTATAATTTGGGTATTTAATTGCCAACACTGACATGGATTAAACAACATTGGAGAGAGCCTAGAGGCTCTTGAAGAGGCGGGCCATGAATTCTGCAGCTCTAGAGTCAAAATCACCTTCTTCCCTTACAAAATGGCAGGTAAGTTTCTTGGTTTATTGTGAAATTTTTTGCGTTTGCATGTTAATATTGGTTATAATCATGAAGCTTAGGTAGGTAGGTAGGTTTTTTTTTAAACACTAAAGTGAAAGTAGTGTAATTCCATTCCATCATGGAACAAGTTAACAAACGTGAATGTCAAGCAACTGTGGTTCTTGATATTCTCTTCAATCCCATTCGTCTTGCATTGCATTCATATAATTTAGTTCTTATTCCCATTCGTAGTGTTATCATACTGGTCTCAACTAGTCCTTGCAGACTGGTCTGAACAAGTCCTTACTAGTCTAATTCAGACCATAGGATTTTAGTGGTCCATACAGACCATCAACTTCCCTTTCATGAGTTGATGTATACTTGTTTCCATTAATTTTAGTGTCTGCTACCCACAATTTGTGTCTTCATAACCCTTGCATAAATTGGAAGCTTGGTTCACCCACCTGGACTTAGAGCTTTGAATGGCCTTGCTTGGGTGGGTAACCCTTTCGACAGAGAATTAATATTCCAACAAGCTTGAGGTCATACATTCTCATACCTTGAAAGTTTGATACTAGCCATAAAATTATGAGAGGATAGGGTTTACATACCTGTACACTTACAAAAATGTTAATGTATACATAATCCTTTGTGCCAAACCCTCATTTAGTGGACGTCATGTCATCTTTATCACAATTCCTGGTTGCTAAACGTTTCGGGCAAAGTTGATTCCATCCAGCAAATAAAATGATGGTTTATTCCATCTCGACATGAATCTATATCTGTAATGGATGATGTGAATGGTTATCTCTCTCAGATGGAATGACTTATATATATACGCCTCTATATGGATGTTGTTGACCCAAACAACCAACATAGAAACATGGGCTACCATTTACTTCATGATGGATGGAAAACTGACTGTATATGTATATGTATGTCTTTGGATGGTATCTCCCCCCCTCTCATCTCAGTTAGTGGATAACACGTATCAATATATAACCAGACTTTCTCACTTTGTATATCCTCCGCTCTCATCTTAATCATTAGATAGCCAATATTTTGCATTAAAGGAGGAGGAGTTTGTTTAATCCAAATCTAGTGATAGCATTCCACAGGTTTGATGGCTATATGAATGTATAGAATAATTGATTAATCTCCTTATGCCTTCAAAAATTTCATTTTATCCAATGGTTGGCGTGTTTATGCTCCATAACTAGTTATAGCATGTAGCTTGTGATAGAGGGGGTGGATTCCATAGCTAGTTAGAACATATGAAAATTTTTACCTAGGATGATGTTAGGATGTCTATCCCATGTCGCGTTCCCTCCCAAGTGTGCGTAGTGCATAGTGCATATGCTTTCCATTGAATGGGAAACATATAAAACATGAAATATCCTAAAATATGATAAGTACCCATCCCTTTGTACATTAGTAGTTTAGGATGTTTTTCTCCCCTGGTAATCACTACGTCAACCATTAGATCTATGATGGGTCAACCCATCCCCTTTTGAGGATGATAGGCAGACATCATACATCATATTATCTTTTTAGAAATGGTCTTCTCTATACCATTTTGATATCTCAAGGGACCTTTGTCTCCAATTTATTAACATTGATGTTTATTAGTTGTTTGCTTCTCTTGGACCAACAATATAATGCATTAATAGTTTATGTAACTCTCTCTTTGGTTGCATAATGAATCCAAAACATTGAAAATTACATACACTTGTTTCTCTCTTTGGTTATGTAATGATTTTAAAACATTCAAAATTATTTATATATGTTTCTCTCTGATCTGAAATTTCAGATCTTTTAACCATTAAAATACATGTGAATTTGAATGTTAATTATTCATTAAACAAACTTATCGATATAAAATTGAAAGGGTTTTAAAACATTCACAAAGCATAAAATAGTGAAATGAAAACCAGAAACAGCTGATAACGGAGTTCACCAAACCCCCTGGCTACGTCTCCGGGCCCCTTCTAATGAGAAGGTCGTTCTTTATTAGTCTTCAAAGCTTACAAAATGAGTGTTCTGGAAACACTTCTGAGTTTTGTTAGCCGGACGTAGAAACAAACTGCACCATCGTGTTCCTCTCAAAAAATCAAGAAAAATGAGTATAAACTTGCATGTATGTATCTGAGACCTCCTATGGCACGTAAAATGAGACACACTTCTGCAAATAAGACAAAATAACACTGACTATGTATGGATTCAGCCTCGGGATAAGTTCCCATTAATGGCCTCTATGCCTTCGTGAATCGTAATCATGCATGTACCTATCTGCAAAATTACTCTGTTCACACTCCGAACTCCTATATCTCCGAACTTGACCTCCGTGGCTTTTATAAGTTAAAAAACAATAGTTTTGGGTCGCGAGCCATGAGGCCACGCGCCCATTTGGAACCACAGTTTGCGCATCAAAGTGTTAACCAATTCCTGTCGATTCATAACATGACTGACCTCGGTAGTGTGTTGGTAAAGGCGTGGAGTATGGGGCAGGGGTCCCGATGTTAAACCCACGGACCTCTCCCTTGTCTGCGCTCTTTTACATTGTGGCACTCGTATGTATCACCACATTACCATATGGTTGGCACAAACAAGATAAGGTTTGTTGCAAAGGTTTGACATTTGGATATGGTTAAGATTTGGCATATGATATTACATGGCATGTTTTGAATATAATATATGGTTCAAATTTTGGTGCTATATGGTTTGAATTTTGGCGCTTATGGTTTACGCTCCACGTTATACCATATTATAACATATGGTTTATACAATAGAATTGGTTTATAATGTGGTGTTATAATGTATGATTTACATGGGGTCATGGTGGCCTTATCACAAGGTTTGGGTCCGATTACCATAGCCCCAAAATTACATCTTTTCACCATTTTAATCATCCTTGATGAAACTTCAAATGCTGACAACTTCTTCATCCAGAGTCCATTTTTCATAAACCAAACGTCACTGGAAATCTGTCGACGAGCCCTTTGCCATGGTTACTTTTACATTATTATCTGAAGACTTTAAATATGAACGAAATTATACAGATCCTCTTGGATCACTCTCTTTGGTTGCATAACGAACTCAAAACATTCAAAACTTTTAGCTAGTCACTGTGAAGTTAAAAGCTTTCATTTGATATTTTGATATAATTGTTACATTAATGGTTATAAAAGGATTTTTGGTTATAATTTTTTGTCCATTGATTTTGAAACTTAGCAGATTGGTTATTGTGTTGATATTTTGTCTGTCATAAAGTTAATTAATATTTTTCAAATAAAATGACTCTCAAATAAAAAAGTTTGAGAGTCAATATTAAGATTTTGGATTGTCCTCTAGAGGTTTACAAATCTCTAGAATAAAATCTAGCATGCCTAATAAACCAATATGACTATCTTCTTAATCCAACATTGATGGTTTAGCTTGAATTGGACTAGTCACCACAGTGAATACAATTGTATGACTTAGTTGGGTGTTAAGCCCAATTTAAGGGTATTGTTGTCCCTCTACACTACCACTTGAAATCCTCCATATTCCCTTGCTTTCATCTTCAATTTTTTCCTCGTAAACATTTCCTTAGCTATTTGTCACCATGCTGACATGGAAGTGATGATCAACTCAATGTTTGTCACATTTTTTGTATTTATTGTGCATCTTTAATAAACGTTATAGAACCTATCATTGCATTTATTTGAAATGGTATACAAAATTTTCAATATGTCATTGTGTAGCTTCATGTTGTCATCCCCTTGTTAGAGCGGTCTACAAAATCATGTCCAATAATGTTCTGTCCTAGAACCTCAAACATGCCTTAATGGTGCCTTGTTAATGGAATTGTGAATGGTTTTGATGTAGTTTTGTTGAGTATATAGGTCTTCAGATATTCATATTCTATTTTATTTCACTACCCTTTAGGACTCCACTTCTGTCCATTAATCTATCTAATGATATAAGCCAGTTATTTTTTCACCTTGACATCAATCGATGACCATGTTTCTTTCAAAAATCACAAAAGAATATGTTTCCCTTGTTTAATATTATGAATGTTGGAAATTTGAAAATTACAAAAGCATGCTTGAGAAACAAGCTTGTAGTTTGTTGTAGAGTTAAGGTTATCCAACATAGATTGGTATCTTTTACAAATCTTGCAACTATGATCAAGATGTAGACATATATTACAAGGTGGCTGATAAAACCTTCTAGGAATCCCACTGAAATTCGGTTTCCATTTTCCTTTATGTGTAGAGGCCTCTCATCCTATTGGCTAGCTTTGATATGGTGAAAAATGAGCATCCCCAGCAACTCTTCCATAGTTCCAACACCTATATGGAAGGAAGTATTAGCAAATAAACCAAGCAGTATTTGAAGGCCTAGTTTCATTCTTGAGGCAAAGGCCTTAGTTTTATAATGATTGAATTCAGAACAGTCAGTACCCCACAAAATAGAGTCAAGGTAGCACAAGGAATAATCATTGTTCAGTCTAACAGACTCAGCAAAGGTCGCAGCTTAATCCAAACAGTTCACAGAGGTCATGACTCTTTCCAAACAACCCACAGAGGTCGTGGTTATGTCCAAAAAAACCACAGAGATCATGGTTCTGTCCTAGCACAGGTCACGATTCATTCCAATGCATCCCACAAGGTCACAGCTCAATACTAATAACCTCAAAGGTGGTCGCAGTTCAACATAGTGTGAATACAACGCTTTCACCCACAAGACCAAGGTGTACCATCAAGGTGGGGAAATATCAGTTTTTGTCTTAGGTGCCTCAACAAATTTATTGGTTGTAGCCATGTCATGTTCAATTCTTTGTTTTTTCTTGGTCAAGCCACATTTAATAAGTATAGGACTCATATTCCTTTGTAGAAATGTAATGGAAATCCTTCGGGTTTTGTGCAGCAATTTAAGGAAAAACTTATATCGCTGGGTTGAATTACACCTCTAGTGAGTAATTTCAAGTTGCTCAAATTGAAAACACTTGGAAGAATTGTATTCCTGCACATGCAATAAAATTATAAATTGACAAAAAGAATAAAACAATGTGGCTTAGAAATTCCTTTATATACTCGAATATATATTATGATCAGACTTTGTCTCTTAGGAGACAAGTCACTAACGAAACAATAGACATACCTGAGAGAGAGAGAGAGAGAGATAGGTAGTTGTAGGGCGGAGTGAGACAAATACAGACCTCGAGGTATTAATCAAAACAATCTAGAAATAAGGATGAACTTTCAATCCCATTGCTGCAATAAATGACAGTCTTTTAGGATAGTCATACATCAAGCAAATAGAATCTCCTTTCAAATGTGCAGGGCATCCTTAACCCACACTCTATCTGACTGTTCCTTGGGCTGCCTTGACTTGATATGTGTTCTATTGATTGTTTTGAGGTCTCTTTTGTGAGTGTGTTATTGGTGGTGCCTACAATGACCTTTATTAGGGATGTTGTGGTTCTTGTTCAGCCTGTTGCAGCATGTCGAACACGTTTAGACTTTAGAGAGTGTTTGTGCTCCTTTTCAACCTCCTTGAGGATATTACTATGTATGGAAGTATGTCATGGTCTAATGGACGTGCTAGAGTGATGCCAACCCCACCTTGGTGGCATGCTTTTTTCCACCTTTGAGATCAAACACATGAACTTAAGAGCATGGAGGGACTTTAAACCCTTCCTGACATCAAAATTGTTGTGTTAAACCTTCTTATGCAACCCTAATCCTTCCATTTTTGTCTTTCCACAACTATCTATTTCACCTTCCAAATTTTCGGAACCTCCTATTTTCGCACCACCTTTTCTGCACGCTCTCTTCCACAATGGGCTTTCCGCAAACGTCATTCCGCAAGACGTTTCCCGCAACTCTGTTTCTGCATTTGTGGATTGGGGAAATTCCAAATTCCAAATTTTGACTTCCACAATTATGCGGCCGCAACACTCCTTTCTGCAATCGGTTTGCAGATTGCGAATTGCTGATCCAACTTTTCCAGAAGTTGAACTTCTACAATTTCCCTCCCGTAATTCATTTTCCACAACTCTTTACAACCGTTGATCTACTGTGAGGTGGATCTTGACCGTCTCTCCGTATTCTGATGCAGATCTGTCCTCAACCGTCAAATATTTTGCGGAATTTTTTCTGGCCATTGATCTCTGATCAAGTGCGAAATTTCAATTTACTTTAAGCATCTACATCCCTTTGCTACAGAACTTAATTACAACAGTTGATCTTCTCCAAGATCTATCTCCACCGTACGATCTTAAGTTATATAGGCGATTAGTTTAGGAGTACCTTGGGTGCAATTCCTATTTGTGGAATTATTCCTCTATCGTAGTTATGTTCCTACGACAATCTCGACCATTAAACCTGCGCAGACTTAAACCTTAATTATTATCAATCCTTGCAGTGATCAATCTATAGATCCCAAACTTGCAACAAGGTTAATTTGAGATAAAATCCATTCACGAAGTCATAATAATCAAATTCTTCCTTTGATTGGTCAGAGAATTGATCAATCGATCTCTGTTTTATTCACTTTCAGAAACCCTGAATTCACACGCAGGATTATCATGCATTAACACTACAGGATTTAACCAAACATTCAATTCATGAAGTCACACACTCAGACAGAATTGAATTTACACACACAAAGATTATGTTGAAATAGGATTTTTTGTTCACATGTTGAAACTGTACATACAAATTTGTTTAGAACCTGCGTTCTGATCTCCTTAGGCCTGATACATCTTTAAATGGCCTTGCTTAAGCTAGATTTACTCTGTTCTTGCTACTTCTCCTTCTCCTATATGTATATCTCTGTCTCTTCTATCTTCTTATGCCTCGCAGGCTTATATATATACAACAGATTCATGAACCATTATGGTTCAGATCCATAATCCACTCAATAATCCCTAATATTATGCTAACTAATCCTAATTACAACAAATCCTCTAACCTATCTTTTGACTCGCTACCATTAGATGAGGGCTTTGTTACAATGACTCACTCATTCTCTTAGTGACTCACCATCTATCTAGAATCAAATAAAACATAGGTTTATTTACAATGGGACGGTTCAAAGACCATCAATTCAAAATTGAAGACCACTTCTAGGCCTGATCCAACATTTAACTTGGAATTTGAAAGGAGAGCAGGATTCTCCTACATCAGACTCCGCGGGAAGAAAGAAATATGACCTCCTGGTCATAACCTTCCATCTTCAGTATGCTTGGATACCAAACCTTGTTCTGTAACTGATCATCCGTCTCATCATGTAGGTTTGTCTTTGTCATCTTCAGTTCTCCTGGTTTCCAAAGTTTATGTTGCAATGCTCCACTAGCTTCGCTTCTACCATCTTCTTCTATCATCTGTCTTCTCCTGTTGCTTTGCTTCTTTGCTCTTCTGATGAAAATATTCATTCTTTCTTCATGCCTTTTTTGAGACATCTTCACCATCAACAACCTTAATTCTTCAATATCCATGTCCAGTCTATCCTTTGGCTGGTACACCTGCATATTTTTTTCCTGAAACTGTTGTTGTCCTCTTGACTCTCTGATGCTATCCACAAAATTATAAAATAATTCAATGCTTTTATCTGTTGTCTACTCTTTTCCAATACTGTCATCAAACATTAAGCAGTCATGTTGATCAACCCTTGGATTGATCAACCAGTCTTCTAACATTTCTAACTCTTCATCGTAATTTTTGAAGTTAGAAAACTTTCCTTTGTCTTCATTAACCAACTCTACAACAGTAATTTCTTCGAGGTATTGATCATCCTCTTGAGACAATATAGTCTTTTCCTATGTCATGACAGATTTCTTCCCCTCTATGTTAGCAACACCACTATCCAAATATGCAAGTGTTCTATTTTGTTTATCTCCATGAGACCATGTCATCTCGTCCTTCAATTCCAGAACAAACTTCTGGCTATGGTCCATGTCAAGAATACATGGATACTCTCCTTCTTCTTATTTTACCTCTGGGACAACCTCATAAGGTTCATCACATGCTATTCCTGCAAATATACACAATTCATTAATTTCAAAAATATTGAAATTTTTATATCCCATTGACTTTCTTATAGGCATATCCTCTTGCTGATTTGAACTCTCCCAAGAGTTCACGAGACTTCCATCTAGTCCCTCTTCTGCACCATCTTCTTCTAAGATGATTTTATGTTCTGCTAAACAACAGTGAACATATTCTTCTGTCAATGGTCTAACTTTGATTTTTCCTTTTCTCCTCAAAGCATCCATCCTATGCTTCACAACCTACATAGACACATATTTTAAGTGTTCTTCAATACCTGCAGTCATACACCAATAATCAATTTCAAAAACATGAGACTCTGAAGTCCGTATTGATATTTCCTCTAGCATCCCTTTGTTGTTTTGGTCCAAACACAAAATGAATCTATCACCATCACCTATTTCTCCAATGGTCTGATATACAAGCTGTATACACTCTTCAACTCTCTCCTTCACCAGAATACAATTTTGATCTTGCCTTGTAGAAATGTCTTTGCACATTTATTTTTCTTCCTTCATCTTCAGATCATCTTCAACTGACCGTGTTCCTCCATAAAGCAACTCATCAATGAGTTCCTTTTGTTGTAATACTTCAGACCTTTCTTCATTTAAGAGACTGTCTTCATCAATTTTTAAGACAGTTTCAAAGGACTGCCCATCATTTGCAACAAAACCTGCAATGACAAACAAATCATCAATCTCAAAAACATAAGACCTTTTTGTCTCATTCGGCCGCACAGTCATCTCCTCCATAAGTATATCTGTATTCTTTACATAATTTATGAGACTCTCAAATGGTCTCTCTTTCAAGCAAAGGACCATGTTCAGGTTCACAATATGAAACCTCCATCTCATATTCAACTTCTCTGAGTTCTTTCTCCAATTCGGTGAACATATTTTGTTGTAGATTCACCTGTAGTGAATGCCATCTTACCTCCCTTTTCATGACCCAACCATTACCTCTGGTTTTCTTCTTCAGCAACTTGCATATGCTACTCAAAGCACAAAATGTATTTTGCTAACTCTAGTAATTCCCTATTACATTCTTCTTAACTTTCTTTCTTCTTTATTTTGTTGTGGATTTCCTTTGAACCCTTACAATGACCTTCAATAGTCATTGTTTCTATCTCCCTCTCTTTTGTGAACTTCATCCTGTCCACTTGTGGACTGCTTTCCTAAGCCTCCACCTTCAACAAGTCACTATACTTGTCTGCTATCCCTCAACAAGATATCTCTCCTTGAGCATGTCCTTTTGATATATCTGGTCCTCTCACTAGAACCTTTTGAGCATCTGCTTTGCTCTTCTTGGCTTCTGTAGGTCCACTCCTCTTTTTTGAGAACATGTACTAGTACTCTCTTTTCCAACCTTTGCTGGATTTCTCAGGTTCTGCCACTACTTCCTCTTTCCTCTTCTCAATAACTTCTATGGTCTTTGTTGCTGTCAAATCTTTCCTATATAACCAGAGTTAAATACAAACACCAATCATTCAATACCTTTAGACTTTCCACTTGTACAGTTGGCTGAAAATATCTCCACTGTTATCTTCAAAATATCTTCTTCTTGATCTTTTTCATATGCACTCTCCTTTCTTGTTTATGGATTATAGCCAATGTCTGCAATTTCTCCTACTGCAGAGCCTATACTCCTCCTCCCGAATATCTGCTATGATCCTTTACGCAAGACTGAACATACACCCTCACAACTATCAGTCTCCGAATTCAATAAAAATTTGCAGAAATTCCTTACCTTTGCTTTCTTCAATTGCTCAAGAGTAGTTTGACTCAATACTCTTCCCATGCATCATAACTCCATGCTTATTTGTGTCAAATCATATCCTTCCAAAGGATTTCTTATGTATTCTCTTGTGGTTAATCATCAAATTTAACCACACATCCTCTGTCTGCAATCACTTCTGAATACTCTCACTTGACTAACCCTCTCAATACAATTGTTAGTCTTTAACTTCAAAATGAATTGAAATCATAAATTTATTTACCTCTTGAGAAAAATCCTTGTTCTGCTCTAATACCAAACTGATGCCAACCCCACCTTGGTGGCATGTTTTTTTCCACCTCTGAGATCAAACACATGAACTTCAGAGCATGGAGGGACTTTAAACCCTTCTTGATAGCCAAATTCTTGTGTTAAACCTTCTTATGCAACCCTAATCCTTCCATTTTTTGCTTTTCGCAACTATCTGTTTCACCTTCAACCTTCCCGCAACCTCCTATTTCGACACCACCTTTTCCGCATGCTCTCTTCTGCAATGAGCTTTCCACAAACGTCGTTTCGCAAGACGTTTCCCGCAACTCTGTTTCCGCATTTGTGGATTGCATAAATTCCAAATTCCAAATTTTACTTCCATAATTATGCGGCTGCAACACTCCTTTCCGCAATCGGATTGTGGATTGTTGATCCAACTTCTACAGAAGTTAAACTTCTACAATTTCCCTCTTGCAATTCCTTTTCCACAACTCTTTACAATTGTTGATCTATTGCGGGATGGATCTTGACCGTCAATCCGTATTCTGATGCGGATCTATCCTCAACCATCAGATCTTTTGCAGAATTTTTTCTATCCGTTGATTTCTAATCAAGTGCGGAATTTCATTTTACATTGCGGATCTATGTCCCTTTGCTGTGAAACTTAATTACGACCGTTAATCTTCTCCAAGATCTATATCCACTATACGATCTTAAGTTATCTGGGAGATTGGTTTAGGAGTACCTTGGGTGCCAACTCCTATTTGTGGAATTCTTCCTCAGCCGAAGATATGTTCCTACGACGATCTCGACCATTAAACCTGTGAAAATTTAAACCTTAATTATTAGTGATCCTTGCAGTGATCGATCTGCAAAACCTGAACCTACAACAAGGTTAATTCAAGGTAAAATCCATTCACGAAGTCTTAATAATCAAATTATTCCTTTGATTGATTAGAGAATTGATCAATCGATCTCTGTTTTATTCACTTTCAGAAACCCTGAATTCACACGTAGGCTTATCATTCATTAACACAGGATTTAACCAAACATTCAATTCATGAATTCACACACTCAGACAGAATTGAATTTACACACACAGAGATTATGGCGAAATATGATTTTTCGTTCACATGCTGAAACTGTACATACAAATTTGTTTCAGAACTTGTGTTCTGATCTCCTTATGCCTGATACATCTTTAAATGGCCTTGCTTGAGCCNTGACTCGCTACCATTAGACGAGGGCTTTGTTACAATGACTCATCAATTGACCCAATGACTCACTCATCCTCTTAGTGACTCACCATCTATCTAGAATCAAATAAAGCATAGGT
Organism: Pseudotsuga menziesii; assembly: GCA_001517045.1. Classification (NCBI taxonomy): domain Eukaryota; kingdom Viridiplantae; phylum Streptophyta; class Pinopsida; order Pinales; family Pinaceae; genus Pseudotsuga; species Pseudotsuga menziesii. The sequence goes on along the minus strand of LPNX010320941.1, from coordinate 851,720 downwards.
TTATTTACAATGTGATGGTTCAAAGATCATCTATTCAGAATTGAAGACCCCTTCTAGGCATGATCCAACATTTAACTTGGAATTTGAATGGAGATCAAGATTCTCTTGCATCATAGAGTGTGGGTTAAGGCTTCCTCTGCACATTTGAAAGAAGATTATATTTTCTTAATGTATGATTGTCCTAAAATACTGTCATTTATTGCAGCAATGGGATTTAAAGTTAATCCTCATTTCTAGATTGTTTTGACTAATACCTTGATGTCTGTATTTCTCCAACTCTGCCCTACAGCTACCTATCTCTCTCTATCTCTCTCACGTATGTCCATTGTTTCTTTAGTGACTTGTTTCCTAAGAGACAAATACTTATCATAATATATAGCTGAGTATAAGGAAGGTCTAAATCACATTGTTTTCTTCTTTTTGTCCATTTATAATTTTATTGTATGTGCTTGAGTAATTATGTTGTACATTTATGGGACTCTGCATCTAATAGACAGGTATAGTAAATTACTACTTTCATATTTTCAATTTCTTTTTTCTTTGTTTAAACAGTGGCATTCCAAGTGGGAATTTTAAACAAAGTTGTACAATTGTGGGAGACTTGCTAGTTTTCTTTCGAGGTATAAATGATAGTGGGATTGGCATAGTCTATATTTAACTTTTATTTATTTTCTTTTATATATCAATCTGAACATGGTTTCTTGCCTTACTATTAGGTTAGTGGTTGTTTAATTCACCTCTTTATAAAATGATCTCATAAGTACTCATACTTATTGTTGGTTTCTTGCCTTGATTGCAGGTTAGTGGTTGTTTAATTCACCTCTGAAAAAAATGATCACATAAGTATTCACACCTCTTGTCAGCAAGCAAACTCGAAGGTATTGTTGCTAATATTTCATTTCATGTCCATTTATCTAGTGGCTAAGAGTACTTATAGTTAATGCCCATTCTTCTTGATGTGAAATGGAATTAGTAATATATTTCTTTTTACTATTCTATATACATTTTGGGTGATGAGTTGCTCCATTGGAGACTAAAGAAAATTACAAGGGATCCTATCTTTTTCATTCCAAAATTTCTATCTGATTTTTAAAAAATAATTTAGAGGTTACTTTTTCCTAGGATGGGCATAGTCAATTAATCAACGTTTTCTTTTATAAACCAAATCAATGTTTCTACCTAGTTTCTATATGATGTGTTTATTTTCACTAATAAATCAACATCCATGTATTGGTATTATACACAAACTATTAGACTGTATTGTTGGATACATGCAACAAAATGCATTAAACTCAAACACAACTTTACCTCAATGGCCTCTGCTAAGGAATAATCTCTGAATTTTTTTTTTCGTTTTACAGCACCAATCTTGTTAAGGTATACAATTTATACATGAACAATGTGGGGAATATTACAATACTGCATTGGCATTGCCTTCCTTTAGGGAACATCAATAAACTAGGAATGTGGGTGTTCCATATTTATTTATGGGGGATGGTTGATGGTGTATTTCATCAAGTTGTGGCTTTTCGACTAGGCTTCGATATTGAGTTCTACCTACTAGATCTAGCTCCTTAAAAAATATTTGTGTTGTTGATAATACTACTATACATATAACTAGAAAACGAGATGCAACATGCAATATAAATAAGCATTTTGTATATCTTTTTCAAAGGTTTAAAATTCTCCTTCAAATTTTTGCCTTTGCAATGAAAATCCAAATCTTACCAAAACTCTCCAAATGTTGTCTAATAATATGTCCATGGACAGTCTAATACCATGCAAGCAGTAAATGATGTATTGGTTTATTAGATGTGGATACTTTTTGTACATATATTTTAAATATTCCAAATCTACTTCAAGTTTTGGTCCTTTGAAGTTAAGATGGACATCCAATTCTAATTGAAACTATCTAAAGATTGTGTAAGATGTTCATGGAACCTAAGAGAAACACACACATGTGTTTACTATACAGGGGATGGTGGCTTGGCCCACATTGGAGGAATATGAGTTTGGGCCACCATTTCCTCATCCTTTGCTTCTATATAAACTGAAATTCTCCTTTCCATGGCATCATCCACCATCATCTTCAAGTTACTTATGAATTTTCAGTCAAATTCATATATCTTGGCATGACTCGGTAGATAGTCTAACAATGGATGCATGCTTGTCATTCCTATAATATATTTTCACTTAGTAAGTGTAGTTGAAGGACTTGAAGGACCAGTACAAGGTAAGCCATTATGGATCTATAGTAAATAATAATTATTTTGTATGCTTGAATTATGCAAAATTTGTTTGAATATCATCATTGTTAGACAATAACAACTTCTTAAAAGGTGTTAGCTCAATGGTAGAGCACTTGCCTAATTATAGGCAGGAGGTTGGTGGTTTGATTCCTTCGTTCCCTGTCATAAATTTGTGACTAAGAAAACGACTAAATTCACATATACATGACTATTAGTAGCTAATTTCCAGTATATTATAGTGTGACTAACGTTTAGTTGTATTTAGATTAGTCATTAATATGTTACCTTGATTTATCATCTAGTATTTTATTTAGTCTTATATTTTGTCATTAATTGTGGCAATCAATGACTAAATCTATGACTAAATGAATGACTAAATCAGTGACTAAATTAATGACTAATAATTCAACCAATTAATGGCTAAGTCAAATACGACTAAGTTAGTCAAGCTATAAGATAGTGGAAATTAGCTACTATTAGTCACTGACTCAAAAATAGTCGTTTATATTTGAATTTTAGTCATTTTTTTAGTCACTAATTCCTCATTTTGTACTAGTGTGGTCCACCTTGATCATCACATTGGGAGTGGCTTGAATTTCTTATGGCAGAGGATGCATGTCGTTCCCATCTTCAGAGTTTGGACCAAGATGAATTCTCTCGTCCTCCCTAATGGTGGAAATAAGAGGTGATGGGAGGTGAAAGAGTTTCATAATGTCAACACACCAATCAATGAGAAGTTAAACATGGTCCCTCGAATCCAGAATTATGGCATGCGTGTCTTCCTCAACATCCTTGAGGTCATTTTGAATAACCAACAACATATTAGTCATGGTGGAAAGATAGCAAGCAAAACTCGGATTATTTTTCTCTTGAGAGAGACTATGTCATCCTTGACCTCTTTGGATGGGAGCTCGTCGTCTCTCACCCTCCATGTTGTAGATTTCACCCTTTTCACAAAATTTATCAATCCTCCCCATCACCATCTGAAGCCACCAAAAAGCACATATCTACGTCCAACAGAATCTTGGGACAATATGGATGGGAATGAGCGTGTTAGACTCCATGGAGAACATAAATGACCACGCGCTAGGACTAATAACATTTGTGATCCCCGTGTGACTTAGCATGTGTGAGTCGATGATACTAATTATAGAGAAGGAAGGGGAAGTTAATACTCATGTTAACTGATGGCGTCATCGTTCTAGCCTTTCTAGCTGTTGCGTCTATCCCTTGTACTCCCATAACATAGTTATCAATGCAGACATAAGGGCATTTAGAACCCCATCCAAGATCATACCCAACACCATAAAATGAACTAAAAAACATAATTGTTGAATAGTAAAATATAACTTATAAAATGACACATCCACAATGTAAATTTTCAAATGCAACATGTACATACCACTCTTCATTACCATCACCCTGAGTATCTTGATGAGTTGGAATTATAACATTACTATTCTCTAAAAATGTTTTTATCTTGAATCATGCTTTGGTATGAACCACCAATCCCTATCCAACACATATGTGTGTCAAAAATTTGGTTTCCATGTTTTGGGAAAACAAAAGACTCTTTAGCCTCATCCCACATCCTTATAGAGTTTTTAAATATTATCCCTCTATCATGATCTTCCTTTATACATTACTTTGGTTGAAAGTATCCCACCACTTGCACTGAAAAATAACACATTGAAAAGATGAGAAGTCCACTTGAATAATCTCTTGTAACTTTCCCCTAACTGATAAAAAATAAGTCATTATATATTTATGTTCATATTCATATTTACAGTTCATTATGAAGAAAAAAGTGTTTTCTTAGTTATTGTCGATGCTAGAAATCGTAGCTTTCTTGTTGCTTCCCTTCTCTTTTATGTCGTTGAAAAGTTTAGTGTTAGGATTTTACCCTCTCCATTATTTCACAATGAGATTTTTTTTTCTAGGCACTAGAAATTTAATTCCTTTATGCATCTATATATGAGGAGTTGGGCATCTATTGAAGTGGGGAAACTTATTGCAATGGATCCCAAAACCTGTTATCATTAGTATTTTTTTGAAAAACAATTTTGTGGTTTTCGGTGTGATTTACAGTTTAATGTATTGGTGCACTTTTAAGAAAAGCATCATTTTACGTTTAGATGTTAAAATATTATAGGTTATTTGGTGTGAAAAATATAGGCAATATGCATCGATGTTCTTATTATTGTATAATGCATTGGTATAATTAAATATGTATGTTTAATATTTCAGCACACTATTACTAGTGTGTGTTATTGTGTATGGTGCACTAGGGTAAATTCATGAATAATGGGTATCACTAAACCATACAATATTTTTAGCTTAAATTATTTACTTTCTTTGTAAAACATATTTCATAGTTTCTTTGTTTAATTATGCAAAGTATTTATTGATAGAAGTTGAAGGAAAAATACTTGTTGCAATGAGCATAATAAAAACACATCCCCAAATAGAGTGCAAAGTAAGCTTTTTGAAATCTTAGTTTAAAATTTAACATTACAAAAAAAAGTGGTCTCTGAGAGTTCTTGTTGTTCAAAAAAGGAGAAAACAAAACTGGTCCAAAAGGATGACCATAGAACTCCACATAGAGTTTTTACATAGCTTCTAAGGACTGAGGTAGTATATACCCTGATAAACTGTTGATTATGGAACAGACAAAAAAACATAAACTATAAAAACCATTAAAAATTGCCTGGGTGCTTCATTGGTTGAACAGCCGACTCCTCCTCCATAGGGTGAGCTGCTGCTGCAGGATTTTCATGAGCCTGATTGCCTTGATTCATGCTTACCAAACGCTGTAGGTCTTCTTGAATTCTGTCCACCTTGCCCATGATTTCCTTGAGTTTCATCTTTGTATCATTGATCCTGGAGTCGTGGTTACTTATCTGATAAGAGGTGTAACTGACCACCTCCCCCATATTCTTTACCTCTTGGGAAATTTCCTTATTGTCCATAATTCCAATAGCCATCATTTCATACAAACGCATGAGATTTTTCTTCAAGTCTGCAAGCCCGACGTTCTCATTTGCTTGGTCCATTCTGCCTTGTCTAGGATTGTGAATGGCAAGAGTTACTCTACAGAAATTACTATGGAGATCCTGAACTGCACCTTCAAGCTCTTGAGCTTGTTTGCCACCAGAAAAACTACCAAGAACCGAGTTGAGAGTGTTGAATTCCTGCAGGAGAGAGTCACGTTCTTTCTTGCTTCGACAGGAAAGAGTGCCGACCACTCCTTCCTTCCACCTAGAGCAATTACATCCAAGAATTGAGTTGCTACCTGCTATAGAAAAGACTGACCATCAACGGAAAGACTGAGCTTAAAACTAGAGTTCGAACGCCACAGAGGACCGCCGGCTTGAGGAGAGCAGAAGCAGGTAAAGAAAGCAACGAGAGCCAACCTTTCTGTAACAAAAACCCTGGTAAGAGGCAGAGACTCCCACAGAATCTCCTGCAAAATTCCCTCGTCTACACCTGAGATAATATCCAGTAGAGTCCTCTCCGGAGAAAACACAGAGCGAGCGGAGATCACACCATTACCAAAAGGAGCTTGGGGGTGAGGAAGGCTTCGGGAGGAAGACATAATGAGGAAGTTGAAAGGACCTGGAGCGTGCGAGCTGCAGAAGCATTTACGCTAAGGGAGATGGATATTAAAAGCATCGAAGATCGAGGAGAGGCCAATGAAGAGTGGGAACCACGCGGCAGCATAATGGGGAACTGTAGGACGACGCATTAAAACAATGGAGCCTTCACAAAAATCCATGAGAATGGGTTAAGGAATGGATTTGGGGTGTGTGTCTAAACCACTAAGACAATAGTGGCCTTGGGGTAGGGAGGCCCCCACATTATCAAGGCATCAACTGCAACATTATTTGTGCGAAGGATATGGTAGAATTCATAGTGTTTAGATAGGAGAGGAATGATTTTATCATACAGACGTCGACACTTTATAGAGCCGGTGGTGTATCCGTTGAGCATTCTGTATATGACATGTCTTGAATCTCTGAATATCGCTACCCTAAAGAGATCAGTGTTAGTTAGGATTTTCATTCCCTGAAGGAGAGCCAACCACTTAGCCTCATTGTTGGTCCTATAGCCAAGACCCCGAGTGAAGGTTTGTTCAATTTGTTTTCCAGGATCCAGAAGGATCCCCCCCGCACCTGCCACCCCTAGTTTAAAATTAATATGTTTGAACTATCTATACATTTAAATTATGTGTATTGGTAAATGTGTGTCATGCTAAGAAAAAACTTGAAGATACTATATAAATTTGTTTGCAATCTAAGTTCAAAAGAGTGTAAAACCTTGATCAAAATGTTGCAAAGAGAAGAATTAGTGCAATCAAAAGGTAATCAACATGGGCCCAAAGTGGTTGGATCCATTCGTTAAGAGTGAGGAGTTTTTCACTAGTGGGCAAGGTTCAATTCCAATGAGGGTCGTACATGGATCCATGGGGGAACCTTGACGTAGTGGTCAAACGTGTGGTTCCACCCAGAGAGATTACATATTAAATGGTATCGTGACCCATGGACACATAAGTGGATCAAATCCCAACCCCATGTCTTCCTAAAGAAAATCCCAACGACAGGTTCCAGCCAGAGGGGGCCCACACCTCACGCGCCCAACAATGAATACATGCATGAGGTTGCACCAAGAAGCTATCTACGTGGAGGGTGTGTCCACTCAATACTCTCATAAATCCTTCTGTTGCAAGTATAAGGGGTTCTCCCATCGTCAATGAATCAGTCCAGACCGTACGTTAAGTAGTTCATTCTCTAGTGTGGGAAGTTATGGTAAGCCTATGTGATAGCTCAAAAGTTGGTTGAATCCTGAGGCATAGGACGAGGTTGCAAAGGATTAAATTTTAAATGGCTCACACCACTTGCAACCTGCCTAATGATAAAATGGTTCTCATTATTTTGCATTTCATTCCTATCTAGGTGGGTATGGTCTCTAAGCTCACCACGATGGTGTGAATTAAGGCAATTGTTGAATAACGTTGTCATTGATGTCAAACTCTGTATATATATGTGCTCCAAATCAGTCCCCTTATGGTGTAGCAGTTATGCATGGCCCTCACAGGAAAACACTTTGTGATCTACACATATCGATCAAAACACGAAAAGAAGTCTCTATGGTTTCCCTTAAGAATTGTTGAAATAAAAGGTGAAGAAACCCATAAACAATGGTGTTTGATCCACTTGCACATGAGTTTGGGGTTACATGACCCATGGTGGAGAAGGCCCTAAACATTCCCCAAAGTTGATTTGAAGAAAGTTGGCGTGAAGTTTGAAGTACCCCCAAAAAAATAACGCTTGGTCCACATGACCCCGAAAATTGTGGTATTTTGGTCCATTAGACCACTTGAAGTGGTAAGGATCCCCACAAGAAATAATGATGTATCCACCAAGTATGATGATGTGGTCAATCCTTAGGCCCCCCCCCTTTGGAGAAGATATGGAGTTATTTCAATTTTTTGCATTAAGTGTCATGATGTACTCTTGAGGTGGGGTACTAACCCTTGAGGCCCTCCTAAAATATGGATATCCACAAATTATGGATGAGTTTAAGGAGACACCAAAAGAAACTACTAGATCATGATGACGTGTATAAATAGAGGGAAAAACATTTCATTTCATCATCAAACAAGTCTCTCTTTCTATTGTGCATCTTTGGAGAAAAACCGCGGAACTTTTTGGAGGAGCAATTTCTAGGCGTCTTTGAGGATTGAGGAGATTCACAAAAAATGGCATAACTTTCTCATACGATATCAGAATTATGAAAGTCCTGGTTCATTGGAAATATGGTTGAAAGAGATATGTGGTGAATCTATCTAGATACTCTTTTGGTTTCTATATTATCTCTTCATGATGTAATCTTAGCAAAGGTATGATTCATGCTTCTATGTTTCTCTTGTGATGGCACATGTCTTTCATGGATAAAGCTCATCTTTGACATTGGTGTGTGAGCCTCTCTCTTGGTATATCTCTTTGAAGTCATTGAATATGGTATGGAGGCTATGATGATGGTTATATTGGCATAGATATTGATTATTATAGTTGGATAGATCGTGGTATTATGTGGCTTGATTTGATGTAAATTATTGATCATGGAAATTAAATCTCTTGATGATTGTTTCTGGAATTATTGGGAATTAAACTTGAGGTATGAGCAACTTAATGTAGTGATAGAAATAGAGACAATGTTGTAGAAATATGCATAGTGATACAGGAACAAGGACGGTGATACAGGTACAAGGACAAATATACAAGTATAGGTTGTCAGAGACAGTGATACAGTGATCATTACATGTTGTTTCTTATATTCATATAAGGGTGGAAAGACGATCCAAGGATAGGATATTGCAGTATCCTTCAGGTTGGTTCCTGAGAATTATGAGTTGGTGCTCACTGAAGATTGAATTCCTCTCTGCAGGTTGGAGCTTGTGAACTTAGGGGGTTGTAGAATCCTTTCAGTTGGAACTGGTAAACTATGGGGTTGGAGCCTCCTTCTAGTTGGTGCAATAAAACCAAGGAGTTGGATCTTCCTTCGAGTTGGTGCTGGTAAACCCATTGAATGTAATATTCATATTATAAACAACATATTTTGTGGTTTTTTCTCATTTTGGTTTCCATGTAAAATCTCTTGTGAACTGTGTATGATTTTTATGTGATGGTGAATGATATTTTTAATGGTTAATGCTACATGTTAAAGTTGTAAAAAGTTCCCAATATTGATTCACCCCCCTCTCAGTATTGTTGAATATTCCAACAATTGGTATCATAGCGGATTCCTTCAAGACGGTTTGACCACTGGAAGGTAGATCATCATGGAGAAGTATGCAAAATATTCTAATCTTGGATCACCATTATTTGATGGGTTGAATTATGATTTTTAGTGCATAAGGATGAAGTTATTCTTGTAGTCACTAGGACTTTATGTTTGGCAAGTTGTAGTAAATGGATACACTCCACTAGAGAGAGATCCTCCTACAGGTACTACTGAAAGAAGACCTTTTGAATGCAATTCCAAGGGCCATGAGTGTTATTTTCGAAGGCTTGCCAGGTTCAGAATTTGTTTATGCATTGTACCTTTGCAAAATAAATATGGGACAAGCTCAAAAATGTGTATGAAGGAAATTCCAAAGTCAAAGGAGCCAAGATTCAAACTTATCAAAGACAATTTGAACACTTGAAAATGAAGGAAGATGAAGACAATGCAACTTATTTTCTTCGAGTACATGAAATTGTGAACACCATGAGGGGTCTAGGAGAAAATATTGAAAATCCAATGATAGTCCGGAAAATTCTAAGATTTCTTCCAATGATGTTTGACTCTAAGATCTCATACCTAGAAGAAAGAGAATATATAGATACTTTAAGTGTGGATGAATCGGATGGAATTTTCACAGTATACGAAATGAGAACATAACAAGAAAATTTGACTAGAAGGGAATAAAATTTCAAGGATTCCAATAAGAAAAGGAATAACAAGCAAAAAACAAAATCGTGTTCATGTTCTAGTTGCAGCGATGACTCAAATGATGAAGAAGCAGAAAAATTTGTGAAAAAAGTTAGAGCGAGGAACTGGAAAGTACAAAGGTAAGCTTCCTTTCAAAATTTTTAATTGTGGTAAAATTAGTCATTTTGCTCCCAAGTGTCCTCATGCAAAACAGTCAGATAGTGGTAAAGAAAATGAAAATAAATATCAGAAAAAGGAGCAAGAAATTTGTGAAAAGAAAGAGTCTCTATTGAAAGGAGGATAGTTCCTCATCCGATGAAGAGGATTATAGTGATGATGACTCAACAAAAGTGCTCTTCATGGCTCTAGAAGAAACTACTAATGATGATGATGAAGACTATGTGGATGGAGAAGTAGATCTTGAGGCAGAATTGATCGGTGCCTTAAGTGAACTAAAGAAAGAAAGGAAGAAAAACTAGTTACTCAAAAAGGAGTTGGGAGAATTAAAGGAAAGCTATGGAAGCAACCCTAAAGAGACAAAGACGATATTTATATATCTAAAAAAGCAGTTGGAAGAGGTAAAAGTAATTGAAGAAACGTTGAGAGCAAGATTGGAAGAAAGTGAGAAGATACATGAAGAGTTGGAAGCGGAAATGGTCTCTCTTAGGAAGGAGTCATAAAAGAAGGACATCTGACAAAACTTTGTTAATAGCACCAAAATATTGTATGAAATCATGAGCAGCCAAAGGCCATTCTATGATAACTACGGTCTTGGATACGAACAAAATGATGAGGGTTCGTGTTCTATGATAACTAAAGGTAAATAAATACAAAGAAGTTATGCGGATGTTGTACAAAGTTTCGAGCCTCAGAAAGTAGCGACAAACAAGAGTCGTGGAAAACATCGTGTATGCAAGAAACCACCAGCAATAACGAAGTTTCAATATTCTAACTTCAGAATATATGCACCAACTAAAAGACCTTCTACATCCAGGTACCAAAATATTTTATTTGGCATATGTTATTCTTGAAATAATTTAAGGCATAAGGCTATAAATTGTAAAGCCTATGTAAGGGGTAGAAACACATGGAATAAAAATGGCTATGAAAACTTCAGGAATCATGATGAGAAACCGCATAAGGAATTTGATAGAAGTTATAACAAATTGGGAGCTCTGAATTATGAAATTGAGTGCTACAAATGTAACAACTTTGGACACACGGCCAAAAATTGAAAAAGTGGAATGACAGTGTCGTTAAAGGAAACTAGGCAGTTTCCAAAACAAAAGAGAACTTGGGTGAAGAAACAAAAAGACTTACATATTTATGAATGTGGACTTTCCTTACAAGCTCAAAGCAGTATAATTCAATGGTGTGTTGATAGTGGATGTTCAAAGCATATGATAGGTGACAAAAACAAATTTGTGTCATTAAGGAAAGAAAAGGAGGGTTCTGTAACATTCGGCAATAAAAACTCAGCCAAAATCTTGGGAAAAGGTACAATTAGTCTTAGAAACAAAGATGCTTTAGCATAAAATGTTCTACTTGTTGAAAACATGAAGCATAATCTATATTTGAGTGTCAGTCAAATGTGTCATCAAGGACACACACTCCTATTCAATTCAAAAGAATGTGAAATAAGGAGAAAATGACCGAGTAGACTTGTGGCAACAACAACCAGAACTCCAAACAACATATACATCTTGAATGAAAATGGAAAGGAAGATGAAAGTTGACTTTTGCACAAGAGATTGGGTCATATAAACTTTTGTCAAGCTCGACAAGAAACAGGTTGTAAAAGAAATACCACAAATCACAAAACCAACTAACTTTTATGCAATCATTGTCAGCATGGGAAATAAACAAAGGTTGAATTCAAGACAAACGAATATGCTAGTACCAAGCCATTGAAAAATGTTCATACTGATCTATGTGGGCCAACAAGGACAATAGGAATGAATGGTGAACAATACTTCATGTTCCTCATTAATGACTATATAAGAATGACATGGGTGTGTTTTCTCAACAAGAAATCAGAAGCATTCGAATGTTTTAGGATATTCAAGAAAATGGTTGAAAATGAAATTGATTTGAAAATAAAGACCTTGAGATCAGACAATGGGGTTGAGTTCACCTCTAATGAATTCTGGGGTTTTTGTGAAGAACATGGAATAACAATATATTTTTCAGAAGCTGGAACTCCTCAGCAAAATGTATTTTTTGGAAGGAAAAATAAGATTGTACACGAAATGGCAAGAATGATGATGAATGAATCCAAGATAGCTAAAGTCTTATGGGTATAAGAAATACATACAGTTTTTCACATTTTGAACAAAGCAGTACTTAGAATTAATAGTGATCAAACACCATATGGATATTGAAATGAATACCATCCAATGTCAATCATTTCGGGGTATTTGGAAGAAAATGCTACATAAAAAGGGATGATAAAAAATTGAAAATTTTGACTCTCGGTTATATGAAGGCATATTTTTCGGCTACTATTTCAAAAGTAAAGTATACATATGTTATAATCTATGACTCAACAAGATAATGGAAAGCATCAATGTGAAATTTCTTGAAATCATCCTGCCGAAGATAGAGAAGGAAAGCAAAGTTTTAAACATCATTGGCAAACCTGAAATTGAAGAACAAAAGTTTGAAGCAGAGGAAGAAGAAGAGAATTCAGATGAAGAACAATAAGAAAACAGTCAGCAGAATCTTCAGAATCCCTCCAGGATTAAGAAAAATTTTCAAACACCTTTCAAGACACCTAATCATTGCATTCAGAAGAATCATCCCCATAACTAATCATTGGGGGAAAGAGCGTTGGAATAGAAACCATAAGTAGAAGAAAAGCTCAGATGTCAAAACAAGGGAACTTGTCATTTCTATCCACAGTTGAATCAGGCAGCTTTGAAGAAGACATAAATGATGAACATTAAATCAAGGCTATGGAAGAAGAACTAGATTAAATAAAGAAGAATGAAACATGGGAATTGGTGCCAAGACCAAAGGATAAAAACATGATTGGTACAAAATGGGTTTTTAGAAACAAGATCAATAAAGATGGAAATGTAACTAGAAACAAATCAAGACTAGGGTGCAAAGGATATGCCCAAGTATAAGGAGTTTATTTTATGAAACATTTTATCCCATGGCTAGAATGGAAGCAATCAGGATGATCTTAGCTTATGCACGTAGTAAAAGAATTAAAGTATATCAAATGGATGTAAAGTTGGATTTTCTAAATGGAGAGTTAGAAGAAGAATTCTACATTGAACCGCTATCATAAAATGAAGACTATGTATGCAGGTTAAAGAAAGCTTTGTATGGACTTAAGCAAGCTCCTTGAGCTTGGTATTCAACATTGGACATATACTTACAACAACATGGATTCAAGAGGGGAAATGGAGATAGTAATCTCTACATAAAGATGGATCAAGACAATATGATCATTATTGAAGTATATGTTGATGACATCATCTTTAGAATTGATGATGACAAGACGAGTCATAAGTTTTCCAAGGATATGAAAAGAATATTTGAATTGTTCTTGCTTGGAGAGTTAAATTTCTTCTTAGGACTCCAAATATCTCAACTAGATGATGGCATTTTCATTTCCCAAACCAAGTACATCAAGGAAATGTAGAAGAAATTTACAATGGAAGACTGCAAACTTTGTAAGTACTCCGATGGTTATTGGATGCAAGTTAAACAAAGATGATGAATCTAAGGAAGTGTATAAAAGGTGTTACAGATCGATGATTGGTAGCCTTCTCTATGTGATAGCTTCAAGACCAGATGTTATGCAGGAAATTGGACAAGTTGTAAGATTTCAAGAAACTCCAAAAGAAACACATCTTTAAGCAGGGAAAAGGATCTTTAGATATCTTTAAGGAACACAAGACTTTGGAATATGGTATCCAAAAGGAAACAAGTTGACATTGGTTGCCTACACATATGCATATTGGGTAGGAAGCATTGATGACAAAAGAAGCACAAGTGGATTTGCTTTCTTCTTATGTGATTGTTCAGTGTCTTGTTTAAGTAAGAAGCAATCTTCAGTATATTTATCCACAACAGAAGCATAATATACTACGGCAACAATATGTTGTACTCAAATTCTCTAGATGAAGAAAACTCTAGAAGACATTCAAGTAACATATGATGAGCCTATTCCGATCTTATGTGACAACACAAGTGCTATAACAATTTAAAAGAATCAAGTTATGCATTTAAAGACAAAACACATTTCTATCAAGTGTCACTTTCTATGGGAACATGTTGCAGAAAAGAATATCAAGATGGAATATATTGGGACAAAGGAACATATTTCAGACATATTTACAAAGCCTCTCCCAAGAGAGACATTTGAGTATATTCAACAGGGATTGGGAGTAATATCTTCTCCAAATTTATAAAACGTTCTAAAAAGGGAGAGATATTATCAGGGGAAGTTACTTTTCGCCATTGATGTCAAAGGGGGAGAGAAATATATGAAGCATGAAGACAGGGGGAGCATTGTCCCTGGGGGAATATGATGGTTGTCATCAATGAAAAACAGGGAGATTGTTGAATAAAGTTGTCATTGATGTCAAACTCTGTATGTATATGTCCTCCAAAGCAGTCCGCTTATGGCATAGTGGTTACACATGGCCCTCATGGGAAGACACTTTGTGATGTACACATATGCATCAAAATCCTAAAGAACTCTCTAAGGTTTCCCTTAAGAATTGTTGAAATAAAAGGTGAAGAAACCCATAAACAATGGTTTTTGGTCCACTTGCCCATGAGTTTGGGGATACATGACCCATGGTGGTGAAGACCCTAAAGAGTCCCCAAAGTTGGTCTGAAGCAATTTGGTGTGAATCTTGAAGTATCCCTAAAATATTAATTCTTGGTCCACATGACCCCAAAAGTTGTGGTACTTTGGCCAATTAGACCACTTGAAGTGGTAAGAATCCACGCAAGAAATAATGGTGTATCCACCAAGTATGATGATGTGATCAAGAAATATGCCCCCCTTTAGAGAATATATGCAGTGATATTGAAGTTTTGGCATGAAGTGTCATGATGGACTTTTGAGGTGGGGTACTAACCCTTGAGACCGCCTTAAAATATGGAGATCCACAAATCAAGAATGAGTTTAAGGAGACACTAAAAGAAACTACTAGATCATGATGAAGTGTATAAATTGAGGGAAAAACATTTCATTTTATCATCAATTAAGTCTCTCTTTCTATTGCGCATCTTTGGAGAAAAAGTGTGAAACTTTTTGGACGAGCAATTTCTGGTCATCTTTGCGGATTGAGGAGATTCACAAAAAATGACATAACTTTCTCATACGGTATCAGAATTAAAAAATTATTGGCTCATTGGAAATTTGGTTACAAGGGATATGTGTCGATTCTATGTCGATACTATTTTGGTTTCTATATTGTCTCTTCATTATGTAATCTTGGAAAATGTATGATTCATGCTTCTATGTTTCTCTTGTAATGGTACATGTATTTCATGGATAGAGCTCATCTTTGATCTTGGTTTGTGAGCCTATATCTTGGTATATCTCTTTAAAGTCATTGAATATGGTATGTAGGCTATGATGATGGTTAAATTAGCATAGATATTGATGGTTATAGTTGGATAGATCATGGTATTATGTATGGCTTGATTTGATGTAAATGATTGAACATGGAAATGAAATCTTTTGATGATTGTTTATGGGAATGATTTGGAACTGAACTTGAGGTATGCACACCTTGATGTAGGGACAGTGATACAGAAACAGGGACAATGATACATGAACTAGGACAAAGATACAAATACAAGTTGTTAGAGACAGTGATACAGTGATCATTACAGATTGTTTCTTCTATTCATATAAGGGCGGTAGGACGGGGAAAGGATATGAGATTGTAGTCTCCTCCAGGTTGGTGCCTTGGAATTGTGAGTTTGTGCTCACTGAGGATTGGATTCCTATCTATAGGTTGGATACTATGACCTTAGGGGGTTGTAGCATTTTTTCAGTTGGAGCTGAAAAATTAGGGAGTTGGAGCCTCCTTCTAATTGGTGATATAAAATCAGGGAGTTGTAGATTCCTTTCAATTGATGATGGTAAACCCATTGAATGTAATATTCATATTATAAACAACATCTTTTGTGGTTTTCTCCCATTTGGGTTTCCACGTTAAATCTCTTGTGCACCGTGTATGATTTTTATGTGATGGTGAATGATATTGCTAATAGTTAATGTTACATGTTAAAAGTGGTAAAAAGTGCCCAATACTGATTCACCCCCCCTCCCCCCTCTCAGTATTGTTGTAAAACCTTGATCAAAATGTTTCAAAGAGATGAATTATTTCAATCAAAAGTTAATCAACATGCGCCCAAAAGGGTTGGATCCATTGGTTAAGAGCAAGGACCTTTTCACCAGTGGGGAAGGTTCAATTCCATTATGGGTCGTGCATGGATCCATGGGAACATCTTGAGGTAACGGTCTAACACGTGGTTCCACCCAAAGAGATTGCATATTAAATGATCCTATGACCCGTGGACACATAAGTGGATCAAATCCCACCCCCATATCCTCATAAAAAACATCTCCATGATGGGTGCTAACCAAAGGGGGCCCACACCTCATGCACCCAACAATGAATACATGCAAGAGGTTGCAACATGCAGGGTAGCAGCCTACCTCCACTTGATACTCTCATAACCCTTTCAGCTACAAGTACAAGGGGCTCTCCCATCGTCAATGAATCATCCCAACCCATACGCGAAGTAGTTAATTCTCTGGTGTGGGAAATTATGGTAAGTTTGTGTGATGACTCAAAAGATAATAGAATCTTGAGGCATAGGATGAGGCTACGAAGGCTTAAATTTGGAATGGGTCACACCGGTCACAACCTGTCTAATGATAAAGTGGTTATCATCATTCTACATTTCATTCCCATTTGGGTGGGTCTAGTCTCTGAGCTCATGATGGTGTGAGTTGAGGTAACGCCCAGGAAAACCACCAACGGGACTAAGCACACACACATGCCTTGGGATTTAGGGGAAATGCGTAGAATTCAAGGTTTTTTTTAGCATGAGCTCTCTACCTCAGCTTGTGCTCAAACTATGTGGTTGGAACATCAGCTCAAGCAGAAGTAGAAGAGGCCCTTGATGAATGTGTTTGATGCAGAGTTTGGCGGAATGGTGGAAAACAAAGGGTTAGCTCGAACCCAAGAAACTGGAGACGTGAAGACACTTGGGGTGTATTGGAAGACGTTGATGTCAATGGCCATGTTGTGAATATTTAATTAAATATTATTAATTATAAATAATTAGATTATTAGGTTACCAGTGAAAGGGTGTAACCCTTCACTATGTTGGCTCAAGTCGTATAAAGGCGAGCTTATTGTACATTTATATTCATCATCTAATATATTATTCTTATTTTACTATCAAACACAAAATTCAGATTCGACTAGTAAGAGTCCAACCGAATATAGTTTCTCCATTTGGTATCAGAGCGGATTCGCTCCTTCAACCTGAGCTCGGATTCAGCTCTTCCACCACCCTCACCTTCCACTGCTCATCCCTAGTGCATCACTCTCCCTACCATCATTCTACCTCCTAACCATGCCACCTTTGAGAATTTATAGGGATCTCACCTAGCCATCCTAACCATGCCACTCTTTTCTATTGCCCCACATAACACAAGGAAGGCATTTCCATTCATTGCTCCATGATTCCCTATAGAAATACAACCCTTACAATGCTTACCAATATGTGCATAAAGAGTCCAACCTAACTATATGATGTTGGAAAACCTGTCACATTAATCCATGGCTTCTCAAGCATTCAAAAGTAGAAAAACATAATGGGTAAAAGTTCATATCTTTCTCAATATCTATGCCTCAGCTACAACCATTTTATTTATTCTTATGTCTGCAATTTCTCTTCACAATTGAATTTCTGGTTGTTTCACAGTCTGGTATGGTAATGGAAATGGAATGAATAGCAAGAGAAAAACTCTATGTAGTGTAAAATATGCATGAGAATGAGAGGTAGGATCCAAAGGATATTAGAGGATGGTGAAAATATAACTAACATAACTTCTAACCATAGAAGAGAGAAATATTACAACTATGATAGAAGTATATCCATCCCATGCTTCCATAACTACAAGAGGAGACTTTTCCCACCAACCTCACACGTGCATTCAATGATTTGATTTAATATTCAAAATGAAGTAAATGGGCTTGTTTAAGGCACATGGTAGTAAAAGGAGGAGTTCTACGGTTTACACTTGGAAATAAAGGATTTAATCTTTCATATCCCCCCTTTCTTCTTCCCCTCTAGTGGAATCATATCCCATATAGTGCTCTTTACACAACCATCTTGGAGCACTTTTATTAATTTTCCAACGTAATATTACATGGTTTTCAAATTAGCATGTCAAGCTAACCACATGGTCCGTATAGAGATATTTGCATTATACATGCCTAGCCATTCACTAGTCGTACCTTGGCCTTGAGCTTTGTAGTAGGAATCCATACTAGCATATTTACATCACTTACATAATTTGATTTAATACATTCAAAGTAAAAAAAGGTGGTATTGCAATGATTATATACAACTACAATAAACATATGTATAATTTGATTTTATAACACATTAATATAATCATTATATCGAAGCACAATAAATAAAAATTAAAATATCAATTTTATTATCAAATATATTTGACTTCTTTGATGATTCTTTCTTCATGGTGCCTTTTATAGTGCGAATCAACGTGCACCAATGTGTTTTACTATATTAAGCACATGTCTGCTTGTATTTNTCTCTCTCTCTCTCTCTCTCTCTCTCTCTCTCTCTCTCTCTCTCTCTCTCTCTCTCTCACACAAACTTGGTTTTGTTATCTATTACAAATGCGCCGAAATCCATAAATATCGTTAAATTTACATGATAGTACGGTACACATAATAACATGGTTGTCGTTGTGTATTTGTGACTTTCTTAAGAGGTGCGCATTTATTTACAATCTACACTAGTGTGTTGCCTATAACAATAACCCTTGGTGCTATTAATCATATTTAAATTGTATGCGCCAACACTGTGATCTATAGAAAACACATCGAGAGGTTATATAAAAGTAAAGCTCTAGTGCATCACATATAAATTGTACACATTAGTGCTATAAAACAATTAAATGTATTTATTTCTTATTTTTAGAATTGAACACAAGATAAACCATTGGTGAAATAGATGGATCTCAAGGGGGGGAGAGGGTTGGTTGGTTCTAATAAAATCAGTATTGAAGAAATTCCTATGTACTGACGTACCCTTGCATTCATACTTAAGGGGGTTTTGGGAAAAATCATGAAAATATGTACAAAATATTTATGGAAAGATATTCCATACTACAAAGGCTCTCATTTAGCTTTATGGGGGGTGACTTCCAGACCGAATAAGTACAAGGGTTGGGGCATAAGAGACTTACAACAATTTGGAAGATCTCTGGCTATAAAATCACTTTGGTAGGTGTCCATTAAGGACAATTTGTGGTGCATAATCATGCTATAGAAACATATTGCTTTTAACAGTCTTATTGAGTTAAGGAGTTATTTGGTATTGAAGTTTGGAGATGGATCACAAATAAGGGTAGGAACAAATGCAATTTTGGGTTGCAGTCAACTTATCTTACTTTATCTTGAAATAGTCAACCATCTTTAGATGAGAGGTATTTGGACATTGAATAAGATTGGGAAGGTTTAGGAGACTACTATTTGGACTTAGAGTTGGCTCTCAGCCTAGGACATTGGATTGGAGGGTCAACATGCTCAAGGTAGGGTGAGTTTTGTAGATGAACCAAGGAGAGTTCATATTAGACTCAAAGAAGACCTAGGTGAGCTTGCCTGGGTTTGGAACAATGAAGGGGGTGAGTACAGGGCAAGTTTGTATTATGAGGCTTTCCACGATCCTAGGACCTTATCAAAAGATTGGTGCTGGAAAAAACTATGGAAGGTGAGGGTTCTTACAAAATTCCCACTCTTCATGTGGTTTACTTTGAATAATAGAATTCTAACATGGGATAGGTTACAAAATAGGAATAAGATTGGCCTGTGTTGGTGTTATTTATGTAGGGGGGGTCTAGAATCTAACTTACACTTGTTTTGTGAATTCCCTTTTACTACTAAGGTTTGGAAAGAAGCGGAATCATCTTTGGGACTGCAAAATTTGTGGTTAAAAGGGACCATTCTCAACAATTTCAAGGAATGGTTTTTGAAGAATATATCTTAAGCAGTTCATAGTGGTTCATTTCTTAATCCTTTGTAGAATGTGGATAGCAAGGAATGAATATATATTTTTAAGACAAAATTGTGCCTAGCTTCTAGGTTACTACATAGGTTGTATCTCATTGCTCATTTTCAGGTTCATGTAAAGGTAAATAAGGTTAGACAATTGTATTCTCTTGATATTGATAAGGCCTCCCAATTTAATTCTCTTGCGATTGATAAGGCCTCCCCCTTGGGGAGGGGGGGGGGTTCATGGACTCAGCCAAATTTATGACCTGAGTTGTGGAGTAGGTTATATTTTCTATCAGTTTGATGACCATTACTTTTGTAGTAGGGCCTTTCTCGGATCGGGAACAAATAACTATGGAGAATTTAAGTCTCTCCTCCTTTTAATGAAATCTTCCTTAAATAAGGGTTATACATCATAGAGAATGATTTAGTTCACTATGGAGAATTTAAGTCTCTCCTCCTTTTAATGAAATCTTCCTTAAATAAGGGTTATACATCATAGAGAATGATTTAGTTCAACACCATTTTTGGTCATTGTCCACGACATTTCACTTTACATGACGTTAGGTTGTGAGTCCCTCGAGAATCACAAAACATGGGATCACCTTTTAATGAGTTGTAATCCTTATCTACTTATGAAGTGTCACAAGAAGAAACAAGGAGCAATACCAAAAGTAGTTAGTAAATGGGAACTTGAATTTTATTTTAAAGTCGTGAAGGGATGGAAGGACATCAAGTACACAATAATATGTCCAATCCATTCATAAGACCATGAGAACTTGTAACAACAAACATAGGACAAGACTCGTAAATGAGAAAGACAATATCTTTCATATTCCCAACCATTTTAAACCAATCCACTTCCACTATGCAATACTTGGAGATTCCACTTCACCTATTACAATTCAACATCAAAATGTTAAATGTCAACATTGTCGTTGAATTCATCCCATGGAGAATCAATGTTTTGATCTCTATCCGTGTCTTCATTGTGGGAAGACAAATCATCATTACACAAATGTTGGAAAAAAATAGTATAAAAAGGACAAAGTTCATTGTGGTTGGATAAGTCATTGATAATGGAAATTAAAATCCAAGATGTTGCATAAGTTTTACCATCAAATCCAGACATAGTTAAATAGAAATATGCATGGAAAATCACAAAAGCATGAGGATTTCAAAAAACTGTCCCAAATGAATATTTTGGGCATGATTGGAGCCCAATTCTACATATCTTTTGAATTGAAGCATGAATCAATGATAGTACTCTCTACACCTAAAGGGGGAGTACATTGATGGAGTACAATGGTATTATTGTCATTGTTTAGTAGTCAACCAAAACCATGTCCAACTACAATGATCCCAAAATAGAAGAATCTAATGCTTAAGCCTAAATCCCTTCAACATACTTCTAACCATGTACTTGGAAGGGATGAATATCAATGATGCTAGTCATCGTTTAAGTTTTGAAATCATATCAATCAAAATTTGGGAATTCTAGCATAGCAGCTAGTCTCGTCAACATAAGCATCAAGTTGCGATCAAGCTGAACATCAAGTGCGATCAATACTGAACATCAAGATGCGATTAATCCTGAACAATAGGCTAGCAATTATCTTCCTCTGTGATATGCTTGGAGATCAGCCTCCAACGATCACTGATCTATGAGGATATCTTCCATTGCTGTCACCAGGTTGAGGATCGAGAAGCTTCATGTAGTTGGAATTCTTGACTAGATATGCATCATGCTCGATCTAGGGATCAACTGATCCAGTTTCGAAAGATCTTCCCTCTTGCAGGGAAGCTTCTGGAATGGATCCATGCCCATATCTGAGTCTAGAGGAGAGTCAAATAATTTTAGATGAAGCCTTCAAGGCATTGGTGGATACCACATATCCCCCACCTTTGTCCGCTCTAGAATCGAGCGATGTGAATTTTGTTAAGCATGCAACCACTCCTTGAATCCAAATCATGTCAGTAGCTTCAAGATTGAAATCCCTATATCTGAGTGAGAAATGTCTGATAGTTCAGTTTACAGGAATTTGGCCTTCATAAAAAACTATAGACGTCTAGATAAACAAAAATTGGATGCCCTAGACCTCGGGGGGCCCGCAACATTGTTTTTGTGGAAAAAAAAATTACCTTCTTGTTTGAAAACAAAGTTGATAGAGATCTCATCTTCAGGAGCGGACCCTACTTCATGGGCCCTCGTGGATTATATCTAAATCGTTGGATCCTTTCATTTGACCTAGAAAGGGACATGCCATCACCGGTCCTGGTTTGGGTTCGCCTCCCACATATTCCCTTGCACTGGTGGAATGATGAAACTCTACAAGCAATAGGGAATTATCTTGGTAATTACATTGAAAAAGTGAAACCAAAGTGCTCCTTGTTTTCTTGTGCAAGGATCAGTGTAGAAGTAGATCTGGAGAAAGGCCTACCAGAAGTCGTAAACCTATATATGGACAGATGGGAACACATGCAAAAGGTATATTATGAACAACTACCTTTCAAATGCAAGAAGTGCCACAAGTACGGTCATTTTATTTAAAACTTCCCAAAGGTAGTTCAAGAAAAATTAGAAAAAAAAATCAAGAGGAAGGATGGCAACAAACAAAAAGGGGAATACAAATTCCTCCATTATCAAGTGAGGTGTAGCCAACGACAAGCAAGGAAAATCCTAAAAGAGGAAAAGAAGCCTCGACTGGTAACCAATTCCAGGCACTGCTGATGGAAGAGGGAGAAATCCCACCCTTGGAAATAATATCCACTCAAACAGAAGAAGAAGAGATCCATGCAGCCACGATTGTCCCTCCTCTATCTCTCAAAAATGAAAGGAGCGAAAAATCTCCTGAAGGGTCTACAACACAAGGGAGTACTAGGGAAGAGATGGTAAAACATAGAAACGTCGCGCCGTAGGGTTTCTTCCTAGAAATATCGCCTTTATAAGGATCTCAGGAATCACATGAAGTAGCCTTGCAACCAAACACCAGAGGAAGAAAGTCGCAAAGGTACCTCAAAGAACAAGAAGCAGATAGAGAGTTAGAACTAGAGAGACAGATAAGTATCAAGGAAATGGAACTTCTCCAGTATCCTAAAAATCCAGGAGGGGAAAAAAAGAGATGGTAGATACCGAGCAAGATCTCAATCAATAAAGAAATGTTGAAAACCGTCTCTTGGAACTAACTGCAAGGGTCTCAAAGGCTTAAGTAAAGTAGAAGGAATAAAAGAGATAATCAAATCATAGAGGCTAGACATATTGCTACTCCAAGAGACAAAAATTCTAGATGTGGAGGCTATGGCACTTTCATGTATTTTCTATAAAAATAGTAAAGGTAAAGCCATAAGTTCCAGAGGAGCATCTGGGGGAATAACCACCATAATCTCAGGTAAATTTTTTGTCAAATCAATTAGGGAAAGCCATCACTGGCTATTGACAGAAATTCAGGAAAAGGAGGAATTAACTTCTTTATTCATCTGTAATGTATATGGGCCAACACACTACAAGGACAAGACAACGTTCTAGGATGATCTCAACAAACTAAAGAAGAATTTGTGAGGAAAATACCTCATCATTGTTGGGGACTTCAATACCACTAGGTCACAATCTGAGAAACGTGGAGGAAAAAAGGTCAGGGACCTTTGGTGAGAAGATAAAGGACTTGATGGAAAATTTGGATCTACTGGAAATTCCATTGAAGAATGAAAAGTACACATAGAGCAATAGAAGAACAGGAATTTGACATGTAGCAGCAAGGCTGGACAGATATCTGGTAAGTTCCACCTTCTTACAGAAATACCTCCTTCCAAACTCTCTCACTCTCCCTTCAAAAGTCTCAGACTATAAGCCAATTTCTCTGATTTTATCCCCTCCAATCAATCTTGGGGCCATTCCCTTTAGATTCAACTCGATCTGGTTGAACGATGAAAAAATACTGGGTTTAATTCAAAGGGAATGGAACCTTCAACACTACGAACCACCCAACTACATTTGGGAATCAAAACTAAGATCAGTGTGATCTACCTTAAAATGATGGGTGAAATAAGGTTTTAAGAATCCAAATATTCACAAAATCCAACTACAAGGTGATTTAGCCACTTTACAATCCCGTATGGAAGTGGGCGAGGTGACCTCAACGTATCTGAAGCAGGAGAAAGCAATGAACATAAAAAATATAAACGTTGCAAGGAAGATAGAAGAGGTGTGGAGAATAAAATCCAGACATATGTGGCTGAAAGGAGATAGCAATACTGAATACTCTCATGAGCAAACCAAGCTTTAGCAAAGTTACAACACCATCAAGGATTTGAAAGATAATTATGGAAGCAATATAACAGGGAAAGAACAATTAAAGTAACATGCTTTCACTCATTTTCAAGAGCTTTACGCAGATACTAGAGAGACAGATCCAGAAGCACAAGAGGACCTCCTCCTTGGTATACCTTCGCTCATCAAATATGCAGAGAATAGAGAGCTTGCAAAGCCCATTCTATAGTATGATATAGGAATGAAACCCGATCACTCCATGTTGATAAAGCACCTGGACCTGACACAGATACAATAATTTTTTACAGAGCAGCGTGGTATATAATAAAAGAAAATCTGAAGAAAAAAATGCGAAACTAGACAAGGAAAAAATACAAGATTGAAGGGGCCACTAACTCATCCTTCCTGGACTTAATTCCAAAATAAAAGAGTCCTCTTTTGCTTGATAGATTAAGGTCAATTTCATTATGCAACACTTCATATAAAATTCTATCGAAAATATTGGCCACTAGAATGAAAAGCATCATGGGTCGCCTCATCTCATATTCGCAAGGAGTTTTTGTAGCGGGGTGTCATATTCTTGACAATATTATTATCGTACATGAATCGATACACTCCAGCATGGAAAAAAATAAAGAAGGTATGGCTATTAAACTAGATATGGCTAATGCATTCGACAGAGTAAATCATTTTTTTCTCTTTGAAATCATGTCCAAGTTTGAATTTTCTAAAAGAATTTTAAGATGGGTAAAAGCCTATATTAGCAGGCCGTGGATCACACCATTAGTAAATGGTAGACCTACCAAATTCTTCTAGGAAACCAGGGGAATCCGACAAGGCTGCCCTATGTCCCCATTCCTTTACCTCATAGTGGTTGAATCTATGAGCAGAAATCTACAAAATTTGCAGGAGTCTAGTGATCTAAAAGGTTTGAAGATAGCTAGAGGAGTGAAATCTTCCAACCATGTGCAATTTGTAGGCGATACCATTCTATTAGGGGGAGAATCTACTACAATTGCAAATATATTAAAAGGTGCTCTATCTACTTTCCTCAAAGCATCCGATGGCAAAGTGAACTCAAGCAAGTCAAAAGTATACGGTTGGAACTGCCCCCAAGGAACTCTGGCAAAGATGGCAAGGACTCTTGGATTTAAAGGAAATGTAACATGGAATTCCTTCAATTACCTTGGGATCCCAATCTTCAAAGGGAAAAAGAGGTTTGTCGACTCGCAAGGGATGATTGACAATATCAAGAACAAAATTAACTCATGGGGGACAAGGTGGTTGAATCTGGCTGGAAAGCTCATCCTTATCAACTCTATTCTTTCTACCTGCCCTATTTACGCCTGCTCGATCTCACTAGCCCCAAACAAAATTATGAAAGAATTTTCAAAAGAAATTGGAAGATTTCTTTGGCAAGGAGGCAAATCAAACAACTAAAAAAAAAATCATTTGGTGAATTGGGAAATTGTTTGCAGGCCAAAAATCTATGGAGGAGATGGAATAAGAGATCCAAGCAAAATGAATTTAGCTCTTGGAGCCAAAATCCTATGGAGAATCGTATCAGGTGAAAGAATGTGGTGGAAGGAAATTATGCAAAAAATATATATGAATGGAACTAGAAAGAGATGTGTGGACAAGATCAACCTTGACAGAAAAGGTTCTCTGATATGGGAGCTATGTAAGAACGTTGTGTATATTTTAAATGAGCATTTGTTGATCCAGGTCGTGCCCAGGTGCATTTTGGGGACAAAAGTCAAATGAATGAGTCGAGTACTGTTATGGCGGAAGCATATAAGAAGAACCAACAAAGCAGAAAACACACTAGGTCAACTAGAAATATACACACAGACAATATGCAAGAATTCGAACCAATTTATTACTTCTGCTCCATGAAAGATTAAGGAATCATATCTATGTCTGTATTACATTAACGTACATGCTTATATAGGATGCTAAGACACTTGGGTGAATACCCGCTAAGCTCAGTTACAAAAGAAGTTATAACGGTTCAAAAGTTCAACCGTCACAGAGCATGTTGGTATGATGTATGTCGAGGTGAACCTGTCAAGGCAAACCTGTCGGTTGAAGATGTCAATGCCGACCTGTCGAGCTGAACCTGTCGGTTATCGGTTGGATCATTCCTCTTACCTTAAGAAACAATGGTCTCCATTATGTATTCGTTCAGGTGAGGAAACTTGTTGGTGACTTCATTAACAGAGTACCATTTTCCTTACGCGGGGAGATGTCCAACTTTATCCACTTGAAACAAGGGAATGGATTTCATCCTTGTATGGCGTTTGAGTTGTCCAATAATGGTGTCATGAAGAAGAGGTTCCTGAACATCTGGATGGATGTCTTCGGGTTCTAGTCTCTGCAAGTTGTTATGTTCCAACAATGGTGCATTGTATGGTCAAAGTAGATATATGTAGAAAACTGGATGTAGACCAAGGCATGCAGGAATGTCGAGCTGAAAATCATTTTCTCCAATCTAAGGATACTGTATGGACCATATCATAAAGGTTTCATCTTTCTGTATGGACCAGTGAAACGCTCCTTCTTTAGATGTAACCAGACCTAATCTCCAATTTGAAATGAATGAGGAATACGATGCTTATCATGTCAGGCCTTCGATTTTGTATTTGGTCGTTGCAACATCTCTTGTGCTTGCTTCTGAATGATGTATATTTGATCTCTAAACTTCAATGCTTTCTCCACTTCTCGTCCTTCGAAGTCGGTGTCATTCGACTGTGTCGAGGAACTGATTAAGTCGATAGGTGCTAATGGTTGAAATCTGTAACATATATCAAATGGCCTCTTGCCCGTAGATCTGTGTTGAGCACGATTGTAGCTGTGTTGTATGTATGGAAGGTTTCCATCCCATGTTCGACGATGCTTGTGGTTGTACATGCGAAGCAATTGTACGACTAAGCGATTTAGAACTTCCGTCTATCCGTCTGTCTACAAATGGAAGGATGTCGACAAAGAAAGTCTCGTATCGAGTTGTTTCTAGAGAGTTTGCCAAAAGGTGTTGACAAATCAAGCATCTCTTTTAGAAATAATGGTCGTCAGGAGGCCATAGTGTTTCCACACATTTTCAAAGAAGAGTTGAGCGGTCTGTTGTGTTGTTGTAGTCTTCTTGCATGGTATGAGTATCACGCCATGCTAATATTTGGTAGTAGGATAGCCCATCAAGTAGTCCATATAAATAGCTTCCCATGGCCGACTAGGAACTAGAAGGGGTGTATACATTCCTTGTCGTCGATTCGACGATTTAGCAATGGCACAAACCACGCACGATCGAATGTACTTGTTGAGGTCAGAATTAAGTGAAGGCCATTAAAAATAATTTTGGAGGATAACAAGTGTTTTTGCGACTCCAAAATGTCCTGCAGTCTTGTTGTAGTGTGCATCCCAAATGAGATTCCGTCGGTGCTCACCGGTCGGTACACAAATCTGTCAAAGATTATATAGCAAGGTGTCTTTTAGGAAGTAGTCGATAACTTGTCAGTTGAAGTTGTTGATAGATTGTAGAAAAAACGCAGTATACGAAATACAATTCCAGCCAAGTAGTGGTGTCATAACCCTACATACTCATCACTGTAGACAGTAGAGTAATGGGTGGTCTATTGAGACAATCGACTGCGGCACTGGATTTTCCTTTCCGATACTTAATTACCAACTAAAATTGTTGCAGGTAATTAATCCGCTTGAGTTGTCGGGTTGTCTGTAGTTTCGACTGGGATGGAGCAAACTATAAAGGTTTATGGTCAATGAGGATGATCATTTCCTTGCCAAGAATGTAGTGTCTCCATTTCTTTAGAGCTTGCACAATGGCGTACAGTTCATTTTCATATGTCGAGTACCTTTTAACAGTGTCGCTGAAAGTCTCAGAATGAAACGTGACTGGGTGACCTGAGTGAGTGATCGCTGCGCCGAGGGCATAGTTCGATGCATCCATCTCAATCTTGAAGGGCTGATGCAAATCAAGTAACATAAGTACTAGTGCAGTACAAAGCTTGTTTTTTATTTGTTGAAAAGCTTGTTGTTGTGCCGGTGTCCATTTGAAGGTAGTTTTCCCATTTCCTTTCATACACTGATTCAAAGGCGATGGGATGTGGCTGAAACCAAGTATGAATCATCAATAGAAATTTGCCAAACCAATAAAACTTCTTAGTTCATGAACGTTTTGAGGAATGGACCAGTATTTGAGGATCTATACTTTTTCTAGGACAACATGAATGCCTGCAAATTCAATTACATACCCAAAATACTTGATGCTGGTCATCGCAAATGAGCATTTGTCCATGTTCAGATATAATCGATGTTGCTGGAGAGTGATGAAGACTTGTCGAAGTTGTTTGACATGTTCTTCCCATGATCAACTAAAAATCAAGATATCGTCGAGATAGACAATGACACATTTACCGATGAAAGGTCGTAGAAGGTCATCCATATATCTCATGAAGGTTGCATGTGCATTGGTTAAGATGAAAGGCATGACTAACCATTCAAACAATCCTTTCTTGGTCTTGAAAGTCATTTTCCATACATCGGTGGACTCAATTGGAATCTGGTGGTATCCTGACTTGAGGTCGAGTTTCATAAAGAACTTAGAACCTTTCAGATTGTCGATGAGTTCATCAATCCATGGAAGAGGGTATATGTTCTTTACTGAAATTTTGTTGAGAGCTCGATAGTCGATGCACATGCGCCAAGTGTTGTCTTTCTTTGGAACTAAGACGACTGGACTTCCACAAGGAGAGGAGATGGGGTGGATATGACCCTTTTCGATCAAATCCTAGATTTGTCTATGAATCTATTCATTTTTGAGAATAGATCTTCTGTAAACAGATGCATTAGGTAATGAAGAACCAGGAACAAGTTCAATGGAGTGTTTTACCTGACAATGCAGAGGTACTTCATTTGGTGCTTGGAATGTGTTCTAGTATTCTTCAAGAAAGTTGTCGATTTGTTGTTGTTGTTGGGAGATGCATTGGTCGGTGACTCGACTCGTTGCTGCATTCTTCCTGGAATTTTGAGGTTCGATCATGATTAATGCAAACTTTTGAGCATGATTGATAAGCTTGTTTGTTTTTTTGGAAGATATCATAGCAACCGTTGATTTGGGTTGTCACTCTGGTATGCCATAGCATTGATTCTGTATTTTGAAAATCACCTTCTAAGGCTGTGACTGATATGTACCGTGTCGATCCCATCGGTAGGGTTTACTGAATAGAGCATTGGCTATGGAAAGCGGTGCCACACCAGAGAGTACTTCATCTTCAAAAGGCTTAGCGAAGTAGGTGAGTTGGCATTGTCGTGTGATCCTTAGTTCCTGCGCATCCTTCATCCAACCGATATTGTAAGGCTGAGGATGTGGAGTGGTGACAAGACCTAATTTCTTCACAAGATATTCATAAAGGAAGTTCTTCTGGCTATTGTTATACACAATTAGATGTAATGGATTTTTCTGAACCCATATTCGTGTATGGAATAGGCCCTCTCGTTCCTCCTCATCGACGATGGTCGAGGCTGACGGAGTGGTCGAAGTCAAAAGGGTTGATGCATCTAGATTAGATTCTACTAGGGTTTTGTCAGACAAGCTGGATGTTGACAATTTTGCCAAAAATGTCTTCTGAGATTTGCATTCTGATGTATCATGCCATGTTGAACTGTGATAATCGCATCATTTCCCAGTAGGAGTTTACTTGCTGCGATCCCTCTTGTCTTTATGAAAGTTCTTCTTTTAATAATCGAGCTTTGGCGGAGTCGACTGAGAAGGGTTCTTGAACTTGTTTGAGTCGGCTGGTGACTTCTTCTCGGATGTTCAACCTATTGGCTTGTTCGTGAAACGTTATTTTCCTTTGTGTTTAGCTTCAAGATTGATGTCATAGTGAAATGCATCTGCAAGCGTGCTGATAGTCAAAAACTCCATCTCTTGTTGAATGTATGGGGATAAACCATTGAGGTACTTCAGGACAAGAAATTTCTCTTCTTCTTGGGCGCCAAGTCTAGCCATCAATCGATAGAACTCATCGGTGTAACTTTGTACGGACTGGTCTTTCCATTGCCTTAACTGCTACCACTTCTTATACTGTTGTTCGAAGTACTTGGGCGAGTAGAATTCCTTACGGACATCTTCGAAATTTTTTACTCATGTGTCTATGGGGTCTTCTCCTTTTTCCATCTTTGTCGATAGATTCTCTCGCCAACGGTGTACGGAGGTTGACATCTGTAAGCACATAATGGCGGTCTTTTCCACTTTAGAGAGTTGATTTATTGCATAGTAAGATTCCAGTTGTTGTACCTAATTATCGACGGATTCCGCGTCAATATTGACTTCAAGGTTTGGTATGTCCAGATTCATTTGCACTTTCAAGGGGCTGATTTTATCAGAGTGAGATGGCATCGAGGATTCCCCGGAGTTCACAGTGACTCTCGTGAGAATCTCACTGAATTGGGCGAACATTTTGGTTCACTAGTGATCCAGTGCTTTTTCTATGAGTTGCTTTGTCTCATCAGTTGTGTGTCTATTATTTGCTTCTTTGGTCATCTTTTCTAAAGTAGAAGGAAGCATCTGCTTGTGTTGCTAAGTTTGTGAGCGTGTTTGAACAAGCATAAGTTAAATAACTTCGATGGAAGTGCTTATGCAACTTAGAATCTGAACAAGATCTTTCTTTGATACCAATGATCCAGGTCGTGCCCAGGTGCACGCTGGGGACAACAGTCGACTGAATGAGTCGAGTACTATTATGGTGGAAGCATATAAGAAGAACCTGCAAAGCAGGAAACACATTAGGTCAACTAGAAATATACACACACAAAATATGCAAGAATTCGAACCAATTTGTTACTTCTGCTCCATGAAAGATGGAGGAATCAGATAGATGTCTATATTACATTAATGTACATGCTTATATGGGATGCTGAGACGCTTGGGTGACTACCCACTACGTTCAGTTACAAAAGAAGTTATAACGGTTCAGAAGTTCAACCATCGCAGAGCATGTTGGTATGTTGTATCTCAAGGGCAACCTATCGAAGGAAAACCTATCGGTTGAACATGTCAAGGCGGACCTGTCGAGGTGAACCTATCGGTTGTTGGTTGGATCATTTGTATTAGACACTAGGCAATGGGAAGGAAATCAAAATATGGAAAGACAAGTGTGGAAATGCATCCCCTTCCAATAGCTTGCAGGTTTTCTCAGAGCTAAAGCAATGATTGGACACTATTAACATCTCCACCCTTCATGACCTCTCAACATGGAAAAAAGGTGGAAGATTGGTTGATTCACTCAATCTAGAAATCGACCAACTCAAACCAGAGTACCAAGCATTCACTTTGATGTTGTCATCACTGGTCCATCGTAAGCTGAAAGACAAAATAGGTTGGGGAAAATCAGGATGCTACACGGTGAAGGATGGATACAACATAGTGGACGGTCTTCACAGCAGCTGCAACATCAACAAGAAGTGGAAAAAGATCTGGAATAAAGATGGTCTACCAAAAATTAATTTGATCTTTTGGATACTAGCTCATCGCAAAACGCTACCAGCAGAGAACATAAGAAAGAGAGGTATGGAAGTTCCTTTGAGATGTATTCTCTGCAAAGAATCAAAAGAATCTCTCGATCATCTTTTTTTTAGAATGTAAATTCTCCAGAGAGGTATGGCACCAAGCATACAAAGAATTGCACTTCAACTTAACTCTGCCAACAAACTGGAATGATTTATTTTCTTGCTGGAAGGACTACTATCATGGATCACTTTATAATAAACCATCTTTTGTGAGGGCTTGGGAAGCTCTTCCAAGATATATCTACCGAAGGATTTGGACAGCAAGAAATAAAGAGATCTTTGAGGGGGAAAGAACAGTCCTGGAAAATTTGTAGTAGCTGCAAAGATGCTTTGGGTGGAAGTTTTATCCATGAGGGGAATGCATAGCATTAGCAATGAACCATTGAAAACATAAGAAATAGTTTGGGCCTCAGATTTTATAGTCCTCCCACCCCATCTACCATGGATTCAATCCAAAAAAACCAATATTGCAAGATTGTCAAATAAGAATGAGCTCTGAAGAATTCAAAATTTGGTGGAAGAAACTTGGTTGTAATTCTTTGTTCTTTGACGGAGCCTAGAAAGGAAACCCTGGGATGGCAGGCATTGGGGGAGTCTACTTCAATTCCAAAGGAATCAAAATGAAAGAGTACGCTTGGGGAATCAAAAGGAAGACTAACAAAAAGGCAGAACAGTTAGCTTTAATTAAAGGCTTGGAGCTAGTAAGGAAAGATGGCATTGAGGAATTGGTGGTCTTTGGTGACTTGATTATGGTCATTGGGGAAGCGCGGATGCTGACGAGGAATCGAAAGAATCCAATTACCAAGACTCATCATCTTCTAAAAAGTATTGTAAAGGATTACAAAGCTATCAACTTCCTTCACGTTCTGAGAAAAAATAATAAACAAGCGGACATTATGGCTAATAAGGGAGTGGGACTAGATTGTTGCAACTTAGTCTGAGATCAACAGGACAACGAGAGAAACTGGATCCCTTTATAGTGAACCTCTCCACCACATTTTTGGAATGTTTTACTTTTGTATTTTCCTGCTTGGGCAATTTGTAAGGAGTTATAGTACTCATAGAATAGGAAATTAATATGGAAAAATAGTATGGAAAAGGACGCACAAGGAAGCATGGAAGTGGTCTTCCTCTGGGTGCAGTCTGAGTCCATACCAATGTAATAGTTTATTTCTCATTTTATAAAAAAAATCTTTAACCATTTTTGTTAAAAAAAAAACTAGTCTCATCAACATGTATTTATAATCAAATCAACTATTCATTAAGATGTTGTTTGACACCTAATTCTGTTGAAGTTTGGAGATCACTTCAATGATCATATTTTTTCAATGATAGTAGAATGGTGATCCTATTTGTTCAACAATTAGCAGGAGAAATTTCATACACTATAGGTGTTCACTTCCATATTTTTTTCTCTATTTCAAAGTTCATTACATATAAACCATTCAACATAAAAAAAATGGTGATTTTTCATGCATGTATTTATTGAAGCTTAGCTTAGAAGTTTCAAATTGAAGATGATATTATCCTTTGAATTGATTATTATTTCCTTACTAGTATAGTTGTTTACATTTGTGATTAAGGGGGGGGGGGGGATGTTAGACCTTGAGTCCTTAGATAATAACAATGTTTGAGATCATCTTCTTAGGTGTCGGAATCCTTATCATTGATAAGGTGTCGTACTTATCAACTTATTAGTTGTTAGGGACATCTAGATCTAGATGTGGTCTAATCCATGCACTATAAATTTCTATAATTGGATGAATACAAGTGTTGAGTATGTCTTACATCCTTTTCCTCTAGTTCTCATGTTATACTTTTTAACACATGGTAGATATCCCACTCATTCAAAAAGTGAAACATGGCAAATATTTTATCAATTCAAAAAATTAAACACAATAGATATTTGGTTCATTCAAAATTTGTCATTATTATCGACTTAACTAATAAACAAAGTCGAACCAAATTTTCACCCCAACCTCAACATCGGGCACCTCGGGCTCACTTTTGTAGAATCCAAATAATTATAAATATTAAGTCAAAATCTGACCCCTCCAGAATATTCACACACTAAATTTAATTTTACCTCGATTACTAAATTTGGTCCAATCTATGGATCGAGCCCTTCCCAATATGGTTACAAAATTAATGTGGTTTGATTGCTTGTTTAGGCTCGATTTGGAAATCAGGCCCTTTCTCCATTTAAACATTTTTATAATGTCCCAATCGAAATAAATCGCCCCCTATAGAAATAACTTTTAATTGATTTTTTGGGAAAGGGTCAATCCTTAAATCCAGTGCTTCATAAGGTAAAAGGTGGTAAACAAGCCTCCAATTTGGATGTTGAGCCAACCAACGAAAGAACATTTCCACACTAATTCATTAATATCCCAATTGCAAATGAAATGAATGGCTCATGTTGAAGTGGTGTGATTTCCAAATTGGTCCCGACCTCCTTTCAAAAGCTTGAAGAATATTTATAGGAATGTATTG
Organism: Pseudotsuga menziesii; assembly: GCA_001517045.1. Lineage (NCBI taxonomy): Eukaryota > Viridiplantae > Streptophyta > Pinopsida > Pinales > Pinaceae > Pseudotsuga > Pseudotsuga menziesii. The sequence continues at coordinate 817,359 of LPNX010320941.1, read as the reverse complement.
ACATAGGTTTAGGATTTCTTCCTAAATATGTTAATCTATCCCATGTTATTTGCAAACATTCCTAAACCCAATTCATGAAATGTATATTATACCAAAATCACTCCCCTCCAGAAAAAGGTATTCACATGGTTAATTTAAATTTACCTTGATTACCAAATTTGTCTTGATCCATACTGGGCCTAGAGCAATTGGTAACGATTAAATGAGATAAGAAGTTGTAAAAGGAAGTTCATGAGTTCAAATCCCCTATGGGTACTTACTTGCGAAAAAAATTGGTCTCAACCCATGGATCGGGTCCTTCCCAAGTTAGTTACAAAACTAAAGTGTTATGATTCTTTGATTGGTTAGAAATAGGGCCCATTCTCCATTTGAAGAATTTTATATCAACCCAATCGAAATAAATTATTGCCCTAAAGAAATCCCTTTGAAATGATATCTGGGATGGGGCCCTTCCCAAGGTAAAAAGTCATAAATGAGCCACTGATTTGGATGTCAGGCCCGATCCACTTATCATACTCTTCTTCAATAACAATTAATTGATAGCTTGCTTGCAAACAAAATGAATAGCTTGTTTTGAAGTGGCCCAATTGCAAAATTAAGTGTCCTTTCAAAAGTTTTAAGGATCTTAATAACACCTGATTTATAGTTATGATTCGAGGTTTCTTCCCAAATATATCAATCTATCCCTTGCAATTCGCAAAGATTTATAAACCTTGTTAATGAACTATATTCCTATTTTCTATGGCACATAATCATTGCATCAAATGTTTTTTTTGTAATTTTTACATGGAATACACATCTTAGGGAAACCTCTAGAGCTCCATGGTAGAGGATTTGATAGTTCAACAATGTTTTTATTCAATGTTCAGAACATTTCCTTATACATGGAAAATATTTGGTTCGTTAAAAAATTAAGCATGGCAGATATTTGAAGGATCTTGATAGCATATGATTTCTTGATATGGGTTCAGAGTTGCTTCAGAAATATATCACTCTGCCATGCAATTTGCAAAGATTGTGTTTTCTTATTTCCGATTGCATGTAAGCATTGCAACAAACATTTTGTTGTGTTCTTTACATTGAATACACATCTCGTGGAAACCTCTAGGCTTATATGGCATAGGATATAAAAGTTTAATGATGTTTTTAGTCAATTCCACAACATTTCACTATACATGGTAAATATCTAATTCATTACAAAATTTAAGCATGGCAAATATTCGCTTGGTTCAAAAATTTAAGCACGACATATATTTGGTTCATTAAAAATTTATTTGCTTCCATTTTCTTTCAAATTTGAGCGGGTGGATAGATTTCGTTTGTTCTATTTGAGATTTCAACAACTTTTCAATGTTTATTCCACAAAAACCAGATACTAAATATGATCCAAATATTATCCTTGATCTTGACATTGTGTGCATCAAACTCACCTTTTGCACAATTCAAATGACCATGAATATTAAGCCAAAATTAGACCCCTCAAAAAATATTCACATGGTTATTTAATGCTTCCTCAATTACCAAATTGAGCCCAATCCATAGATTAGGTCCTTCCCAAGTTGGTTCCAAAAGTAAAGTGATTTTATTGCCTAGTTCAGCTCAATTTTGAATTCATGCATTCTCCATTTGAACATTTTTATGACCCAATTGAAAAAAAATTGACCCCCCTAGAATAATACCTTTTGATTAATTTATGGGATTGAGCCCAATCATTAAATTGGGAGTTTCCCAAGATAAAAGGTAGTAAACACATCCCCAATTTGGATGTTGGTCTTGATCCATTGATTTGTCCCTTCTCGAAAGAACATTTATGCACTAATTCACTGATAGCTTGATTGCAAGCAAAATGAATGGCTCAATTGCAAAATTAAGTATGATTTCCAAAGTTTGAAGGATCTTGATAGTACCCGATTTCTTGTCATGGGTTTATATTTGCTTCCAAAATATATCAATATCTCCCATGCTACTTATTAATATTTATAAACCCTATCAACAAGTATGAATATTACACCAAAATCCAACCCCTCCAAAAAATGATATTTACATGTTTAATTTAAATTTACTCCCATTACCAAATTGGGCCCAATCCATGGATAACGCCCTTCCCAAATTGATTACGAAAGTGAAGTGCTACGAATGCTTGATTGCACTTGACTTATAAATAAGATCTATTCTCCATTTAAACATTTTTATAATGACATAGTCGAAATAAATTTCCCCTCGATTTATAAATTATGTCCATTCTCCATTCAAACATTTTTATAATGACATAATTGAAATAAATCGTTCCCCCTAAAGAAATACATTATGAATCATTTTTGGGAAGGACTTGACTTTGGGATTGGGAATGATCCTTTAATTGAGCCCTTCTTAGGGTAAACTGTTGTAAACAATCCTCCAATTTGGATGTTGAGTCCGATCCATTAATTGAGCCCTTCTCAAAAGAACTTTTCAACAACATCTCATTGATATCTCTGTTGTAAACGAAATGAATGGCTTTCATTGAAGTTGCATGATTGCAGAATCAAACATCCTTTCAAAAGTTTGAAGGATTTTGATACCACCCAATTTATCAATACGGGTTTGGGGATGCTTCCTAAATATATCAATCTCCTTCATACAATTTTTGAAGATTTCTAAATCCTATTAATAAACCGTCTTCCTATTTTCATTGCATATAAGCATTGTAACAAACAATTTTTTGCTTTTTTTTATTTATATGGAATGCATATCCCTAGGAAACCTCTAAAGTTCCTTGGTAAAGGATTCAATAGTTCAACGATGTTTTCATTCAATGTCCACATTATTTCCTTATACATGACATTGATCTGGTTCAGTAAAAAATGTAAACATGACAAATATTTGGTCCTTTAAGAAAATTAAACACAATAGATATATAGTTCATCCAAAACGTTATTTGCTTCACTTTTATTTCATATTTGATCTCAAGGATAGATTTCCTTCATTTAATTTTAGAGTGTTTTTAGTCAATACCTACAACATTTCCCTATACATGGTAGATACCTGGTTCATTTAAAATTTTAGACACGATAGATATTTGTTCCATTCAAAATTTTAGACACGGCAGATATTTGTTCCATTCAAAATTTAAACATGATGGATATTTGGTTCAATCAATAAGTTATGCGCTTCTGTTTTATTTCGAATTCAATCTCGTTGATAGATTTCCTTCATTTTTTGAGAGTTCAATGACATTTCAATGTTTATTCCACAAAAAACCCATCACTATTATTGGAATTGAATTTATTTATCTAGATTTCTTTTATTAAGGAAAAAATACCCTAAACTTGCTTAGTTTCAACCTCGTGACCTACCAACATATTTCCTTCATTTGATTTGAGAGAGTTGGGGTTACACAAACTCACCATGTGTTAGATGAGTTTTGGCCTCATGACCTATTTAAAGAATTAATATAATGGAAGGAGCAATTATAGGTGGATAATAAAGATGTGATGGCTCTCAAACACAACCTTTGGTTGAAGAAGGGGTTGATCAATAAGGAGTTATAATGTTTGGATCTCCTACGAATGTCGGGTGCAACCATCCTGGAATGTTGAAACACTCTTTGGTTTTGTTGATGTCATCATGTCCCACTACCTGCTTTATTAAGTTCATAAATCTTTGAGACACAAACTTGAGTCCAGATAGATTGACATGAGAATTGAGTCCATAACTATCAAATGTCTAGTTCTACTTTGGATACAAAACTAACATTGATTGGTAGTGAGAAAGACTCCAAAGGTCATCTAGGACAAACCTGTGACTAGTACATACTAACTATCCCATCCATGGACATAAGCTCTACTATGAAAAATGCTTTATGATGTAATTAAAGGACAAGGACCAAGTATGAACCATGTTCACATCACATTGATCTATTTTTTAAGAATTGCAAGTCAATATAATAAATAAACAATGTTATTTTTTAGGATTTTGTTTCCATAGATGTAAATGTTTATTTTGATTTGGTTCTAATTGCAAACTTTAGGCATCTAAAAAATAGAAGTTGAGATGGTAGATAATTTTGTTTTTGGTACTAGGGGAGTCGACAACTAGGATGGGACTGGTACTCACATGACATGGGGTCCAGGGGTCCAATCATGTCTACTACCACTATACCTCTAAGTGCACCCACACAACCTGCGACACATGGGACAAGTGTAAGTCGAGGTGTTTTGAACTCGTGACCTCTATTACAACATAACATCTCGTTTTCAAGCAAATCACCGATCGAGATACGCCCCTATGGGCTATATGCTAGATAGTTTATTATTATTATTATAGTTTACTATTTTTTCCTTTCTCATTATTAATTTTAACTTTTATTTTTCCTACTTGCTTTATTGAGTTTAAAAATTCTTAGATTATCATGAGAAGTGAGGCCATAACTATCAAATGTTTGGTTTTGCTTTGGGCAAGAAGCCAACAACATTGATCAATAATGAGAATGACTTTGAAGGTCATCTAGAACATGTGAAAATCGAGTCACAGTAATCTTGGGACCAAGGAACAACTCACGGAGATTCAAAATCAATTGCACAATAAAATTGACATGAAACACACTACAATTAGGAGTTGCAACTATAATAATGTATTCAATAATCAAAAGTAGAGATACAATGTGACACACTTGCATGAGTAGCAAGACATTTCGAATCCCAAGGAGGTCATTCAAATTGCAAACATGAGAGTGGATTAGCTGTCAGTTAGCCACACTAAACACATCAGTTAACCCCTAATCACAACCATAATTGACTCTAACTGAGCCCTAACTGAATCAGAGGCAGTAATGACTAAGTCTAACTAAATAGAAATCAACTGCATGTCAATCAGTAGGTGGGGGCGCATATCTAACTCAAGTCAGCTCCGATGAAGTGAACCGAATTCAACTGAGTCACCAGAAGTTGTTGGAGGTGCCTTAAATCACTCCAGATAACTCAAATCAGCCTAAAATAGACAAATCAATGAGGAAGGCGCCTTTCCAACTCAGCTTAATTGATTATTAGGTGAAACAACATTTAGTTAACTAATTGGTGTACTTATGACAAGCAGATCAACCCAGATTTGCTCCCTCATTGAAGGAGGAAGCCTAGTTAGCCTCCCTGATTGAAAGAGAAGGATTAGTTGGCCTCTCTAATTGAAGGAGTGTGATGGTGTTGATATTGACGTCAAGGAGTGTGCTGGTGTGTTGATGCTGATGCCAGTAATTCGAGTCAATAACTTAGGATAAGTTGATAATTAGGCCAAATTGACCAAATAAATATGTGTGGGTTGGATAATGACTCCAACACATCCCCTTAAGCTATACTCATGTGGAGGAATAAAAAAATGCTATGGCCCCAGCAACAAAGGCCATAGGTCACCCTGTACAAAAAGTAACTCTAAATGCTCAATAAAATGCTATGTGAGGAAAAAGGGGAAAACCCAGTGGGAACAAAACCCCCCCTCAAGCTGAACACTAAAGAAGTAACTGACCACCTTGATGAACTCATCCCCAACAATTAGTAGAGGTAAGTGAACTTTTTCTCAGTAAAGTTCTTGGTGAAAATATCTGCAATCTGCTCATCTGTACGGCGGTATTGCAGAACAATTGTCTTGTCATGCACCAACTCCCTGATGTAGTGCATGTGGATCTCAACGTGTTTGGTCCTCTGTCACTAAACTAGATCCATTGATATATTGATATCACTTTGTTTGTCACAAAATATGATTGTGGATAAGCACTACCAATCTCAAACTCAAACAAAATTCCTTGCCGCCAAACTACCAGGATGCAAGCATTTACTGCTCCCCTGTTCTCGGCCTCTGCTGAAGAAAGTGCAATGGCAGACTGCCTTTTGCTGGACCAAAAAATGGGGCCACCACCAAACATAAATACATACCTGAAAGTGGACTTCTGATCTATGATATCCCCTACCCAATCTGAATTTGTAAAACCGACCAACTCTAGCTCAGAATCTACAACATAGTGAATGTCGTAGGATCTAGTGCCCTGAATGTACTAAAGGATCTTCTTGGCTGCCTTCAAATGGAGCTCATGAGGCTGCTACATATATCTTGATACATCATTCATGGCATAACAAATTCCAGGCCTTAAATGTGTCAAGTATAGCAAGCTTCCGATCAACTAGCGGTAAATGGTGGAATCCATCAATGGAGTGGATTTTCCCTCTTCAAGACCGATTCCTGAGAGGAAAGGAAATGGCGCAGCCTTACAATCAGCCATGTTAAACTTAATTAACATGTCTAAAAAATATTTTGACTAATTTACCATTATCCCATCATAGTCTTGAGATATTTCAATCCCAAGAAACTGTCTCAGCAAGCCCAAATCGCTCATTTCAAAAGCATCATGAAGAGCAGTTTTTATAAAGGAAATTGAAGCAAGTGTGCTTCCTGTTATCAAAATATCATCCACATGCAATACTATTATCAAAATATTACCTTCATACTGTTGCAAATATAAATTTGGATCAGATTTTCATCTTTGGAAGTTCTTTGAGAGTAGAAAGGCATCCATTTTGGCATACCAAGATCTTGGGGCCTATTTCAACCCATATAAGGATTTCTGCAACTTACAAACCAAGTAAGGATATGTTGTATAGCCTTCAATATGCTTCATGTATATATCCTCTTGCATGTCTCCATGAAGAAAATCACTCTTGACATCCATGTGATGCACCTCCCAATGCTTGGATGCAGCAATGGCCAAAACTAGTCTTATGGAATCCATCTTTGCCACTGGTGCAAAGGTCTCATGATAGTCCACTCCTTGGAATTGGGAGAGCCCTTTTGCAACCAGACATGATTTATACTTGCAGTTTGAGCCATCTGTAGCAACCTTTGTCTGATATACTCACTTGCATTGATCAAGTTTCCTCCCAGGTGGAAGGGAAATTAGCTCCCAAGTTGCATTTTTCCGGAGAGAGTTGAACTCTTCATCCATTGCAGCTTGCCATCTCAGATATTTTCGAGCATGGTAGTAGGACTTGGGATCATACCTAATCATCATATAACAAGTCTCAAACAACAAGGAATCATGACAAGAAATATCAATACCTTCTCTTTGAAAATATGACCGGGTTCTTCTTGAATCAGTAGGATTTCCAATGTTTGTCCCGGTGGAAGAGAGTGTCTTTTTGGCCCATTTTGGGAGATGGGTGGGAACATTTGAATCTGATTAAGAAACTGATATATTATGTTCACTGATATTAGGTATCATATCTGAAATATTAGAGCCTTCACTCCCATTTTCATCATCAAAATGATCCGCAGAATAGGAGGGAATTTCAACAGTTTCTTCCTCGACTAGGTCTACCTCTTGGAGAGGTTCTTCAAAGCAGACACTTATCTCAATGAATATCTGTTTGGTTATGATATTAATAATTTTGTATCCCTTTGATTGCTCTATATACCCAATGAACACACACTCAATACTTTGCAGTTGCAAATCCTTCCTCTTGTCAAGTGGAATTCGAGCCCAAGTAGTGGACCCAAAAACTCTGAAATTGGAAACATTTGGTTTGTGCCCAAAGTATGCCTCGAAAGGAGTTTTTCCTTTCACAGAAGAGTGAGGTACCCTGTTCTAAATGTAAGCAGAAACATTCATTGCCTCAGCCCAAATATTTTCATCCAAACCTTTGGCTTCCAGCATGCAGGTAGTCATCTCTTTGAGGGCCCGATTTTTCCTTTCTGTTGCACCATTCTATTGGGGTGTGTAGGGAATGGAGTGTTGGATTTGGATCCCATATTTAGAACATATTTGCAGAAGCTCAGACTTGATATTCTCTCGTCCATTATCATATTTGAGAGACTTTATCTTCCTCCCAGAGGCATTCTCCATAGATGCCTTGATTTCAGTGAATATTTCAAGAACCTCGGGTTTTTTCTTTAGGAAGAAAACCCAAGTGAATCTGGAGAAGTCATTAATAAAGGTGAGCACATAGCTTGAACCACTCATGGATATTGTAGGCATGGGTTTGCTGATGTCAAAGTGGATCAGCCCCAAAATACTTGTTGCATGTCTTGCCTTTCCCTGATCAAATTTGTGGTCAGGGTGTTTGCCGACAATGCAACTTTACAAATTCCACTGGAAGTTTTGATGGCTGGGAGGCCTTCGACCATGGAATGTTTTTGATGTTGCTGCAAATATTTGAAGTTAAAATGACCAAATATCTCATGCGAAATACTACTGACCTCATTCCCATGAGCCGGAAGAGTGGTGGGCTTTGCATCCGCCACAAACTTGGAAAACTCATAGGCCTTAGCATGGTGATTTGTTATGCCTATTGCAACGAGTTTCCCGGATGCAATCTCCAAGATATCAACATAATTTGGGCTAAAAGTAACTCCCTTGGGCACTCTAGTGTGTGTTATTTGATATACACTCAATGGATTGGAGGCCAAGGAGGGTACATACAGAACATCAAAAAAGTTTCCATGTTCAAGTTTTACAATACCTTTGCCTTTAGAAATGATCTAAGAATCATCTCCCATGTGGATGGGAATGTTGTTGTCGAAGTCTAGGAATGAAAAGGATTCTTTGCTTGCCACCATATGGTTCGAAGCTCTAGAGTCTATGAGGAGATCTCTAGGCTTTGAGACAGTTGCCATGAGGAAATGTCCTCTTTCTGGCTGGATGTCCCTATCATGATTATCTCTCTTCCTAACACTATCAAGAAGATTGATATTGTTCCTCTCAATGAGAAGAGCCATTTCATCAAGATTTTTCTTCATGTAGGAATGTTCAAGGTGAAATCCCTTCCCGCAATAGGAACACTTGACCTTTTCTTTGCCCTAGTTCCCTTTATTCTTGTACTTCTTTGAGCCGAAAGGCTCATCTTGCTGTTGGTTCTTCTCCTTTGGCTTGGGAGAATCAAACTTAACCTTTTGATTCTTTTGCTTTCCCTTACCTTTCCTATATTTGGGCCCCGAAGCAAATAGTGCTTGATATTTGGAGGATCTGTTGATCCCCATTTGCACAAGCTTGTCATGGTCGTTTGTGAGGGACTTAATGAAGGAATTGAGAGTAGGCATTTTCCAATTCGGGGTTGTTAGCTTCCTGGTATGGAATGTGGAAACAAAGACTGAGTAATTCAATCCAAGTTTGGAAAGAATGGAGAGAATGAGTTGATCATACTCTTTATCCACTTCACACTGCTTCAATTGGAGCACTAGGTGCTTGAATTTGGTGAAGAATTCATTCAGAGTTTCGAAATTACTTGGGTGAAGAGAAATCAACTCATTCTCTAGCTAGTAAATCCTCATGTCATCTTGCTTATCAAATAGATCAACAAGTTTATCCCAAATTTCCTTCGGATTCTTCAATCCAGTGACATGGAAATGAAGATCTTTGGAAATCGAACGACATAGAAACCCAAAAGCTTCATCCATCTTGTTTTAGTATCTTGCTTTGTGTACAACATGTTTTGGCTCTATCTTGATGTCCATTGTGACTCTGTAGAGTCCTTTGGCACGCAATTGAATCTCCATGTCCCCCTTCCAATGGTGGTAATTGAAAGGAGTAAGAGGATCCACAGAAGAAGCCATTTTTCTGTTGTAGCAAATGCAGTAGAAGTCTTCCAAAAAAAACCTGCAAAAACACAAAAAGGGCACCGTAAGGTCGAACAACCTGTACTTTTCAGGTTTGCATCATACCCAGCTTAGTCAATCAAGCTAGCTTGATCAACAATTCCTTTGCTTAGGATTTATGTGGTAAACTTTCGGCTTTTGGTGCAGTGCTAGAATTTTTGAGCTTTTTTGCTCAAATGCATCATAGATCCATCAAGGAATCTATTCAAGAAGAAGATTCTTGTCCTGTCGTGGCTCTGACACCATGTGAAAATTGAGTCACAGTAATCTTGGGACCAAGGAACAACTCACAGAGATTTAGAATCAATTGCACAAGAAATTTGACATGAAACACAGTGCAATTAGGAGTTGCATTTGTAAGAATGTATTCAATAATCAAGAGTAGAGATACAATGTGATACACTTGTATGAATAGCAAGACAATTTGAATCCCAAGGAGGTCATTCAAATTGCAAACATAAGAGGGGCTTAGCTGTCAGTTAGCCACACTAAACGCATCAGTTAACCACTAATCACAACCATAAATGACTCTAACTGTGCCCTAACTAAATCGGAGGCAGCAATGACTGAGTCTAACTGAATATAACTCAACCGTGTGTCAATCAGTAGGTGGGGGCACATATCTAACTCAAGTCAGCTTCGATGAAGTGAACTGAACTCAATTGAGTCACCAGAAGTTGTTGGAGGCACCTTAAATCACTCCAGTTAACTCAAATCAGCCTAAAATAGACAAATAGATGAGGAAGGTTCCTTTCCAACTCAACTTAACTGATTGTTAGGTGAAACAACATTCAGTTAACTAATTGGTGCACTTATGACAAGCAAATCAACCCATATTTGCTCCCTTATTGAAGGAGGAAGCCTAGTTAGTCTCCTTGATTGAAGGAGAAGGCTTAGTTGGCCTCCCTGATTGAAGGAGTGTGTTGGTGCTGATGTTGATGTCAAGGAGTGTGCTGGTGTGCTGATGTTGATGTTAGTAATTCAAGTCAATAACTTAGGATAAGTGGATAATTAGGCCAAATTTACCAAACAAATATGTGTGGGTTGGATAATGTCTCCAGCAGAACAAATCTATGATCCATGCATACTAAGTGTCCCATCTTTAGATATAAGCTCCACTATAAAAAATTTGCTTTATGGCGCAATTAAAAGAAAAGGACAAAGTATGAACCATGTTCATGTTACATTGATATATTTTTCACCCTTGAGGAAGGTTTAAAAATCGGTGAAGTTGTTAGCATTGGTTAAGTTAAAGAAGTACTAAAAAAGTTTGCAAAGGATAAAGCCCAATTTTGGATGGATGGATGGTGGAGTTCTTCCTTCGCTTTTTTTGATCTGGTGGTTCAAGATATAGTGGAAGCAGTGGAAGAATCTTGAAGCCCAGGACATGTCCCTAGAAATTTAAATGCAAGTTTCATTGCTCTCACACCAAAAAGGATAAACCTGAAACTTTTAATGATTAGAGGCCTATATCTTGATGCAACCTGATATATAAAGTCATTACAAAAATCACTGCTGATGGGATCAAGCCTATTTTAGTTAAACATATATCCAGCCAACAATTTGGTTTTGTATAAAATAGACAGATTCTTTATGCTATTGGCGTAGCTCAAGCATGTATTCACTCCATCAAGGTCAGAAATATTCATGCTTTTATTCTTAACTTGGATCTTATTAAAGCTTAAGTTGGGTTGATTGGACATTTTTTAGATTTATCCTCATACAAATTGGATAATGGCATGCATTTCTTCTACAATTTTTGTTATTTTGGTAAATGGTTGTTCTACTTTTTTTTTCAAAAGTAGTAGAGGTCTCAAGCAGGGGTGCCCTTTATTGCCTCTTTTGTTCCTTTTGGTTATTGAAGGTCTTAGTAGCCTCATCAATGAAGCTAAACAAGAGAATACTATTGTAGGTATCAAAATATCTCCTTCTCTCACCTTATCGCACTTATTGTTTGTTGATTATGTTCTTATCTTTGGAAGGGGGACCATGTCTAAATGGGAGGTTTATTTTGGTATAATAAACTCTTGATGTGCAGCCACTAGTATGTCAATCAATCATACAAAATCCATGTTTCTGTACAATTGTACTGATCAGGGAATATGTGGTTAGATTCATCATCTTTTCCCGTTTTCTATGTCAAAAGTGGATGATAGTTTCAAATACCTTGGTTATTCTTCGAAACCAAATAATTACAGGAAAGAGCATTAGAATTGGTTACTTCAGAAGGTTGAAAAGAGGATAAGAATTTGGACTTTTAGGTGGCTTTCTCTTGGGGGAAGACTTACTCTGGTGAAATCAATACTGGAGAGCATTCCGATATATTGGCTTTCTTTAACTATGATTATGCTTTCTGTTATCAGTAGTATTAGAAAAATAATGTTCATTTTTTTATGGGTTGAAAGAATTAACCGTTCTAAATTACATCTGACATCTTAGGAAAGCATCTCATTACCAAAAAAGATGGGTGGATGGGGTTCAAAACACCTAGATTGGTTTTGCTCAACATTGAGTCATAAGAGTTTGTGGAGGGGTATTTTTGGTGAAGGTCTATAGATTACAATACTAAAATTGAAGTACATAAAATAATGCTCAGTGACACAATGGATTAGGAATCCTCAAAAAAAGTATTCTCATGCATATGTCATTTGGAAAGGAATGTTCATATCTTTCATGAAACTAGTGGAATGGATTACCTGGAGAATTGGTCAAGGAACACAAGATTTATTTCATAGGTTCAAAAGGAAATTATAAATTATTTGTTGTTTTGCTTTCAAAGCTTCATGATATTAATATCTAGGTGCTTTCTTATGTTAGAAGGAATTATGAATTTGATGAAGATCAGTCATCTTGGACTTCAGTCATAGATTTAAGGTTGATTGATGACGTTGCTGATGAATGGGACAAATATGTTTTAGTTTTACAAAAAGAAGGCATTAGATTACAAGATAAAGATGATGTATTCGTTTGGGATTGTAATGGAGCCAATGGGAATCTTATGGCTAAGAATGCTTATGCTGCTTTTACTGATGATTGGGTGATGATTCAACCTCATTGGTGGTCAAAGTGCATTTGAAAATGGAGAGTTCCCCTCAAAGTTAAATGTTTCATATGGCTATGCTTAAAGAACAAGATTCTAACCTATGATAACCTCATTACAAGGGTTTTTCATGGACATGGTATTTGTGTCTTATGCAAGAAGGAAGAGGAATATGCAACTCGTTTATTTGTCCATAGTCCCTAATTTAGAATTGTATCGTCTGAAATAAATAGGATGCTTTATTTCAAGATGTATGGAAACTCTCAAACTTTCAGGATGCTATGCAGAATTGGTTCACCAAGAAGGTAAAATTTAAAGAAATTGATTTATTTACAATCTAGTAGATTTGTAATGCTAGGAATAGGATCATCTTTGAGGATAAACAACATAATTTGTTTAGATATCATCAATATTTTCTTCTAATTTTATAAGGAGAAGAAGCTATAAGGGGTTAAGATTCACTCAATGCCAACACTAGATCATATTATATCTTCTTGCTATTTTTATGGAGTTGAAAATTGGGATTTATGTGGAGATGGTATGGTGCTTCATATCAAAAGAGACAGTATTATTAAACTATGGATGATTGTGGGGAAAGGCACAAACACTAGATTTGAGCTACTTGCATTATGGGGTCTTCTGCGGTATGCTCGAAAAAGTGGCATTTTCAATATTCAAATTGTTGGCGACTATAGAGTGGTGATCGATTGGGAAACTGGTATCTCTTGTCTTCAAGTCATTCAACTTGAGTAGTGGTCTATTAGATTTAAAGCATCGATCTCATACTTTTCCTTAATTTCCCTTTTCCATATATACAGGGACTTCAACGGTGCAATATATATTCTCTCAAAGAAAGTTGTAGGTGAGATGGATGGCCTCATATTTTATGAAGAACTCGTTGAAGACATAAATATTGACGCTGGATCAATTTCAGCCTTTTAGCCTTCTTACTTCTTCTTGTATTTTTTTTTATTCTAAAAATTGTTTGGTAGGTTAATTATTGGACTTTTAAGGTTTGGACAATATTTAAACATTGTATGTCTAACAGTTTTTATTTTTATAGATAATTTTTTATAACTGTTCGAAAGTTTAGGTCTGTAAGGCTGGAAGAAAGATGATCTTAAATTATTTGACTTTAGTCAAAGGAGTATTTTGATATGTAATAGTGATACTCACATCAATAAATAACAAGTTGCATTTTTTTGTTTTTTGTTTTATTTGAAAAAAAGTCAGATATAATAACAAATATTAGTTTGTTTTCAAAAGAAAAAAAACAACTTGTTATTCATCTGAAGGAGAATCAAAGTTACATCATACTGTGTCAATATGTCTTCAGAGACTACTTACTTTCATCCCAAAAATAAAGACAACTAACAGCGACCCAGATCTGACAGACCTAAAAAACATATCAGATTGATCCTATTTAGTAGAATACCCACATATCACGAAATTGTGCCAACCACCAAGCAACCATAAAGCAACTGCAACCGAAACATCTCAAAATACAAGAGTATCAAGTTTGCGAAACTGATCACAAAAGGTTGAAAGAAGTAAACCCCCCAATACTGAACTAGAAGAAAGAAACAGATACAATATCAACCATGGTGTTCTCCATTGATTCTTTGAAATGAATAAGTCCATCCATAATACCAATAACCTCCTTATAAAGACTACCAGACTCAAAATTATATTGCTTATAGATATGAGACGTAAAAGTAATAGTTGAAAAACTTTTAATCAAATATTTAACTTTGCATGCCCAATGACCGAGTTGAAGAACCTGTAAATTTGAAATATATGTTTCCTAATCAATAATAATCCTGGAATCTTTGACAATCTGAATATTGAGAATAACCCCTCTTATGAGAAAACCAAAGGAGTCCTCATAAAGCAAGCAACTCACCCTTGGTGTTGGTTCCATGTCCAATGCTCATTCTATGTCGGATGATACGATCTCTTTTGATTTTAATGATTATTCCAGGCCCACATATTCCATTTTTTTCTACACCATCAAAAAAACCAATGGAAGATGAATCATCCAGCTCTGGAAAGGGATGTATCCTAATACTTTTTTACTTATTTCCTTTATGAAATTCTTGGAACTTAGTTTTGTAAATTTTGTTTTCATATATGTAATTTTTAATTTTTTTCACAAAGAATAAAGCTATACCACATCTGAAAATGTTGAAGATATACAGAAGACCAAGGGCACAACCCAAATGATAGACAAACACAGATTTAGTCCAACAGAAATAGGACCAATATAGACGAAAAATACACATGAACATAAAATACCAACAGTTCATGGGAAGACATTCTTGAAATAGTCCCGAAAAACCAAAAGTGGACCACTAAAGCAAGACAAGAAGGACAAAAAACAAAAAAAGGGCAGATTTGGAGAGCTAGAAATGAAAAATATCCAACCAATCCATTGAAGAAATCTGGCCATCCACCTGAAGCTTACTGAAAATGTAGTAGGACCAATGTAATTTTTAAATTTAATTTAGTTTTTTTTGGTAAGCAAGAACATTATATTACTATAGAAAAAGAGATACATGGCTTCAAAACATGTGGCCTTGCCAGCATACAAATCACAGAGGATCTTGAAATTAAACCCGTGAGCAAATGAAACTGGAAGTCCACCCAACACCCCTATCATCAAAATTGAGTCCCTTAAACCCACCTATTACATAGCTGATACATTTGGAAAACCCAACCAACCTCCTACATTCCTACATTTGAAAGACATACTGATAAAATGTAAGGACTTATCTTAAACTAAAACCGTAAACATAGACAAAGTACGAGATGAACAACATTAGAGTCCCTTGGATAGCACCTTGGTCGATAAAGTAATAGTGCATCGCAGGATCCCACGACGAGGACACAGACCCCCAACGTCTTTAATAACAACACTGGAAACACCCACATCATGCACAAGACCACAAGCACTCCAGCTAGGAAATGATAGACCCACACCAGAAGCAACACCGGGAGGGGGATAAAATTCAAGACCCATTTTGTTGGCCACGTGTGCAATATTTTTATGCATTAATTGACAGCCACTATTATGCTCTTTTTCACTCATAAATAGGTTTCAAATCACCCACTGATTTGTTCTCCCTTTCCATCGACACATGGGACATGAGGCCTTTCATAAACCAGTAGGCGGTGATAATGTTGTCGTAGGTAGAGAATTGCCCCACAATCGACTATGGGTCAAGAATCCACTTCTTCACCAAAACCCCATAATTATATGTGGCTTATGTTCACAGATTCCTGATGTGGGAAGTTTGGAAGGAAAGGAATAGTAGGATATTTCGGAACACAAAGCAGAACACCCAATAGGCTTGGAGCAAAGTGGAAACCCATGTCTAGGAAATGATCAAGATCACTCAGTGGGACGAAAAGGATCGGGAAATTGGAGACAAGGAGAAGCTAATTCTTGCGGGATGGGGTATTAGAAAAACAGACCATGGTGGGCTCCGTCACAAATCCAAGAAGGAACATTTGGACAGTCCAATTGTTTGGTCTCCTTCCCCAATGGGCCACTTCAAGTTGAATTTTGACGGGGTGTCCAAGAACAACTCAGTGTCCACAAGGTTTAGTGTGGTGGTCAAGAACTATGAGGGTCACATCAGTAAGGTCTACCATGGATACATAGGCCACAAAACAGACAATGCGGTGGAGGTGGAAGGCCTTTTGTATGGTCTTCTCCTAGTTGTTAGCAATGGTTGGAAGCCTATCGAAGTTGAAGGAGATTTGCATGTGATCATCCAAATGGAGAAGATGTTACATCATGGTAAGAAAGTTTCAAAGGGGAAGACAACTGGCAGCTAACTTATAGGGTGGAAAAGCTAGCGGCCTGCTTGAGTGATACCCATGCTTGGAATTTTGTCTACATCAAGCGTGAGGGTAATAAAGTGGCAGATCACTTGGCCAATGTGGGGGGAAATAAAAAAGGAAAAAGTGTGGAGGGATGACTGTCATGTCTTGATGTTGACAAATGGATTATCCAATGTGCTCAGATGGTAGATATGGACTCTCGACACACTCTGGAAGAAAGGGATAACACAAGTCACATGAATGATAACATGGAAAGGCCCCATGAGGCAGATAAAATGGACACCCAGAATAATCACGACACTCCTCCTACGGGCAACGATCGCACTAACCAATTTAACATCCCACGAAGAGAGTAATTAAATCCCCACTTGAGTAATGATGTTGAGCAGTTATGACATAGTCCTCGAGCAGAGGATGAGGTACGGTAATCTAATGCAAGAAAATGGGGGGTTAACATAGATTGTCCCGAGATCTGAGGTGCATAGCTTTTTCATGATGCAAGTAATTAATATTTGGATGAGATGGATTTCTATAAACCAGATGGAAACTCTGGTTTTCAATGTAAGCTTCTCACTAGTTTCATACTTTTTGAGCTATTGCGTGTTTGAAACGAGAAGACTTAGTGCGTGGAAGATAGTGTTTCCCCTTAGCGAAGCATCATGGCACCCAAGGGGAGAATGTCTACGAGGGCAGAGATGGAGGAGCAAAACGACAAATTCGTAAGTGTGACCTGCAATCAAAAGAATGCCGCTCAGGTGACTAGATACTTTAAGGAAAGAATTCCCCCATCCATCAAAGGGGATGTTTAGCGGGTAGAGAAAGAATTATGGGAGTATGTCCATGAGGTTCATTTAAAGCTCATAAGCTTCCTTGGTATTAGAGATAGCTCTTGTAAAGGAACCCCATCGCAACTTATGCGGTCCCGGTTGAATCCTTATTCATCTATCCCGTAGTGCCTCTTGGATCCTAGGTATTTCCTTAGTCGAAAACCTCTGGCTCCACCAGTCCAAAGGCTTCCAATCATGGTAGCCCCCATCTTCCCTCTCCTCACTCCAAAATTGGCTGACCTTTATAATCCTCAGTTCCTTTGCTCGGCCTTGGCTCAAACTAGTATTTGTTTGAGATGAATTTGGACATTTGTTACCACGAATCATCCCAAAAGTCCATAACTTACCCATCTTTGACTTCCCAAAAACTATGATCATGCATGATGCTTCTACTTTCGAGGGTCGTCCTCCATATATGGGATCCTTGTTTGTCCTCATTGAACCTTATGAGATTCCCTTTTCAACCTACCCCCAACGTATTTTATATGCCACATTTTTACCTATCGTTCCTCTTTGTGGGTGACCCAATTCCACCATATTTTGGCCCCCAACACCTCACTATTCCTTTTTGGGTCTCTAAGACCTAGACCTCCTTGAAATTTTGGTTGACATACCTTTTCCAAACTGACCAATGCCCACCAATGTTTATCTTAGATGTTGCCCCACAAGAATTGGCGTTGAATATTTCTTACATCTTTAAGGACGAACTTTGGAGCAACCATGAGAGAGAATAAATATATAGGCATTGCTTGGAGCATTGCTTTAACTAGAGTAACTTTGCTCGCTAGTTAAGTGGCCTATAAGCCAATTTGTCAGCTTCCTTCTCATACGGTCTAGTAGATTAGCCCATGAGACTTTCTTGATAACTCGTTCAGCTAGAGGAGAACTTAATTATTCAGATGGAAGGGTGCTCCCCTGAAAACCTAGAATACAAATGATGTCCCTTTAAGTGATCCTGGGGGTGTTGAAGAAAAATACCTATGATTTCTCACTATTGATTTTGAGGCCCGAGCCTTTTGAAAATATAGTGAGACTTTTCTTGAAGGCTCTCGCTTCCTGAACAGATGGGTGGTCCATCAATATCGTGTCATCTAAGGACTGTTGATGATTTTTTTGTCAGCCCCCATATGCAAGTTCAACCCTTTGATTTCACTTCTTTCTATCAGAACCTTAATCATTCGAATCAAACCTTTTGCCATCAGAATAAACATAAAGGGGGATAAAGGATCCCCTTGGCGAATACCCTGGGATGGACAAAAAATTTTAGTAGGAGCCCCAATGAGCAAGATCAAGAAAAACGACATGGAGGTCATATTCATTATCCACTCAATCCACCCATGGTTAAAACCATAGGCTTTTAGCACTTCTCTCATGAATTGCCAGCTTATCGTAAGCTTTTGATATGTCTAGTTTAAGCATCGTTCCAGGCTTCTCAGTAACTTTCAGAGAAAGGATTACTTCATGAACCATAATAACTCCATCTAGAATATGGTGCCCCTCCACAAATCCTGATTGTTTCGACACCACCAAATTAGGGAGAAATAGCTTCAGCCTATTTGCTATAACTGTGGTGATAATCTTATAAATAACATTGCATAAGGTTATGGGTCTAAACTTACCTGGCGAGTCAACACCATTAGTCTTAGGAATTAGGGTAAGACAGGTTGAATCAAAATCCCGAAGCACCCCCCTCTCTTGTCGCGAGTCTAGATGGCTTCACTACGGATTTTTCCATTACTTTTGGGACCTCATCGAAGAGGATGTGTGGAGAATTGTGCTTTCCCATGTGCCATTTGGTTCACAACTTCCTCCACCTCTCTCAACTCCACTGGTTTCATTAGAAGTTCAGTATGTCTTGGAGTGATAAGAGTGGGGACGTTCCTTGTGATCTTCGCTATATGCTCCGATCTATCTGTCCTATCTTCCTTCATTATTGTCCCAAAGTAGTTAATCGGTTCTTTTTCCATCTCCTCCCTTGTCTCCGCATACTGTCTAATCTCCGTCTTTAGTTGCATTAATTTGGTCTTTTGCCTGTTCTAGAGGTCATATTGGTGAAATAATTTTGCGTTCCTCTCTCCCTCCTGGATCCTTTGGTTCCTTGACTTTTGCTTTCAGTATATCTCCTCCTAACATTCTCGACATTGAGTTGGTCCAGAGTTGACTATTCCTGTTGTTTCAGCGCCTCGTTATACCCATTGTTCATGCTCTCCCTTTGTATTTCTTCCCGATGTTCCATGAGCCGTTTCTTATCGTGAAAAATATTCCCAAATTCCTCTTTATTCCAGGTACACATCCTAACCTTTAAAGATTTTAATTTATGATAGAATTGGTACAAACTTTAATTTAATTTTAGTTACAAACTTTATAGATATTTTTGTATTATTTCATTATAATTACAAACTTTAAATATATACCAAATAAAAGTTGATGAGATGCACGGATATTTATTATTCTTATAATAATAGTTATAGTTGATTGCTTTTTTCCTTTTATCATAATTAATTTAATTTTTAATTTCCTTACATTATCAATAATGAGAACCACTTCGAAGGTCCCTGCTCCCATCCGTGGGCATTGACATAATTAAAAGAAAAGGACGAAAAGGACCAAATCTTAACCAGGTTCACATCGCATTGATTTATTTTTCAAGAATTATAAATCAAATATAATAAAACATAATAATTTTTAAGAGTTTTTTTATATATAAATTTTAATTTGATTTGATTTTAGTTGCAAACTTTATGAGTTTTAAAAATATAAGTTAAGATGCTAAATATTATTATTATAATTATAGTTGAATTTTGAATACTTTCTTACATTTTTTAAAATAATATTCACTTTAAAATGAATTGTGTCTATTTTAAATACATTACCTTAAAGGATTTAAAATTGTGTTTGAAATTTAAATACCTTATCTTATAAATTTAAAGGGAATTGAATCGTGAGTACCTCTACATTAAAAAGACAAATCTCACACTTTTGATTTATGACTATTTTAAATTAAGCCTTCAAACTCTATTTTATCATTATTGATTTTGATTTAATTATGATTGATATTACCTTTTTAACCCATAAACAAAAAGTCTGTGATTCTTATTATTCTTATTCTGAGAGAAACAAAAAAACATTAGAAGTAATAAACAATAATATATTATAAAAGATAAATATGAAATAAAATATTATAGGACAATGATAACGAGATTCGTCTTCGTGAGAGATTGGAAGAAAATCAAATCAAATGACCTCTACCTACAGTGGTACAGTGGACAAGGATTTTACCTCGTGAACACTAACGATTAAATCATTAAACTAACTTCATGGCTCCGGCTTTGTTTTAACATGTTTGGCTGTTGCGAATTAATCATCAATGATAAATAAAAGAAATTGACTGTACCTCCACTGACGTGGGTCAGTCAATTGGTATCGGGCAGAGGGGCAAAATGAAAAAGTAGCAGGAAATAGGCTTTTGAGAGCAGAGCAGAGCAGAGGAGAGGGGGGGTGGGTATCAGAGAATTAGAGAAGGATTGGTAGAGAGTGGTCAGTTGTGATAATCTGATAATGGGTGACGAAGAGAAAATGTGCATGATCCGCCTGGAAGAAATAGCACAAAACCCTCTGCCTGGTTATGTTATACCCGCGTGCGTTTCCTTCTCACCGGACGACAGGCTCATTTCGTATCTGCTGAGTCCTGATTCCAGTCTCTACAGAAATCTGTATGCCTTCCACCCCTCTAGCGGCAGGCACGAGCTCCTCGTCAACCCCCCTGCAGGAGGCGGAGTGGAAGAGTCCAATCTGTCATCCGCAGACAAGTTCAGACGGGAGCGACTCAGAGAACGAGGACTCGGCATCACTCGCTACGAGTGGGCAAAAGCGCCTCCTCCTGCTCAACAACAACAACATCATCGTCTCATGGTTCCTCTGCCTGCAGGGGTATGTATGTATGTATGTATGTCCATTAACATGATCATTAGGACAGGAATGAAAAGGAAAACAGAGCAAAAATATTCTCTCAGCTGATGTCTAATTTTATTCATCTGTATATTTGTACTTGCAAGGACAAATATGCAGACATATAGACCGCTAGATAAAATGGATTACCGAATTAGTTTAATAATGATTGCAGGTCTATACATGACCTATGGGACCTAGATATACGTCATTGCAAAATTGGTTCTATAGATCATTCTGTTAGAGATTTACGGTCATCCAGGGATCATAAAAATTAAGATGAACTGTATGGGACCTAGATATACGTCATTGCAAAATTGGTTCTATAGATCATTCTGTTAGAGATTTACGGTCATCCAGGGATCATAAAAATTAAGATGAACTGTTAGCCAAGAAAAAACAGGTCAGTCATGACATGTCCCCCCTCTTTCTCACACGATAGAGGGAGATTTTATCATAACGTCCACTAGGGCAAATGGTCTATGGGATGTAGTTAGCAATGGCCATTCAGAGAAAGAAGACTAATAATAAACAAAAGGGAGTTCTTATTATTAAAAATACGAAAAAACTAGTGCAGAGAGGATGGCGCTGGCCGGATTTTGTTCACTAGATTCCAGTCCTACTAATTCTGTTCCTGATATTATCGATCGTTTATGTATTTTTAAGTAAGATTTCATGTTTTGAATTCTACATGATTTTGAGTTTACAATTTTTTAATTTTATTATTATTTTCTAGTAAATGATTATTTGGCAAATACTTGGGCATTGGGCATTTTAAGTGGTTTTTAGAATGGTAGGTTTAAAGTCATTAAAAGAATATATTTTATGAACTCAACATATAACTAACATGTCTCTTACCAGAATAAAATTATGAACTCAACATGTAACTAACATGTCTCTTACCAAAATAAAATTTAGATGAGAGAATAATACTTCATCCCTCAACCACTCAAGCTAAACTCACAATTAATCACTAAATTCACTTGGTTACTTGGAACTTTACATCTATAATTCTCTAATATGTTCCAAAATTTCAAACCCCCGGGGTGAGCTAGAATAATATTTGCCACCATGCTGATCATGCTTGATTTAATGGTGCGATGTACTCCAAAATTCCAAGATACAGTTACCATAGATTCTGAGATTTGTCTTCTCATACATTTGGACATTTTTGCTTCTTGTCCTCTGCTTCTTTTTCCTTCTCTATGCGGCCCTCAACTATAGGATGCCTTTCCATTCTTCTATTCATTTATGCTATAGCCTTTTCGTTCCGACCCACTAGTTTAGAAGTTTGATGTATTACATCATATTATCTAGCCCGATGTCCGCTTCTTCCTCCCATTTGCCTTCCCAGTCTCCCCGATTCATGCGAAGGTATGATTCTGGATTGTAACCGGTCTTCCTCAACCTTTACTGCAACTAGAACAGTACTTACAACAGGATCTGTCTCGACAGTTTCTTGTCCATCGTCACAGCCACCTAAACTACGATCCATGCTTGATCTTCAGTATGGCACAAATCCGTACCATCCATGTGGCATCACCAACAAATAAACATGCGTAACACCGTGCCAACTCATCTCCAGATTCATTGGCATCATTGTCAAAATCTCTCAGTTGAATCGGTCAATACGCCCAGACCTCTGGTGATCAAAGTTGATCAGGTCCACTTCAATGTCACTTCCAATTGATGGGTTTCCAGAAATCCAGGGAGTTTATTATTCGTCTGGCCGACTTTGTAACCAATGCATTGATGGCAGATTCTATCTGTTCTCTTGTATAAAATTTATATATGGAAACACTTCATTTGTAAATCATTATGAAATCAAGTCGTGTTCATCATACAACGTTACACTGTAGCTACACGGTTTTGTATTGATTGGGTCGTAGGATCTAACTCTGCTACAATTGTTTTGACAGCGATTTCTCATATTGCTTCGATCCCTGCCATTATTGTATCTCATTCTCTTGTACAGAAAATATATGTACATATGAGCGAATCTCTGTCTTAATCTGCATTATCTCTTTTTGGCACTTTTGTCTCTTTGTTTCCTTGTATTTTTTGGGTTTCTTGTTATGCATCACACTTAAATCTTAAGTTCTTAGGTATCAAAGCTTCTGCCTGGTCAAGTTTCTGTTTACAGGAGCTCACCACCTGTCGTGACTGGGAGAGAGATGCATGTGTGCATGCTTGTCCTCTCTTCTAGTGGCCACTCTATTCTAGGTAGGCTTATCCAGATAGGCTAAGCGCATGCCTTCTAGGTGCATAGGTTTATGTTTGTGCATGCTTTCTAGGTGCTTATATTTATGTTTACTCTTCACAAGTAAGGTGCATCACAGGGTGTCTACAATCATTGTATTTCTTGTCCTCTCTCTGTCTATAAAAGAAAGGTAGGGCACATCAAATAGATACCTGAAGTTAGAATGAGATAGTTCAAATTTTGAGCTGGTGTTTTTGCTTATGATTAGCTGATGTCATAGTTCAAGGATTTACCTTTAACAACAAAAGATAAAACTGTTGAGAATCATAAAATTATCTCTCTGAAACAGTTTAACTCAATTTGATAAAACGTTTTTGGAATGAATTCTGAGGTCACCCGAAAATGTACGATGACAGCATTTGTACTTGGTAAAAAAGAAAAGAGTGATTTCAACAACGAGACACCATTTGGGAAACTTTCTACTCTAACATAAGAAGTTTTGTTTGAAATTTTTTCCAAGATTACTAAAATTGTTCTATGGAGGTAAAATTGGACTTGCTGCAGAACGGATGAATAATTCTGACAGCAAGATTTACGTTCTGAACAATGAAAACAATTCAGGTTAATGGAGGAAGTTGAAAATCCCTCAAAAGAATAAAGTATTGCTTTGTCTGCTACTACAAATGCCCTCTTATAACTAGCGGGAGACAGATTGAATGGGGAGGACTTGAGGAAGGAGGGGTGGTAGTGGTGGGGTTGGTGAAGGGGGGCGGGGGGTCAAACCAAAGGAAAAATAAGAGGAAAGTGTGGTCGGGTTTAGGTATTCATTTGGTGTAATATTGACAGATGTACTGAAGCATATTTTGGTTGGCTAGGGAAGCATGTAAAACTATTGGAATTAGGGAAGCAGTGGATACCTTGTAGGATCAGCAAGTCCTGGGATTCATCAATGTCCAAAAGATGCTTGCCATAGGCTGAGAGGGGTCCATTGGCATCATTCGAGAACCTATGCAAGGCAATCATAGCAGTCGCACCCATGGGTATAGGCATGGGCACAAGGAAATTTGCAATGGGATAACACTGATAGATACAACTTGATGCTTTGGCGTTGTTTTGTGACCTTCGACAATTGACGGTCAACCTAGGTAAAACCAAGGTTATGATCTTCAATGGGTCAAAGAAGGTATTCTTGGACGCCTACTTCTTTTTCCAAGGAGAGGAGATTGAGATCATCGACACCTACTTACCTAGGGGTCATCGACACCTACTTACCTAGGGGTGCAATTTTATGGGCCTTGATTTAGTGTGAGATAGTCTCTTCATCCTTGGGTCAACAACCATGGGTCAACCAAGGTTACAGATCCTTGGCCATTCTCGAGCAACATTGTTTCTGGCACCACTTTTAGGACATTTAGTCCAAGTTGCCACTCATGGATCCCTTGTCTGGCCCATAGTACTCTATGGTTTAGAGGTTTGAGGTCCTTGTTTGCTAGAGTTAGATTGGGCTTCAGTCGAGGGAGTGCAAACCCTCCTCCTTAGGTGCTTTTGTCAATAGAGTGCAAACCCTCCTCCTTAGGTGCTTTTGTCAATAGAGTGCAAACCCTTTTTAGGCACATCATCAAATGCAAGTAGATAGTATTGCATCCTATCATTCTTGCAGAGTTTGGTGTTCGACCCCTTTGGGTTGAGAATATTTTTAGCTTTACTTCATTCTTGCATTGCATTTAGGGTTTTGTCAACTTGATGAAGGGTCGTGATTGATATCCATACTTGGCCTATCGTTCTTTTGAGTCATTGTTTTAGCTATCCTCCCTCGATCGCGGTCGATGTTGGTTTACAAGTGTCTTTGATCTTCTTGAGTCGGTAGGTATATTGATGGACTGTTGTCACCCTTTCAAATAGCTAGCCACCTCCTACCTACTAGCCAAGAGTTGAACAAGATCATCCTAGACGACATTTACAAACAATTTGTGTAGGTCACTTGGACTAATCCCTAGGGTAGGTTATGTTTGAAGATGGCCTTTTATGTTGAGCACTTCATGGTGGTGAAGGATGATCCATTATTCCACCCCTATACATACTTCATCATTGGGTGCACTCTCTCTGTATCCTTCCAGGCTAATTCAGACTTGTCTCGCATAGACTTTGGGTTGAGGTGGATCACTAGATTAATTGGTTTGATATAATCTACCAGCTATGTCATGTTAAGAAGGTAGAGACAGAGGAGCGCTTCATCTTTCACTTCCCCATTTATTACGAGATTTTTTTGGAGGTTCCACTTTGTCTTCAAGAGACTGCAGACTCTCCCCATTTTCTTCAAGTATCATGACTAGAGATGCCTGGGTTCATATATTCAAAAGGTCTTTAGATTCCACTCTCACATGCTTTAGCCTCCTCCAAGACCTGATTCCATTTGGAGGGTCACTTCCTTTTTTAGTGTTCCCACTAGCTAGGGGCACCAAGAGATAGATTACTAGTAGCTCGATTCGTGACTTGAGATTTGTGCGACCCAGAGGACCATCCCCTATTCCCAGACTTCTCGCTAGCATTGCTAGTCCAGATCCTTTACTAGTAGGAAGACGCAATGTTCCAGGGTTTGTCGATGGGGGGCTCCTTCCATTCAGTAGTAGCAATACAGTGGATAGACCCCCTTGTTACTCCAATTAGCAATATATCTCGAGTTTTCTTCCCTTGGCCTTGAATGTTAGGTGAGATGGCTCTTGTGGGCCGTGACACACTTGTATCATCATTATCATTGTTATTTTCTCTCTAGTCTTTCGATCCATCTCCCTTGTATATCCCTCCCCTAGGATTTAGCATAGGCTCTTACTTTACTTCACTTTACTGCTGCTTTCATGCTTTTTATTAGAGCCACTTTTTGTGTCCCGCTTTGTAATGACTTTATTTTATTCAATAGTTCCATTGACCTACTCTTATGGTCATTTTTTGGACATTGATAAAATTATCCTATCTTATCTTTATCTATTTGCATTGGTGGAGACGACCTTGAACCTTTAGTTGTTGGGGTCAACTTGTGTGTTGGAGTGTGGGAGTCAACTTGCATGTTCAAGCACTGGAGCCGACCAAAAGTCTGTGTTGGGAGTCAAAAAAGTCGAGAATTGACTCGTGTGTTGTGTTGGGAATCATCAGAGCCGCCCTATGCATTGCTTGAAGACTGTGCATTGCGTTGGGAGTCACCAAAGCTCAAAACTAGATATAGGATGGATGAGATATTGAGAGGTGGAGAGATTCCCTTACAACAACCTCTAACTCTCATTGACTCAATAAAAATGTCATTTAAGTATGGTCCTAAAGGGTTTGAAGTGGGGCGTAAAGATTAGAGAATCAATAGTATGCATTCTCACACTCACTCAAACAAAGAATTGGGTATGCAGATTAGAGAACCCAAACAATCACAAAAATAGAAATAAAAATAACCCCTCACCTCGCTACCCCTCAAGCCTTTATAGAATAGGCTTGAAGGTGTACAAATATAGCCTCCCAACCAATATAAGAAAAAGATAACACATATCAAAGATAAACCTCTTCAACTAGGGTACATGAGTAAATGAGGGAAATCAAACCACAATAGAACAAATCTTGCTTAAAATAAGCCTCCTCAAACTGTGTATTCCTTATCTAGAAAATAGAACATGGTAAATAAATAAACTCGACAAAAGCACTCTCTAACTCATGTGTTCCTTCTCTAGATAGTAATAAGTTAATAACATATGTAAATAAGGACACTCAACTAAGAAAAGCTCCTCCGACTGCAAAACATATAACCCACCACTCATGCGCTTCATCCCCAACACAAAAATAGCAAGTCTAAACAAGGAAACTTAAAAAATAGACGTCCTTAACTGATGGTGCTCCAACCCTTGGTTATATATATAATAAGTGTTTCACAAAACTCAACAACGTCAAGCTCCAAAAGGTGGGTGCTCCTTTCCTTGGCTGTAAATAGAAATCCGCAACCAAACATACGCCATGAGGAACCTCTTCAATGTTGTTGTAATTGTAACTTCGGAAGATATTCTAATGTATATTATTATTGTATATTGTTGTACCCCCATCGGAGATGTGTGTTCCTCCTTTGGGGATGTCATCATTGTATATGGTCACCTCCGTTGTAAGTCGGGGATATAGTCCCTAGGTTAAATAAAGGAAAATGTATTTATGTGTATTCTTAGGTAGGTCGGCCCCACAGGCAACCTAGCCGACCTAGTGGTTGAGTTAACAACTCAACGAAAGAATAAAAATAGGGAGGCACCCTCCTCATTTGTCACACACTTCACTTGCTCTCTCATGTGCGCTTTAGGAGAGAGAGGAAGAGGAGGGACAGAGAGCCGCTGCAGACATATTGTTCTTGGGTTATTCTATTTTGTCATCTTGTCTTTGTGACGGAACTATTCTAAGGAAGTTTGCGGGGTTTTCTCCTTTATGGTTTCCTCGATGAAAATCTCCATGTCTTGTATCTTTGATGTATTGCTGTGCTTGTTATTCTTTCAGATAAAGATCCTAAGTAAATTAACTTAGAAAAACTAACATGGTATTAGAGCCATCCTGAAAGAAGGCACTGTGCAGCCAAAATACAACTACAATGGCAACTACTGGAAATTAGGGTTTCATGCTTGAAAACCCTAGAAGACCGAATCTAGTCATTTTGGCACTTTCGCTATAACTCGAGATTGGAGAAGGATCAGGAGCCGAAACTTTTATAGGTCGAAGATGAAATCTTGTTGTACCTTGTGTGAAAGTATAGGCCTTAGATTCGCTATACTTCAGGAGATATGATTCCTCCTGCTACCACCCAGATGGTAACATGTTTTCCAGAGGTTATTTAAAAGCACATTGTCACTAATCTGCCTTTATTGTTAACAGGAGGCAATGCAAACATTTCACGCAGGTTTTTTTCTGATGGCATGCAGATTGGTTTTGTTTAGGTTGGTAGTTTGTGCTCTTCGGAGAGGGCACCCCTGAGGAAAAGGGCTGTAGGAGGAAGGGGACAAGTATCTCAAGTGGCAAGAAGAGTATCCCGAGAATCTAGAGCAGTTCCAGCACCAGATGGCAATGCAGAATTAGTAGCATCCATACAGAAGTGGCGCTTGGATTCTCAAGCAGACTCCAAAAGCAAGAGAGATGTTTAACCCTCTACAGGATGATGGTGCTCTTGGCTTTCTTATTGATCCTCCGAGAGTAGTGAATGCTTCTGGTGAAGCAAGTGGCATTCATCAAACACATATCCCACAGAATATTTTTTTTAAATTTTGGCACAATTTCAACTTCAAGAGAGGGTGGCTTGGTAGAGGGAAAGAATGCAGATGATGATGTTCCAATGGATGCTGTCTGGGCTTTATCCGGGACCTCAAAGTCATCAACTAAACTTGATCTGAAAATGCGAAAAGCACTTGTACCACAACCAACAACAAAGTTATTAAATTACTGTAGTTCAATGGAAACAAGAAATGCGAATGGCACAGATATCCACAAAGATGGGAGCGATTTGCGCCAGTGCAACCATGCTGATAAAATAGATGAGGATCTCTCCATGAGTGATCAAAGAAGGGTTGAAGGGCTACATAACATGGAACCATTTAGAGGTTATAACACTCAAGAAGACAGAGTTTATTACTCAGGTCCGCTTTTGCCTCAATCAGTGAATATTGATGAAATATTAGAGAAACATGATTATCGAGGCTGTATACAAAATGTATTGGTTTCAGTATCATATCCATACATACAAGAAAAATCATGGACAAATGCACAATGTTCATCTCAGAATGAAAATTGTGGACTCGCGATTATTTTTATGGAGGTCGGTTTGACATTTATAAAAGCTCGAGCTGGAAAGTTGGTTGAAGCAGCGAGCATTTCGCCTGTGGACTCACTTTTTTCATCGACAGACACTGACAGAAGATCTTGGCCATGCACAGATCATGTCGATCGCCTGTGGACCCACTTTTTTCATCGACAGACACTGACAGAAGATCTTGGCCATGCACAGATCATGTCGATCAATGTTCATGCTTAAAATGCTGAATCCCATCGTCCATTTTGACGTGATTCACTGTATATCAGTTGGCCATAACCCAGATATCGACGTAGATTCTTCATTTTTTCCTCGTGTACCCCGCAGCTGTAAGAGCTAAGCGTGCTAACGGTGGCGACAAATGAATTGAAGGAATCATAAAGTTCCGGTAGCAGGTCAACATAAATTGTTGGCGAAAATTGAAGGCTCCATTGTGGGCACGTTCTCATTTTTCACCAAGAGTGCCGAGCAGGGGCAGTTACGGTCACTCATCATGCTTCATATGGATCGTGGGCAGCCGATACATGTGCTGACTGATAGTCAATTCAAGGTATTTCGGTTGCTAAGTGGAGTTGGGGGGCTACGTACAGCCTTTGGAACCTGTAGCAATTATTTCAAGTTGACAGCCGAGCAAATTTGCAAAGAGTTCCGCCGATTGGAAGTTAAGTGGGGTAATATTCATGTGGATTGCTTCGGACTAGCTCGAGAGGTGTTTGTTTCATACAAATTGGTTGGCAGCCATTTATCAATCATCGCCCATTTTCATTAGCGTCGTTGGCGTTTTTTTTTTTGGGGATAGTCATCTTTTTATCTGGCGGTGATTGGTTAAAGTATGAGTCCCTTTTTGATAAAAGCTAGTCTTGTAGGAGTTACATTCAATAAAGGGAAGCTTTGAGTCTTTTTATTAGAGAGAAAAGTGGATCTAAGATCCTACTTTTTCTCTATTATTTTATAAAGTGTTGTTTTTGTTTGTTTGTTGAGGTATAAAAGAAGCAAGGCTTCTTCATTGTATGAATGGAAAAATTGGTAGGGAGGATTTTTCCCCAAAGCTAATAGAAAAACTCAGTGAGGTGTTTCTTGGATGTTTAATTGAGCATTCTTTTTATGTGTGACATTATCTTGATGATTTTCAATATGTGTTAAAGTTACTAGATTGTGTTTTTTGTCTTCTATGTTCATGTATGAGGCCATAGAGGGCTGTATTCAACACAATGGAAGGTGAAGGAGCTTAGCAGTTGTCATCCTCCTCTCCTTTGTAAGCATGCTTATAAGGGTATCGATCTTCACATTTTATCTAAGTTGATGGTGTAATATTGATCTCTTATTTGTACAGCGCACCTCTCGTAGCTAGAAGGGAAGAAGTACATCTTGATCTTTCACACTAGACTGAGTAGGGTTTGATCAATCATGCGATCTCTCCCCCTCAGTCGCATATAACAAGGCCCTCTTGAACTCTCTCTTGACTCCATTTTCCCCTCCTAATACAGACACTGGTCTTCCCTCGAGGACTGATCCTCCCTGCCTTCCCATCACTCAAGCAACGACCCTTTTCCTTTTTGTTAACCATGTTTTTCTAAGGCAGCCTCTTTAGATCACCTTGCCCTTCGCTGCACCTGCCTTAGCGATCCT
The DNA here is from genome assembly GCA_001517045.1 of Pseudotsuga menziesii. NCBI lineage: Eukaryota > Viridiplantae > Streptophyta > Pinopsida > Pinales > Pinaceae > Pseudotsuga > Pseudotsuga menziesii. Next base: position 786,445 of record LPNX010320941.1, on the reverse strand, counting down.
ACCTTAGGGAAACCCCCCTAGAGATGGAGAAGAGCCAACCTGAAGCGAGGAGAGAGGGGTGTGGTGACATTGGCCTCTCTCTCGAGAGTTGTCACCGGGCCGACATGTTTGCATTTTGGGCTTCAGCACATGTGTGCCAGTTTCGGGCGATAACACCTCCAAATTAGGGTTCCAACCTCCTCCAGAATATAGTCATATTAGGTGACCTAGGGAGAATTGCTATATCTCAGTCCAGGTACAAATGAAACTTCTCAAGATGTTGCCGGTAGGGAACGAACTGTAGTTTCTTTGGTCCGCTTTTCAGACCTCGAATGTGAAACAGTGACACGTGGAAGTCCGTACAAGTTCGCTATGCTGAACAATCCTCAAAACAGTCACCTTGGGAAGCTCAACATAAGTCCCACTTGGAGAATCCAATTCTGCTGTAACCTGTGGGGTTGGAAAGAAGACAGACCAGGATACCTCAATGTGAAGTTTCAGACCGTTTGGGCAGAAACTTCGGAGATACAGCAAAAGCAATATCAGACAATTCTGTAGAAGAAATTGGAGAAACTAGGGCTTCTTGTTCCGGGAGCTTCCCACCACTGTTTTTAGAAAAGGAGTACATTGGACAACTTGCCTTGAAGAGTCAGATCTTTCTATCCAATCAAAAGTTTGAAATTCCAAGTTTGGAAAATTAGGGTTTCTCTGACAAACCCTAGATCAGCAAGCTCCGGAACCAGGTCAGACACCTCAAATCGGTAAGATCTAAATTCTTGCTATTTCCATTTGAGGTTCTCATTTCAAAATGACTATAATCACACCCATCTTGATGATAAACTTGGTGAAGCTGACAAATTCCGAGCATGAAAGTATAGGATCTCCCTGATCCTTGAAGAAAATTACTTGGATCAGTATATCAGTAATGAAGTGTTCGATGCTGTGATGAAGCAATCAAAGAAGAAGAAGAGATTGTTATAACCACCTTGAATGGCCTCCCATGATCATGGGATTCATTCATTCAAGGAATGTGTGCCAGAAGGAAGTTGATTACCTTCAACGGAATCTGAGAAGAGTGCACACAAGAAGAAGCTCGACTCATAACAAGAGAAGTGAAGATGGGAGCAATTCAATATCAAGCTCTCACGATTCAAGAAGATTCCTCAAGCGATGAGGAATATGTACTCTAATCCAGAAGGATTCAACTCATGAAGAATGTAATGTCCTCTTCCAATTAGGCATTGAGGCCCAAAACCGCTAACCTATGTGATTCCTGTGGGTTCGAGCGGTTATTGACAGCTAGGGAATCGGCTAAGGATTGATGCCATCCATAGAAGATCTAGGGCATCATCATTAGGTCAAGAAGGGCCACCGGGGCCAAAGGCCACCTTCGTGCATGCCATCCAAGCATTATTTAATGAGGCATGCACTCTTTAAGTCTCCATCCGCATGCATGCAAGTCAACGGCAAATTAGAAGATAAAGTGACCTAATTAGGTCAAAGATTAGGGTTTTCGCAGTTGAACGTTATAAATAGAGGATAAAGCAAAAGGAGACTTCACTTTTTGATTATGATTATTTTGGGAGCTCTTGGATAGCAGCACAGCGTGCCGCACAACAGTTGGGGTTGGAGACGGAGTCTTCAGCTAACAGGATTTCGGCAGTGAAACCTCTGTCCTAGTCTTATTCAGGGTAAGCCATACAGGTTCACCACTTGTTCTTCATTCATTCATAAGTTGTCCAGTATATGGTATAGATCGTTGCAGGGACATAATCCCCCACTGAAAAATTGACCTGCTAGGGTTTTGGGTTTTTTCTGAATTCTGACTTCACAGATGGATAGATCAGGTTCCACACAGCCTAAATCAACCCCAACGCTGTCCAATTGCTTGACCATTTGACCTAGATCTGAAAAATTGACTGAAACTGCCTTAGCGCCCTCACTGAAAATTAGACTTTTCAGGAAGTGAGTTTTTTTGAAATCTGATTAGATAGACAGATAGATCGGGTCCCAAGCATTCCAGAACACCCCCAACGCTGAGCTAGTTCTCTCCGATTTGCCCTAGATCTGAAAAATTGGTTTTCAGCTTCCTAGCCCCCCTCATCAAATTTTGACTTTTCTAGATCTGATTTTTCTGCTGATTTTCTGATTTGGGCTTGTAGATTAGGTCACCTTGACCTCTTCTCTCCTTCAACGCTGAGCCATTAGCCTCCAGTTAACCCTAGAATTGCAGATCTGCCCTCTTAAGCCTTAGCGCTAGCCATCCATTGAGCTGGGTTTCCTGTACCTTAGCTTTTCCGGACCAACTACTTTTTGGGTTTGTAGATCAAGGTGTCTCCCAGGTGGGTTCTCTGAAACATTGGTTTACTGCTGACTCCATTGCCCAATGCACACAAGGCACTGATCTCCTAGCTAGCACTAGCCCCATCTTGACCTCATTCTTACTCCTTTTGCCAACACCTACTGATAACTCAAGTAATCTATCCTTCACTGATTTTGTCCCCTTGGTACTAGGAAGTACCAACTCTGTTCTTGCTCACCCTGTCACAGTTACGTTTCCCAAGACAATGGTCATCTTCATCAGTTGCTAGTACCTAACCCTAGAGCTAGGGTTTCCATTCACCTCGCACCTTAAATATCCTGAAGCCCCATCTGATCTTTGTCTGGTGTTTAGGTCTGATCTCTCCTGTCGGGAGCAGATCTGGGTCTTCCCCCATTGTTGTCCTGGACTAGGATAACATAAAGTGAAGGCTGCCTTGATTGGTGTGACAACCATCCATTTGGGACTCTAGGCAGTCGTGGTTCCACCCCTTAGTTGCTTGCCCCTCTACCTTCCATCTTGGATCCACCTCACACAGGCAACTACAAGGCGGGTGATAACACCTTGATAACTCAGGTTACCTGATACCTTCATATCTTTCACTGAGTCCATCTCCTTGGTACTAGACAGTCCCAACTCTGTCTTTGCTCACCTTATCACAGTTACGTTTCCCAAGACAATGGTCATCTTCATCAGTTGCTAGTACCTAAACCCTAGAGCTAGGGTTTTCATTTACCTTACACCTTACGTACCTCAAAGCCACATTTGATCTGTTTTGGTGTTTAGGTCTGATCTCTCCTGTCGGGAGTAGATCCGGGACTCCTTCGTTGTTGTCTTGGACTTAGATAACATAAAGTGAAGTCTGCCTTGATTGACGTGACAACCATCCATTTGGGAGTCTAGGCAGTCTTGGTTCCACCTCTTTAGTTGCTTGCCCCTCTACCATCCATCTTGGGTCCATCTCACACAGGCAACTACAAGGAGACTTGTGGTACCCTCGGCTCAAAATACTACCTTGTGAGCAATGTTTTAAAACTCGGAATCGGCCGAGGGTCAACTCGGACTCGGCAATGACTCGGTCGGTTTGATTTTAATGACTCGGTTTATTAAAAAACATATAAAATATTTAAATTTTAAAGAAAAAATATATTTTAAAGATTATAATCCATCATTCCAAAGCATTAGAGACAAAACATCCTAAGTATGATCATATATATACCATATAAGGGTGAACATATCAAAATTGCACGAAGGGTACTGTGCCAATGTGTAAAGCTGCAAGCAACAAATACATAATACATATATGAAAGTCTGAACAAAATGAAAATACATAATCAAAGATGCCTAAATAGCATGTAATGTATATGATGTAGAGTGAGTCATGAAAGAGTCTAAAAAACAAAATGCTATGATGCCGGTAATAAGTATATCACTGCATCATTGATCAACATGATCAATAATCAAACTCAGCACCACTGCTAGAACTAGAACCCGAACTAGGAATGACATAAGCAATGGCATCTGGGTCAGGCTCAAAACCCTCAAGGTCATCTACAAATGCTGCAGTAGGAGCAACACTAGCTGAAGTACTAGCTGAATGCGTAAAAGCACGAGGTGGACGTGGATCAGGTTGTACGAGTGCCCGCATGTGCCCCTCCCTACTAGTGCCTGCCGTATCTGGAATGAAATAATTTTATATCAAGATTCAATAGTTTGTATGATGTATCAAATTATTACTACATATTATATTGAAAATTTGAAACACTGATATTATTCAGTTATAGAAGAAAAATATTATGGATTTAGATTCTACACCTACATCAACATGAACTGATGATGGTACTAGTAATAGTGGATTTGCTGTAATGTCCTCTTCCAATTAGGCCTTGAGGCCCAAAACCGCTAACCTATGTGATTCCTGTGGGTTCGAGCGGTTACTGACCGCTAGGGAATCAGCTGAGGACTGATGCCATCCATAGAAGATCTAGGGCATCATCATTGGGTCAAGAAGGGCCACCAGGGCCAAAGGCCACCTTCGCGCATGCCATCCAAGCATTATTTAATGATGCATGCACTCTTTAAGTCTCCATCCGCATGCATGCAAGTCAACGGCAAATTAGAAGATAAAGTGACCTAATTAGGTTTTGCGCAATTGAACTTTATAAATAGAGGATAAAGCGAGAGGAGACTTCACTTTTGATTATGATTATTTTGGGAGCTCTTGGATAGCAGCACAGCAGTTGGGGTTGGAGACGGAGTCTTCAGCTAACAGGATTTCGGCAGTGAAACATCTGCCCTAGTCTTATTCAGGGTAAGCCATACTGGTTCACCACTTGTTCTTCATTCATTCATCAGTTATCTAGCATATGGTATAGATCGTTGCAGGGATACGTGGGCAGCCGTAAAAGGGGGGGTTTTCAGCCGGAAAGCCCTAATCAGCTGTGGGGCCTTCAGATCTCAGTTTCCTTCCGAAACTTAGGCACCATTCTTATCATCAGCATCGTACTCCGGTACCCAGTGATTATCAGATCCATCCGTGCTCATCCGGAACAGTTATCAACAGTTTTGGGATTCCAGGGGCGTGAGCAGCTGTCTCTTAGAAGCAAGTCGCTATCCTGCCTAGAGGACTCAGAAATCACTCTTGTATCAGGCATTCTCTCCGGCACGGAAAGGCTATCAGCCCCACAAATCCGCAGCTCCATCGGACACCTCCTTCCCTGAGGGCGTCACCCATTTCTGACTGGGCGTCTTGTTGCTGGGGGTTCACCGTAAGCAGAGGAGATCAGTTCATCTCTGATCAAGCTCTCAGTGCTTGCATACTTTCTCCGGAGCAGTCCAACCGGCTTATCAGTGGTAAGTGTTCATTCTATCTCACAAACCCTAACCCTAATTTTTCCTATAAAATAGGGATTTTTCCATGGCAGTTTGCATGCCCAGTTATACCAGCCTTTTTGCTTAGAAATAGAAAATATCGAGATTTGGGATATTACATCTGCTTCCATAGTAAGATCACCTGCTGCATCTACTCAATATCAAAATCTAGATGAAACTCGGGGTCTTGAGTCACCACTAACCAATCTGAGGTTGGGTCAATATCATCCAACACAATAGGATTTGTATCAGGTCTTTTGTTCATCAATTGGTTGTGCCTTAAGCGAAGGTTGTACTGCACGAAGACTAGATCATTTAACCGGTTTTGCTCTAATAAACGGTTTCTCTTCTTCGTGTGAATCCGCTCAAAGACAGACCAGTTGCGCTCACACCCGAAAGAACTCCATGGTTGACTAAGGATTCGAATTGCAAATAGTTGCAATTGAATGCCTTGCCCACCAAATGACTCCCACCAAGTTGTTGCAAGTGCAAATGGAGTTAAATCAACAAATTAGATTGTGAATTTAACTAAATATTGGATTTATTAAATTTTAAAAATTAAACAACTAAATTTAATTAAAACAATGGAATTGTTTACTTGGTTGGTCAATATCTCTTGCAACCTTAGCCATAGGTTTGCCAAAGGTACCTATGGCTCTAGTATAAGCGGTAAGCTGTTGGTGTATCTCCAACTGCTCCATCTCATTTGGGACCATGCGCCCAAGGCACTCATACAATCCATCTTTGACCTCGCTTGTTTGATCTTCTCCAAACCGAGCTCTATAATGATACCTTGGGTTAAGAAAATACCCAGCTGCATGTATAGGGCGATGGAGTTGAGTGTTCCATCTCCTATCGATGATATCCCAGATAGGCCCATACTTGGCCACTCTATCCTTGTATGCTGCTCTTATTTGCTCCTTTGCCTGATCCATGGCCTCATAAATGTATCCCATGGCCAATCTTTCCCCATCCACCAACTGCAACACCTTAACAAGTGGCTCAGTAATTTTCAAAACCTCTGCTGCTTTTTTCCAAATTGAGCTTTCCAAGATTTTCTTCTTTGTGTCTTTTCCATCTGTTCTGCGGGCCCATTTACTTGAACTCCATTCATCACTTGAAACCATTTGTTCCAAATTCTTTCTTTGTGCAAAGAGAGATTGCAACGTGAGGAAATGAGTTGCAAATCTAGTAATGGCAGGCCTAACAAGTTCCATGCCCTGTGTGTGTTTCCTCATCAAGCTCAATACCCATGAGTGGTTGTAGATGTATCTTGTGATGCTTTTGGTGTGCTCTACAGTGTGCTTAATCCAATCCTGTTTGCATATGTCCTCAAGCATGAGGTCTATGCAATGTGCTGCACATGGGGTCCAAAATATTGTTGTGTACTTTTCCTCTAACATCTTACCAGCAAGAACATAGTTAGCGGCATTATCCGTGATGACCTGCACAACATTAGCTACCCCCACCTCCTCAACAACCTCAACAAAAATATTAAATAACAGATTTGCATCTTTCACCTTATCAGATGCATCATATGATCTCAAAACAAGGTTCCTTGTGGGCAAGAGACAAGGAAGTTTATGATGGTTCGGTTCTTTGCATCGGTCCATCCATCTGACATGATAGTGCATCCTATTATGGCGCATGATTCTTTGAACTTCTTGAAGTATTCACCCAAGGATGTGATCTCTTTCTGAAAAAGAGATCCTCTCAAGTCATGCATACTAGGGCCTTTGAAGCCCTTACCAATAGCAACAACAGAATCCCACATAGGTTGGAAATATGGTGAGCGGGCAGCATTGAAGGGGATATCTGCATCATACCACCATCTAGCTATGTACTCATGAGCAGTCATTCTGTATTGCTTTTTCCAATGGGCATCTATGGTGGGTTGAATTGGCCAAGAAGCAACAACATTGTCAGGGGTGTTTTGAGGTGAGAAAAAACTATGGATACTCCCTTTTTTGGAGACATTTGTTTTTGAGGGAGGAGGAACATACTAGTAGGTATCCTTGAAATTGGGAGAAGGTATGGATGAGGAGCCTTCATATTCAGAATAAGGGGCAGATCTGCCAATCATTTCTACAAGATGCCTCTTCTTCCCTATTTCTGCCTCTCTCTCTCTTTGGTTAGTCTTCTCCACTTCATACTATTCAAATTGTTGTAGCAACTCCGACCTTATCTCTCCAATCACCTCTGAATCAACTTCACATGGGGCAACATTACCTCTAATGCCAGCCAAGTGTTTTTTGAGCCTATGAATGCCTCCTCCCTTAATCATTTTTTTGCAATTTTTGCAATATATTTTCCCTTCAACCACATCAGCATGGGCCCATGCTGCATCTTTTGATTTAGGAGGCATTTTGAGATGCAAATGTTAATTGACAGTTCTCTGTCAAAAAAAAAAATACATTAATTTACAAAAAAAGCACATTAAAACATGTAATTTACAGTACTGTAAATTACTGTAATTTACAATGGTATGGAATTTTTACTGTAATTTTTTAAAATAAATTACTATAACCATGAGCAATCAGACTTAAAATATTGTAAATTAAATGTTAAGTCTTATTGTAGTAAATTAATATAAGACTTAAAATAATTTTTTAAAAATTTAAGAAATAAATTACTTAGATTGTTTAAGAAATAAATTATTTACATACCTGTTTAAGAAATAAATTATTTACATAAATTACGTAGATTGTTTATGAAATAAAATTATAAATTACATAGACTCTACAATGATCAATCATCAATGTACATACCCGTGAGCAATCAACAAACTCCAAACCGTGAGCAATCAGCAAACTCCAATCGTGAGCAAACTCAAAAGTTGAGTGACGAGTCCAAACTGTGCAGTAGACTGTGGTCCGTGACTGAGCAGTGAACCAATGGTCAACCTTCAATCGTGAGCACTAGCATGCCAACCTTCAACCGTGAGCAATAGCATGCCACGACCACCAACCTTTAGGCTTCAACCGTGACTCGTGAGCACTGAGCTCCAGCCTCCAACTTCCATCTTGAGCACTTAGCTTCAAGGCTCAAGCCTTCAACCCGAGCTCCAATTTCCACCGTGAGCAGAGCTTCAGCCTTCAACTTCCACCGTGAGCAGAGCTTCAAGCCGCAAGCCTTCAACTCGAACCGTGAGCCACCGTCCATGTAAAAATAAGAAGTCGATGACATGCAGGTAAGTAGTGTTAGGTTAGTGTTTAGGTAATAAATTTTTTTTTTTTTAAGAAATTTGAAATCCGGGACAACTCAGTGAGTTGACCCCTAACCGAGCTGAGTCGGCCTTTAACTCGGCCGAGTTGATTGGTTCGGTACCGAACCGGCCACCCGATCCGATTTAAAGGCTGACTCAACTCGGTTAGGGGTTAACTCGGGTGACTCAGGCCGAGTCCGAGCCGGCTTGACCGAGTTTTAAAACACTGCTTGTGAGGTACCATCACAAGAGATCTCTTGAAAGAATCCTGTAAGTAGAGTAATCAACCACGGTGTAAACTCGACCAACTTTTCACAGAACCCCCCTACTAAATCCTAAATTCCCTGTACCTGAAAATAAATACTGGTCCTCTCACCTCTAGCAACCCTTGAACTGCCATTCATTGTAATCCTGGGGTTCTAGGTTAGTCTCATAAAGGAACCACCATACTGACACTGCACCACTCTGATACAACATAAATCATCAAATCTATCTCTCTGCAATACCCTGTAGAGCAATTTGTCAATCCTGCAAATCCGCTTCAGAGATCGCTTGCCCTCAAGTAATTCACACTTGTATACCAACCATCTGCCATCTATGCTTGTCTCCACTGTTATATGCACCTGTATGCCTACACGAATACCAGAATCCCATAGGATTTTGAAGAAGGCGCCACCATTCTTTTTCTACCCAGTGTTTTAAAACTCGGCCGAGTCGGCTTGGACTCGGCCCGAGTCACCCGAGTTGACCCCTAACCGAGCTGAGTCGGCCTTTAAATCAGATCGGGTGGCCGGTTCGGTACCGAACCAATCAACTCGCCGAGTTGTCCCGGATTTCAAATTTTTTAAAAAAATAAAAATTTATTACCTAAACACTAACCTAAACCGAGCCTGCTCCTAACCTAACCTAACACTACTTACCTGCATGTTGTCGACTTCTTATTTTTACGTGGACGGTGGCTCACGGTTCGGGTTGAAGGCTTGCGGCTTGAAGCTCTGCTCACGGTGGAAGTTGAAGGCTGGAGCTCTGCTCACGGTGGAAATTGGAGCTCGGGTTGAAGGCTTGAGCCTTGAAGCTCAGTGCTCACGGTGGAAGTTGGAGGCTGGAGCTCAGTGCTCATGAGTCACGGTTGAAGCCTGAAGGTTGGTGGCCGTGGCATGCTATTGCTCACGGTTGAAGGTTGGCATGCTAGTGCTCACGATTGAAGGTTGACCGTTGGTTCACTGCTCAGTCACGGACCATAGTCTAGTGCACAGTTTGGACTCGTCACTCAACTTTGAAGTTTGCTCACGGTTGGAGTTTGCTGATTGCTCACGGTTTGGAGTTTGCTGATTGCTCACGGGTATGTACATTGATGATTGATCATTGTAGAGTCTATGTAATTTATAATTTTATTTCTTAAACAATCTAAATAATTTATTTCTTAAACGAGTATGTAAATAATTTATTTCTTAAACAATCTAAGTAATTTATTTCTTAAATTTAAAAAAATTTATTTTAAGTCTTATATTAATTTACTACAGTGTTCCACGGGGACGCGCCTCCGAGGGTCGGGGGCTTGCCCCCTACGCTTCCCACGCCCCGAGGGCTGGGGGGCTCCATGGGAAACGTTTCCCAGCGCCCCCCTTTCTGCGAAACTTGGGGAAACGCGGGTCTAGGAGTTTCCCGGATTGGGGGGCTCCCACACGCCCCCTTCTGAAAATGGGGGGCTTTGACAGGCCCCCACTACCCTCGATTTTTTAAATTTTTTTACTTAAAAAAGAAATGTTTCATCTTAAATTTTAGGCTTTTACACTAAATGGTCATTTTAAAACGAAATAGAAACAAATAAAAAGAAACAAACATCAATATGATATGCTTGGCTATAACGATTACATTAAATTACACTAAAGTCTTCGGGAACATAAGCATGCTAGTATGCAAATGGTGATGGGATGAGGAATTGATATGTTTATATGTTGGGGTTCATATTTTTATTAATTTTTTTTTCTTTTTTATAATTTTAGAGACCGACCCCCCTATGTTAAGGACCCTACGCCTCCCCGCCCCCCCGTCCCCCAAAATACCCCAAAATTTTGGGGTGTCTCTACACGTCCCCAATGTGCGTTTCCCCGCTCCCACGCCTCCCCGTACCGGAAACTTGGTGGAACACTGATTTACTATAATAAGACTTAACATTTAATTTACAGTATTTTATGTCTGATTGCTCACAGTTACAGTAATTTATTTTAAAAAATTACAGTAAAAATTACATACCATTGTAAATTACAGTAATTTACAAATACAGTAAATTACATGTAATTTACAGTACTGTAAATTACATGTTTTAATGTGTTTTTTTGTAAATTAATGTATTTTTTTTTTGGACAGAGAACTGTCCATTAACATTTGCATCTCAAAATGCCTCCTAAATCAAAAGATGCAGCATGGGCCCATGTTGATGTGGTTGAAGGGAAAATATATTGCAAATATTGCAAAAAGTTGATTAAGGGAGGAGGCATTCATAGGCTCAAACAACACTTGGCTGGTATTAGAGGTAATGTTGCCCCATGTGAAGTTGATTCAGAGGTGATTGGAGAGATAAGGTTGGAGTTGCTACAACAATTTGAACAGTATGAAGTGGAGAAGACTAACCAAAGAGAGAGAGAGAGGCAAAAATAGGGAAGAAGAGGCATCTTGCAGAAATGATTGGCAGATTTGCTCCTTATTCTGAATATGAAGGCTCCTGATCCATACCTTCTCCCAATTTCAAGGATACCTACCAGTATGTTCCTCCTCACTCAGAAACAAATGTCTCCAAAAAAGGGAGTATCCATAGTTTTTTCTCACCTCAAAATACCCTTGACAATGCTGCTGCTTCTCTTCCAATTCATCTCACCATAGATGCCCATTGGAAAAAGCAATATAGAATGACTGCTCATGAGTACATAGCTAGATGGTGGTATGATGCAGAGATCCCCTTCAATGCTACCCGCTCACCATATTTCCAACCTATGTGGGATTCTGTTGTTGCTGTTGGTAAGGGCTTCAAAGGCCCTAGTATGCATGACTTGAGAGGATCTCTTTTGCAGAAAGAGATCACATCCTTGGGTGAATACTTCAAGGAGTTCAAAGAATCATGGGCCATAACAAGATGCACTATCATGTCAGATGGATGGACCGATGCAAAGAACTGAACCATCATAAACTTCCTTGTCTCTTGCCCACAGTGAACCTTGTTTTTGAGATCATATGATGCATCTGATAAGGTGAAAGATGCAAATCTATTATTTAATCTTTTTGTTGAGGTTGTTGAGGAGGTGGGGGTAGCTAATGTTGTGCAGGTTATCGCAGATAATGCCGCTAACTATGTTCTTGCTGGTAAGATGTTAGAGGAAAAGTACACAACAATATTTTGGACCCCATGTGCAGCACATTGCATAGACCTCATGCTTGAGGACATATGCAAACAGGATTGGATCAAGCACACTGTAGAGCACGCCAAAAGCATCACAAGATACACCTACAACCACTCATGGGGATTGAGCTTGATGAGGAAACACACACAGGGCAGGGAACTTGTTAGGCCTGCCATTACTAGATTTGCAACTCATTTCCTCACGTTGCAATCTCTCCTTGCACAAAGAAAGAACTTGGAACAAATGGTTTCAAGTGCTGAATGGAGTTCAAGTAAATGGGCCCGCAGAACAGATGGAAAAGACACCAAGAAGAAAATCTTGGAAAGCTCATTTTGGAAAAAAACAGCAGAGGTTTTGAAAATTACTGAGCCACTTGTTAAGGTGTTGCGGTTGGTGGATGGGGAAAGATTGGCCATGGGATACATTTATGAGGCCATGGATCAGGCAAAGGAGCAAATAAGGGTAGCATACAAGGATAGAGTGGCCAAGTATGGGCCTATCTGGGATATCATCGATAGGAGATGGAACACTCAACTCCATCGCCTTATACATGTAGCTGGGTATTTTCTTAACCCAAGGTATCATTATAGAGCTCGGTTTGGAGAAGATCAGACAGGTGAGGTCAAAGATGGATTGTATGAGTGCCTTAGGCGCATGGTCCCAAATGAGATGGAGCAGTTGGAGATACACCAACAACTTACCTCTTACACTAGAGCCATAGGTACCTTTGGCAAACCTGTGGCTAAGGTTGCAAGAGATATTGACCAACCAGGTAAACAATTCCATTGTTTTAATTAAATTTAGTTGTTTAATTTTTAAAATTTAATAACTTCAATATTTAGTTAAATTCACAATCTAATTCGTTGATTTAACTCCATTTGCACTTGCAACAACTTGGTGGGAGTCGTTTGGTGGGAAAGGCATTCAATTGCAACTGTTTGCAATTCGAATCCTTAGTCAACCATGCAGTTCTTCCAGGTGTGAGCGCAACTGGTCTGTCTTTGAGCGGATTCACATGAAGAAGAGAAACCGTTTAGAGCAAAACCGGTTAAATGATCTAGTCTTCGTGCAGTACAACTTTCGCTTAAGGTGCAACCAATTGATGAACAAAAGACCTGATACAGATCCTATTGTGTTGGATGATATTGATCCAACCTCAGATTGGTTAGTGGAGACTCAAGAGACCGAGTTTGATCCAGATTTTGATATTGAGCTAGATGCAGCAGGTGATCTTACTATGGAAGCAGATCCACTATTACCAGTACCATCATCAGTTCATGTTGATGCAGGTGTAGAATCTAAATCCATAATATTTTTCTTCTATCATTGAATAATATCAGTCTTTCAAATTTTCAATATAATATGTAGTAATAATTTGATACATCATACAACTATTGAATCTTGATATAAAATTATTTCGTTCTAGATACGGCAGGCACTAGTAGGGAGGGGCACATGCGGGCACATGTACAGCCTAATCCACGTCCACCTCGTGCTTTTACGCATTCAACTAGTGTTGCTCCTAATGCAACATTTGTAGATGACCTTGAGGGTTTTGAGCTTGGACCAGATGCCATTGCTTATGTCATTGCTAGTCCGGGTTCTAGTTCTAGCAGTGGTGCTGAGTTTGATTATTGATCATGTTGATCAATGATGCAGTGACATACTTATTACCGGCATCATAGCATTTTGTTTTTTGGACTCTTTCACGACTCACTTTACATCATATACATTACATGCCATTTAGGCATCTTTGATTATGTATTTTCATTTTGTTCAGACTTTCATATATGTATTATGTATTTGCTGCTTGCAGCCTTGCACATTGGCACAATACTCTTCGTGCAATTTTGATATGTTCACCCTTATATGGTATATATATGATCATACTTTGGATGTTTTGTCTCTAATGCTTTGGAATGATGGATTATAATCTTTAAAATATATTTTTTCTTTAAAATTTAAATATTTTATTTGTTTTTTAATAAACCGAGTCATTAAAATCAAACCGGCCGAGTCATTGCCGAGTCCGAGTTGACCCTCAGCCGATTCCGACTTCGAGTCCGAGTTTTAAAACATTGTTTCTACCTCAGTACCTGATAGACCACTGGGCAAACATCGTCACCACATAATGCTCGACCCTGTGTCGTACCAATGCCTTCCTCTTCCCCCATGGTGTGCTCCAATAATTTGTCAATCTCTACTGTATGCTGCAATGTCCCACCTAGATCCCAATGCCAACTTGGGAATCTTTCATCCCAAATATCCATGGGCTCCTGTTGGACTATACCCATGGCTAGGAATTTCTTCCCAAGAGTCGCCCACTAAATAGGACACCAACTTTTAATCTCTCTACAATACAGCCCCTGAAAAGGACCTTGTGCATAAGCACTATCACAAGGAACCATCCCACTAGGTTGACACTGCACTCTTCTAATTTCAACTGGAATGCTCATATACTGCCGCCCAATCTCTTGGTCCTGGCCCACCTGTAAAAACCATATGGTAGACTTCACTACTCCCTCATACCAAACTTCCTCTCCATTATGCAAATGTGGACGCAAGATACTGCAAGCCTTGTCTATGTACTCCTGGAGAGGAATGTTCTGAAATGAAATAGTATGCTTCTTTTGTTGCCCCATCAAGCAATCTAACTGCTCTTCAATACTGGAAAGCTTGGGAGTTGACTCGGCACATACAACTCAAAGAAATGTAAGTTCAACATCTCGCTGTAATATGGTGTCCAGTATCTTGGTCCTCTCTTTCATTGCTAGAATGCCTTCTTTAAGACGTTCAATCTTCTTTTGGTGACTATCATCTGGGAGCGTTGTAGCCCCTATGGATGTCTTCATATCTGTTTGTACTTTATTGACGACTGCGTTGTCCTGCTGTGACCATCCATACTGTGAGCTGACCACTCTGTAACATTCGTCTAACCATCCATCTCTGATGTATGCTCTGTCTCATGCTTGTATAAATTCACCCTAGTCTCCATCTGCGGCTGCCCACTGTCAAGGTTGCTGTGCTCACTACCCTGTACCTCATCCTCTTTACTACCTGGTAGTACCTCATATGCTGCGGCCTCCTCATGTATCTCGCCCGTCATAAATGTCTGGACTACTGCTATAGATGATGAAGAGTGTACCGACCCCAACTCACCACACGACCTGTCCACAATCTGATCACCAAATGTGCTTGTGTTGCTAGACTCACAAGATAGCTCTAATGTACCTCCTCATGCACCTCTCATCATGTACTGTCAACTCCATATTAAGCTCACCATCAACCTGTACTTCATGCTTATCTTTCTCCACTCCCTCAGCTATGCTTTTAAGGAGATCCTCATCCAAATCATTGGGCATGCTCCTGAACCTGATGGTGTAATAGTCTTGAAAGGAAAAATGCTGCAAATACCTCATCCACCCATGGCTAGGTATTCCTGATATCGAGGCAAGTGTTGAAGTGCTGCTAATCTCTGCAAAATTTTAGCCAAGATCTTCCTCATTGTCTTCATGTTCTTACAAGCTGGCAAGAAGCCTGTGCTTTGGCATGCACTTCACCAAAATCACGGACATGCGCCGACATGCATTACCATGCACTCTCATGCACTGGCATGCATCAACATGCACTGACATACACTACCATGCATCGACATACACCTTTATTCAATATGCTATGTGCCCACAGCTAGAGAGGATCATGCTCTGATACCACTGTAATATACCAAGTCACTGAGACTACTCTTGCATGTGTTTCACAGTTGCTAGTTTAAGTGGCTGGTTGATTTTGTGCAATATTTCCCATCATTGTTTGTTTAACCCAGGAACAATTGTATGCAATGTTAACAATAAACAAGCTCTTAAATAGCATCAATCTTGAAACATCTACATAATTTAATAAGAATGTAATTCAATCATAAACAATGGAAATTATGTCAAACTGTCCTCAAATAATCAGATCTCAAATATAATGTGGTTCTGACCTGTAATAGCAAATTACTGATGGGAGGAAGGCTATTGCAGATAGTGTATAAAATCAGATCTGTGTAGATTGTGGTCTTCCTTGAATAAATGCGCAAGCTGTCCTTGGTGATGACTCCTTCAATAGCAGTCTACATAGATGTAATTCACCCAGCTATATATAATCACGAACTCTTTTATCATTGGACTGCTGTAGATGATCACAAGGGCAATATATTAATGCCATTCTCCCATAGAATGCTCAACAGTAGATAAAGGGCTATGGTCTGTCTACAAAATCTAGGAATGTTATGGTAGCTTGCAAAGATGAGAAGAATGATACCCTGCTGTTGAATTCGCCCTAAACACAAACAATCACTTATTTCCAGTGGAGCGCCCTTCTTGAATATTCCATGCACAGTGCTGCGTTTTTCTCTTGGTCCAGTGGTGATGATAAACTATCCTTCAACACTCTCCCACAATGACAAATATAATGGCTGAGTGCGCCCCTCTCACAACAGTCGTCTCCCTTCAATAGTAAGTGCGCCCTCCTTTATATCAGATGACCAAACAATGTTGCCAATAGCAAGACACTTCTAACTTCAATCTATTGATGCCCTAACACCAAATCTCTGCAAAAACAACCCGATCCTCTTCCAAGATGAAGCATGAGATGATCTATCCTTAAACTTTGCTAGGATGGATAGATTTCTGATTTCACCATCGAAACCAAGATTTGTAGAGGGTTTCCGTCCTCAACCTCCAATAAGCTCACCGAGCTCTCAAATCCAATTCTCAATGATGAATAATAACAATGAATACCCTGAAAGTCTATTTGCTCCTTTTTTTTCTTTTTGACCCGTGCATGACATATGCAACATAACTTATGCATGCATGCAACTTTAATGCCGCATGTCGCATGCATTTTGAATTAGGCCTCGCATGTCATGCATGTCACTTGCTCTTGCTTAAGTGGTCCTCTTTATCTGCTAATGACTTCATGTCCATGCTAATAGTGTACTTTTATTCCTATGTGGCATAGTCATTAGGTAATTCCCTAGCTTGTCACAAACGAAACATTATACAAATTGCGAAAACTAATAGGCAAAATGAGGCATGCAAAGAGGACAAGAAAACTTGCATTAATGCTGCATGCCGCATGCATTTTGAATTAGGCCTCGCACGTCATACATGTCCCTTGCTCTTGCTTAAGTGGTCCTCTTTATCTGCCAATGACTTCATGTCCCTGGTAATAGTGTGCTTTTATTCCTATGTGGCATAGTCGTTAGGTAATTCCCCAGCTGGTCACAAACGGAACATTATACAAAATGCGAAAACTAATAGGCAAAATGAAGGCATGCAAAGAGGACAAGAAAACTTGCATTAATCTATGGGAAAAATAGTAGAAACATGGAGGAATTTGTTGATTTTTCAGAGGAATTTTGTAGAAACATGGAGGAATTCCTTCTCATTACACTCACACCAAAAATATGAGAAAGGACCTCAGAGT
The DNA here is from genome assembly GCA_001517045.1 of Pseudotsuga menziesii. NCBI lineage: Eukaryota > Viridiplantae > Streptophyta > Pinopsida > Pinales > Pinaceae > Pseudotsuga > Pseudotsuga menziesii. The sequence goes on along the minus strand of LPNX010320941.1, from coordinate 769,203 downwards.
TATCATCTTCCAACACTAGTTGCCAATGTTATTGACCAACTAGAATACACCATAGTAAAAGCACATCAAGTAATGCATCCTTCGTATGATCGAAAATGGAGCATGGAAGTATAGGAAGTATATGAAGGATGGATAGATTTCACCATCGAAACCAAGATTTGTCGAGGGTTTTCGTCCTCAACCTCCAATAAGCTCACTGAGCTCTCAAATCCAATTCTCAATGATGAATAATCAATGAATACCCTGAAAGTCGATTTGCTCCTATTTATTCTTTTTGACCCGTGCATGACATATGCAACATAACTTATGCATGTGTTGTCGCCCGAAACTGGCACGCGGGTGCCGAAAGCCCAAACCGCGGGCGCGCCGGCTCGGCGACGACCTCTCTCTCGAGAGGCCAATGTCACCACACCTTCTCTCTCCTCGCTTCAGGTAGGCTCTTCTCCAGCTCTAGGGGGGGTTTCCCTAAGTTCGGATCTCTAAGGCAGGTGCAGCTGAGGGCAGGGTGATTTGAAGAGGCTGCCTTAGAGAAACTCGGGTAGCAGAAAGGAAAATAAGTCGGATTGATGGGCAGGAAGGGAAGGGAGGATTAGTCCTCGAGGGAAAGGCCAGTGCTAGTATCAGAAGGGTGAATGGAGTTAGAAGGGGACTCAGAAAGACTTTGCGTTTTGCAGAAGGGAGATCAGGCTGGTCCGCTCCATAATCAAAGGCCAGGAGAATGGTAGTATAACTGACTACTTTCCATTACTCCCAGACCTCCAAGAACATAACGGCGACAAGCAACTTGGCAGCTGCAAATGCTTGCCCAACGTGCTAGATTGTTAGCCTTCTATGCCGGCTTGGTCTACAACTTATGAAAACACAAGATTACCACTGAAAAACCCAACATGTCCAAAAACTCAACAATGAATTTCTTTATTAACTCTGGGAAAAAATCATCCCAGCCCAAAAACTTTCCCTCTTTACAAAAGAGAAGGCTGCCCCTTTATATAGACCAAAAAGCCATCCTCCTCCATCCATAAAAAAAAGGACAATTTATAATAAAATAAAGAAAAATAAAAAATGGATTTGAGATCCACTTTTCTATCTAACTAATACCTCTAAGTCTTAGTTTATTTTAAAAAGTGTTTCCACTAAACTAGCTGTGAAATCCTACATAGAATCACATCCCCTGCTTACAAATTACAACTCCAAGTAATCGACTGCCTCTAAAAAGTTAAAACCATATGATAAGAGAATCAACACTACAGCCACTAGACTGCTCCACGTAACTGGTTCTTGACAGAGAAATTACACGTGCCCCCAACAAGATTTTGACCTCTCTCGCAGTGCAAACTCCGATCAGACAGTTGCCTTTCGAGGAAGGTGAGTGGCCTGTGAACTCCAAATAGCTGCAATTGGGCCAAATTCACTGTGGAAGCTATGCAATACGGTGGTTTGACTGATATCAGGAAACAACGTGGTCGCATGTGTCACCAAAACACCACGCAATCAGTGCATATCCAAACCACCGATGATAGACTCGGCTGCTAATATGAAGAAATGAGCATGGAACCGAACTCTGCGTAGATGGATGTGGTCGGGTCTGACTGTGCATGAATTTTGCCAATGAACAGGGTGATCGGCGGCCCATGAAGTCACACATATCTGAGCTCCACGTGAAGAAGAAAAACCCAGTTCGTACTCAGTCTCAACTTTATAAAAATGACACGTGGACCATTCGGATGCTACCGAGCCTACCCTCTCGCTTTAACCACGACGTTTATGTCTGCTGCATAATCTTTGGCATACATAAACTTGAGATTGACGACCAAAACCGTGCTTCCACTATTTGCATAAGCGCTCCATCAACTATGACTTCCAATCGGCTGCCACCAAAGAAATAACACGGAGAAATCCCTTAGAAACAGGTATGTCTATGCTGTGACGGTCTCCACGAATTTGCTGACAAGAATATGGGGCACTCTCTGTCATCGGCGGGTTGTATGCCATTCACCTCGGCTGCTACTGTCGACGTCTTAAAAAAAAATCGTGAACTGCTCCAATGCAGATACACATTTATACACACCTTACACACTCTCTTGGGAGCATGAGAGAGAGAGACAGTCAGAGGAGGAGAGAAAGATGGCTGCTGAACATTTCTTGTTACTGTTTTTGATCATCTTACTATTCTGAAGAAGTTTGCGAGGTTTTCTCCTTTATGGTTTCCCCGATGAAAATCTTTGTCTTGTGTATCTTTTATATCTTATGCATTTTGCTGTACTTGTTATTCTTTCAGATAAAGATCCTAGATAATCTAATAAGATCTTAAGAAAAACTAACAGTACAGGCCGTACAACACGTGTGGGGACCGTACAACTGACAATTTGCATGGAAAACAAGGTATTTGTCTGTTGTTCTAGTTTAGTGAAATTTTGTCAGTGAGGGTTGAAGAAATTATTTCCTGTGTTGATGAAATTTTTTTAGTACTCTTAATGAAATTCCTCTTCAGGGTTTTTTTCAAGTTGGGGTTTTGCTCGCTTATCTGACCAAAATATTTGTGTACAATGTGTTTGCTTCATATTCTGTGGTTGAGACGTGTCTTTGAATTTGTGGTTTTAATTTCAAAGTTCATGTGCAAATTTTAATTAAAGCCCTAGACATTCAAAGTGTTTGACATAATGCATGTGTGAGGAATTATTATGCTTATGCCAATTTTTCTTCATGGTATCAAAGCCATAGTGAAGTATTAAGCAAGCTAGTGTTACACATTAAAGAAGTGCAGAGGAAGTGTTGTGGTAGTCTTTTTGTTATTGTTGTTGTAAGGTATTTTCCAAATGATGAGCATACGGTTCAAGGATAGGTTGGATGGGATATCCAACTATATCCCATGGAAAGTAAGAATTACTGCCGTATTGAAAGAATGGAAAATATGGAGTTTTGCAAACTGTAAGATGACCAAATCAACATATAGGGATGAACTTGAAGAGTTTGAAGCCCTTGAAGCTAGGGCCGAGAGAGTGATCCTGGATGGAGTGAAGGATCATCTCATTCCCCATTTAGCAGAAAAATAAATAGCTAAAGAGATGTGGGTTACCTTGAATCAATTGTTTGAAGCCAAGAATGAGAACCACAAGATGGCATTGAAAGACAAGCTACACAATGCCAAAATGAACAAGGATGAGGGTGTAGCCTCCAACTTGACTCACGTGGCACAAGTCAAGGACGAGTTAGCCATTGTAGGAGAGATTGTTCCTAATTCAGAGTTGGCGAGGATACCCTGAAGAGCTTCACCAAGAAGTGAGACGTTTTTGTGAAGTGCATTGTTGGTAGAGAAAAGCTTCCCAATTGGTCTAGATTGTGGGATGATTTTACTCAGGCGGAGATCCGAGAGGGGTCTCAGGTTCGTTAGGTCAGTGAGGAGGGTGAGCAGAACGTGGCACGTGCAGCAAAAGCAAATAAAAAGAAGAAAGACATGAGTCAGGTTAAGTGTTATCAGTGTGGTCGGATGGGACATTATGCCTCAAAGTGTCATGAGAAGAAGAAAGGGAAGACATAGAGAGATTCAGCTGGGATTGCAGCATTAGAAGACTTTGCAGCCAAGTTTGAGCATGAATTTTCTCTGGTCTCTATTGACTCTAGTGTAGGAAGTTCCTCCTTTGAGCATGTCTAGGTTGTTGACAATGGGTCAACCAGACCAGTGTTACAAACATCGTCGATATATCGGCAACATCGCGATATATCGCGATGTCAACTCACTGGTGATATATCGGCAATATATTGCCCCGATATTTTCCCCGATTTTTTGGTGATTTTTTCCCGATTTGATCGCGATATTTGCCGATTTTTTCTAATATATAGCGATATTTGCCGATTTTTTCGAATATATAGTAATTTTTTGAATTTTTGTATTTTTTAATATTTTTGTATTTTTTATTTTGCCGATATATTGCCGATGTTTGCCGACATTTTCAATGATAAATTTGATAGTTTCTTTTTGGACCCTCGGCGATATATTCGCCGACACGATATTTGTAACATTGAACCAGACACATGACTTGAGTTTATGATGCCTTTCAGATTGTCACGGAGTTGGAACCAAGACACTATGTTCAGACAGATATAGACAGTCCACAGGTGGCGATACGAGGGGTTGGAATAGTCAGGTTCCAACTAGACCTTGGCGAGGTTTTGGAGATACACAGAGTGCTTTTATTCATGGGATGAGAGTTAGCAAACTCTCGGTGTCATCCTTTGAGGATGAAGGTTATGGCATGATGGTGAGGTCTGGTCATGCTTTTTTGTATCAAGGAGATGAACTAGTTGGTACTACCATTATGTTATGAGATCGTAGGGACAAGTTATATGTTTTGAGAGGGAAGATTGTACATCCAGGCACAGGGGGGTGGCTGTTAGAGTCAGAGGGTGGGGCAGGAGATGCACCTGATTGACACGTGATTTACATTTCTTCTGATGAGGAGAGTGGTTCTCTCCGGAGCACTGGCAGGAGACTCATCCAGTCCAGTGATGGTGATGATGAGTAGGTGGATGAGGCACAGGTTGAGTCTCAGGCTTCAAAGTTCCAGTATGGAGTTGAGCACTTGTATCGGAGAGGGATTCCAGAGCAGGAGGGAGCTGTTTTAGGAGTCATAGGTGGACCGTGAAGATATAGATGGTGGTGTGGACCTTCTTCATTAGCAGGGAGCGTTGGAAGATGATAACTTTGAAGGTCCTTTCTCATATTTTTGGTGCGAGTGTGATGTGAAGTACTTGTAAAGGCTTTGTCCTTTGTATTATGTAAAAAGTGTCTTTTATATAAATAAAGTGATTTTTGCCTTGTACTTTTTAAAGTGGGTCACTTTAAGTGATGTATTTAATAAATAATGAATTTAATTATTAAAAATGTATGCTCATTAATTTTTAAAGTGAGTTTTAATGATGACCCTTGATTTGTAATTAATTCTCAACCCTAGAATAGGGTAGTTAGAGAAAGTAGTTGCAAATTTGAAGTATAAGACAAAGTGAAAGGACATTGAAGGACACTCACCATCAGAAAGGGAAGAAGAAGAATGTGAAGAAGATTGAAGAGAGACCCAAGAGAAGTGGCACGATTTCCAAGAAGAGGAGCAACAACCAATTTCCCAAGGCAACCTGTAGCATTTATTGTAGTCATACAACTGTACAGTCGAGTGTGAGTAGCACGGATCCCAAGAAAAATCACTGTGCATTAAATTGGTTGTACAGTTTGTACACCATTAATTGCAGGCACGTGTGGGCACAGTTTTTGAGGCATACCATACAATAGGAAAGTACAGGCCGTGCAACACGTGTGGGGGACGTAAACTGACAGTTTGCACGAAAACGAGGTATTTGTTTGTTGTTCCAGTTTGGTGAAATTTTGTCAGTGAGGGTTAAAGAAATTATTTCTTGTGTTGATGAAAATTTTCTGAGTACTCTTCTTAATGAAATTCTTCTTCAGGGTTTTCCCCAAGTTGGGGTTTTGCCTGGTCATTTGACCAAAATATCTGTGTACAATGTGTTTGCTTCATCTTCTGTGGTTGAGAGGTGTCTTTGAATTTGTGGTTTTAATTTCAAAGTTTATGTGCAAATTTTAATTAAGGCCTTAGACATTCAAAGTGTTTGACATAATGCATGTGTGAGGAATTATTATGCTTATGCTAGTTTTTCTTCAGCTAGAATACATCTCAAGACATGGTCCTCACTTCTTTAGGAGGTCTTGAATCACGTGCAATGTAATGGCATGTTGTTGTGGTTCTTTATTTAAAGTTTGGTGCAAGTTGACAGATTAGTAATGAATGTCTCAATCATTCAAATTGGAGGCAAGCTACATATTGTTAGACTTTCAGGTTACTCTAAAAGTGTGTACACCATGTTTGGGGTGCTTTATGAGATTTGTGCTACATGGTGTATGTTCAGCCCCTGGATGGTCGAATATGGATTGTAGCATGATAGATGGTTTCTGATGGATATGCACACTTGTGATAGCTTGCTTAGTGGATGCCAAACCTTAGATGATGACTGGCTCAGTGTTCTTCCCCAGAGCATTGGAGATCTCTTGCCTGAATGGTGGACACCCTGCATGATGGCCACATGGAGGTTTCACCTAGTGGCAGAACACCCTGCAAGATATGAGGAGTGTTGTGTATTATGGAGGAGATACAAGCCCTAGATGACATGTGGTATCTTGGTTTCCTGTTCAGAGGATTGGAGATGCCTTGGGGACGACTAGGGGTTCCACAATTCTCTTATAGGGGGTAGCTGCCCTAGTGGATTTCTTGGCTTTGGAGGATGGATGGAGTGAGTGGAGGCTTGGGGTGGAGTGGTGTGGATTTGCTTGGCATAGCTACATCACTTTTGGTCACTATTGTGCATGGCATTATCATTGGAGCTTGACATTTGTACTTTAGGAGTGGAGCTCTTCATTTGTGTGTGGATTACTTATGTTTAATAAACTTGCTTGTAAGGCTTAGGCAAACCTACGTTATATTGTTGGCCTCCCTTACCTCTCATATAAGTAGAGGAACGAGATTGTCATTTCAAGCAACACAACACATCATGCGTTGGGGTTCATGAGGAAACCCTAGTGTAGCATATGAGGAGGTGGACAATTTTTCTCTCTTGAGATTCTTCTTTGTACATTTGATCTCTCTCTCTTGGGCGCTATAATTTCTTGGCCTTTTGGAGCATATTAGATTCTAGGGTGAGTTTCATCCCTTGGAGGTGTTACCACCTAAGTTGTACTTGGTGGTTTTTTCACGCGAGCCGACAAAGTAGAACAAGTATACTTGTTTATTCTTCAGAGTTTAGAGGTCTGCCATGCTTTTTCTGGGAGTTTGTTCAAAATTTTTGTAACACATGTTCATACCCCCTTGAGGAAATTGTAAAAAATGTGCTAGCATGATAATTTTTATAAAAGGCTTGGCTTCCTAGACTTGAGCATCAAGCTGACTAGCCCAGAGTGTTTTTTTCCTTGGTTATTATTGGTTGTTGAACAAACGACTAATAATTTCCGAGTTTTTCACTCACACCTTCAAAGTTGGGGTAGTCGTCTTGGTGGTTAGGCCTTAGGAGGTTATTAGGGCCTTCATGTCAGTGTTTTTCAACATGCTAGGCATTCGAATTGAGTTGTATGGACATGTGCTAGGTCCCCCTAGAGTTTCGTTGGATTTCGAGAAAATGAAAAGTTTCCGCAAAATTAGGCCATGGTTTAATGGTTTAATTAAAAAATTTCAAAGTGTAATAAAAGTCGGGTTCGAAGTCCATTTTTGGCGTGGGGATGCTCGTTTTCACACTCAGAGCATCCTCTTTACTCTAGGGACCACTTTTCATATATTTCAGGTTAGGCAGAATACTCCGTAGAGCATTATTCAGCTAACGGAGCATCTTTTTGGCGTTTTAATGCTAAATTTCGACAAATTGGCATAAAAGATAGTTGAAAAAAGTAAAAAAAATAAAGTATTAAGATATGGGGTGACATGGCATGGGTTCCCCATAATCATGCGACCCTCTTTAGAATGTAAGGGAACCAAACTTTGGTTAAATTTGAAGTTGAAATTGCATTTCCAAAGAAAGTGGCGAGTGTTATGAAGGGATGGCATCATGAATAAATTCAAGCTTGCACGTGTGAGGGTGATGTTTGCGTTAGGAGGAGGGTTGGACCCCTCTCCAACATAAGTTTGTTTTTAAACTTTCGTTTAAAGGTTTAATGAGTGCTAGCAAGTATATCGTGAGATGGCACCAACCTCACCACGCTTCCCACCAACCTCATAGACTCACGCGTGAGGTAGGTGGAAATGCTATTGCATGATGATTGGTTGGAGGGGTTAGGTGTGTGAAAGGTGGCATTATTTCTTCACTTTAGCTCAGATTAACTCAGATAAACTGGACTCTCTTTTCTAGTGTAGCTAGCACCCCTTAGGTCTTTTTGCTATTTAAGCGGGCTCCCGGTTCATTGCTTTGCATTGTCAGAGAGGACTGAAAGGCTGTTGAGTTGTGTACTTGTAATATCATAGTATTTTATGGAATAAAAAAAAGCTTTGGAGGTAAACCGCTTGTGTCGAGCAGCATTGTGTGTCGATCAGTATTGCATGGTTTATGAGGTAACCCATATTATATTCTTTTCGTTGTGCATTTCTTTGGTTTGCTGTGGCTTGTGGGCCAATGTAATATCCCAAATATTGATGTTCTACTGTTTCACTATTATAGGGCTTATTTGTACTCTCAAAATGTGCGAGAATACTGAAATAAAATTTGCATGCGAGGTGCCGGGATGATGGCCCTAAATTATAGCTAAACTAGGGCAAAGATTTACAGAAAGAAGGTCAACACTTAACACTGATAATCAAACTGATGATACTCTAGAGATAAGATGCATGCATAAACAGCTAGACTGGTGAGGTAATGATGCTTCCTTCCCGGTGTTACCGCCCGACAGCATGAAACCCTCTCCTCAACTAAAGGTGACGTTTTTGGTGTAGGAGTTGCCTGATGGAGTTGAGATTTCGTCGGGATGTATATATTCCCGTGCTAGAGAGAATGAATGGAGCATGCAGAGATTTTGACCCCTCTAAGCAGGCTAGCGAATTGGTTCCCCTGTTGAGCTGCTCATGCCCCCAACCACACAAAACTGCTGATAATTGCTTCGGATGAGCAAACTGGAAGCTAATGATCACTCTTTGCAATAGAGTGACCCTGCTGATGAAGATGATGCCAATATACAGAAGATAAACTGAGATTCAAAGACTCGGCGAATACTTTGGGGTTTTCTAGCTAAATCCCCATCTACGCACGTGTTCCTGCAAACAATCTTCCGATGGATGCCAAATCGTTGTATATGAATGAACAAGGATGAAAGATGATAGTGGACTTGAATGGCCTGCCCTGAAGGAGACTAGGGCAAATATTTCACTGCCGAACCCTCGTTAGCTGAAGACGTCGTCTTCAAACCCAACTGCTGCTGCTACACACCGTGCTGCTGCTCAAATACTCCAAATCAACAATAATAATGATAGATAGCTCCTTTAGTCCAATAACCCTTCTTAAATAGATCATCATGCGCTTTTAGGGTTTGCATGTCACTTTTAGGGTTTATGCTTCACTTTTGCATGCATGCAATTCTAATTTGATGTTGACTTTTAAGCCTACAGAAATAAGGCTTCTTTTATCCAACTGATGACTTTACTACTGAATGAATGATCCGATCTGTTGTAATATCCCAAATATTGATATTCTATTGTTTCACTATTCTAGGGCTTACTTGCACTCTCAAAATGTGCAAGAACACTGAATAAAAATTGCATGCAAGGTGCCGGGCCAATGGCCCTAAATTATAGCTAAACTAGGGCAAAGATTTATAGAAAGAAGGTAAACACTTACCACTGATAATCAAGTTGATGATACTCCAGAGATAAGATGCATGCATAAAGAGTTGGACTGGTGAAGTAATGATGCTTCCTTTTTGGTGTTACCGCCCGAGAGCACGAAACCCTCTCCTCAGCTAAAGGTGACGGTTTTGGTGAAGGAGGTGCCTGATGGGACAGAGACTTTGCTGGGATGTAGATCTTCCTGTGCCGGAGAGAATGACCAGAGCATGCAGAGATTCTTACCTCTCCAAGTGCCCTGCGAATTGGTTTACCAGTCTGGTGCTCACGCCCTCACCCTCTCGGATCTACTGATAACTGCCCTAGATGAGCAAATTGATGGCTGATAGTCACTCAAGGCAGTAGAGTGACCCTGCTGATGAAGATGAAGCTGACATGCGGAAGATAGACTAGGATTCGGAGACCCAATGAATACCTTGGGGTTTTCCAGCTAAATCCCCAGCTGCATACATGAATTTGCAAATAATCTTGGTGACGATTTTGGTGAAGGAGGTGCCTGATGGGACAGAGACTTTGCTGGGATGTAGATCTTCCTGTGCCGGAGAGAATGACCGGAGCATGTAGAGATTCTGACCTCTTCAAGTGTCCTAGCGAATTGGCTTACCAGTTTGGTGCTCATGCCTTGAGCCTCCCGAATCTACTAATAACTGCTCTAGATGAGCAAACTGATGGCTGATAGTCACTCAAGGCAGTAGAGTGACCCTGTTGATGAAGATGAAGCTGACATGCGGAAGATAGACTGGGATTCGGAGACCCAATGAATACTGCTATCACGTATATACTATATAGTAGTCGGGCCACCATATTCTATTTTTCAGATTTAGTACATTTTTTCAGCCAGATCTCCTACATTATGAGATGCTGAGATGAGCAGTTTTGATGGATCATTATGTTACTAGTGGACTATAGGACTCTCCCATGCTAGGACTGAGTCTCAGGACACTCAGATTTGAGGACTGATGTAGTCATTTAGTCATTTGCAAAGCAGTTTGTGATGCCCAGATTTGTATCAATGTTTTCTCATCGGACATGTGATGGTTCAGATGGATTCTTTGCATGGTTATGACTCAACTTTTATTATATTGTGTTATGGCTATCATTGCTCTTATACTCATCTTTGTGACATGGATTAGCGGTTAGTGTCATGATCTGGTGGTCATATAAATATGTGGACCTGGTTGTATCTATATTATGTATTGATGTCCCTACTAAGATCTAGAAGTTTTTGATCTATACTCATTGGTTTTACCCTCCTTAGGGAGAATAGAGGTAGTCATTCCCACCATACTTTGGCTTGCTAGTGTTGGTTTCATTATTCACTGTCTCCACTCATCCATTACTTTCCAGTTATGCTTCAACCCGACTTACTACTTGGCTTGTGGCATGGAGAACCTTTCCCCGCTAGAGCCTTTGTTGGACAAGGCTCCCTGTTTATTTGTGTCTCGGCTCTGAGTTGCCTAGGATGTGTTTGCTTACTTGAAACAAGTAGCGCTGCCATCAGTACAATGTATCTGGAAATGAAATGAATATCTTGCAAAAAGCCCATTCATGAAAAGTAGTGTTTTTCAACATACATGAATGAAAGGCTAGCCTAATGAAATTGGCTTTGAAAAATATTGTAATGAAATATCTTAAACATTCATGAAAAGTAGTGTTTTTCAACATACATGAATGCAAAGCCTAAAATAATAAAAGTCCGCATAAAAAATGCGTAAGACCAAGGCTATGGAAAATCAAAGGCCCAAAAAGCAATGGTTCCTAAAAGTTCTATCTAAAGATTGCTGGCCTTACTTGTATTGAGTTGGATTGTGAGCATTTGTCAAGGTGAGTAAGCACCTCTGAAGTAGTTCACCCATTTGTGAGGCACTGCCATTCCCTTTGTTGTTGTTTTTCCGGCATAGTATTCCCTTTCCATATCCAAAGTGTCACAGTGTTAGGCTGGTGGTTATCCTTTGTCTTAGCCTTGTAAATTTTAGCATTCACCCTTCACTAGCAAATTGACTACAACTATGAAGTTAGTATGGTCTTGAAAGTCTGATTTGAGTAATAATTAAATGAAACCCTATATATATATTTGGTTGATGTACCGCCAATGAAGTGATTGCTAATTGTTATGATTGTTACTTAGATGATTTGTAGAGCATGTCTTAGCCTTTGAACACTTTGCAGCAGATGGATGTCAGCTTGAGTTATATTGGTTATCTGATCATTTACAGGTTATTATCTTGTCTATTGGATATTAGAGATGGTCAGGTAGAGACCTGGAAGGGGTATGAGTATATACCCTAGATGGATTTGGACTCTCTGAGTCCAGTGAGACAAATTGTTTTCAGTTCTGGGCACTTGCAGAGATGATCACGCTCATTTTACCCATCTGGTGCAGTTTTCCTTCACTGGTTGATGTGTCTGAGCAGGGAGATGTTTTTTGGATCTCCTAGGGCGCTGTATGGGACATAGGGGGTTGTAGCCACTTGATTATACCATAGTACCCCCCTCCCAGAGAGCTTGGGGGGCTCAGTTGGACAATGCAGGCACCCTAGGAGGCTGTTTTGGTAGGTTCACGTTTCCCGAGGCAGATTAAAAAATGATTAAATGGCTACCGAAGGATCCGATTTAGGCCACTGAGGCAAGGAAATGGCATGGGATGAGTCATGATGATGAGAGTGATGTCCTCCGCACCTTCTCCAGCAGTTATAGCACTTGATTTGGCCCACATCTATTTTTTCGGGCATTTTATATTGTTTTTTGGAGCTTTTGGTAGGCTCACGATTTCCTTAAGGAGGCACAAATTCATAAAATTAAAATTTATATTATTTAATTGTGCCATGGGGACACCCATAGGGAGTTAGTTAACACTCCATGGACCCACCATGTGCTTCATTTATTTCTTGTTGAGTGGGGTCCCCTCTCTTTGGGTGATTTGGTCCACTTTTATATTTTATGGTTAGATTGATCCATGTATTGTATGTTGAGCTCATCTCAACCATTGATTAGACATTTTCATCTTTTAATCTTAGCCACTCATTTTAAAAGTGGTTATGATTTTGGTTCTCTCATTCCTATTTAAAGGAGAGAGATTTTCATTTGTAAGGGGTCTTTGGCTCTTGGATCTGAATAATAGAAAAACTTTTCTTGTAGAAATTCTTGGATCTCCTTTGCATCTGGTGTTCTTAGATGGTGATTGGAAAATCTTTTGCTTCCTAGCATTCGGGAAATTGTTGCAAGATCTATATTTTTTCGGAATCTTTGTCTTGTGTACAGAAGGGCGACTTCAGCTTGGGTGTTTTTGCAGGGGGTTTTCATTAGTGTCATTGCGATCTATGATTTTTTCTTGCTATTTTTCTGTAGCATTTAGTTTTTTTCTCACGTGGCAACAAATCTGATATGGTTGACGTTTGTTGTGCAGGAGAGATGGCGCATTGACTCCTTGGGGCAAAACGTTGGACATAGTACTTGCTCAAAGCTTCTCAAATTGACCGGGATAGCAGGGATCATCATCATCAAGGCATCTACAAGGTTTTTCAAGTAAGATCTCTAGGTTAGTCCCTTTCTTCCAGATCTCAATCCATTGACATTTGCTTTTCTTCATTTTACCTAAAATTCCATAATAATTAAAAAACCAAAAAAACACTAAAAAATAGACCGCTTGATCTCTGGGCAAACCGCTGCTAGGTTTTGTAGATCGGGTCTTCCCCTCACCATATCACCCTCAACGCTGATCTGAAAGTGACTGATTTTCCCTAGATCTGAGAAACAGTCCTCCCAAACCCTAGCGCTCCTCACCATTTTTCTGACTTTTTTTGAGATCTGATTTTTCCTGCAAAATACCAACTTGGGTTTGTAGATCGGGTCATCATCTCGCCAAATATCCTTCAACGCTGAGCTGGAAGTGTCCTGGTTTCCCTAGATTTAAGAAACTGACCTCCCAAACCCTAGCGCTAGCCATCCTGTTGTTGGCTTTTCCTGTGATCTGATTTTTTCGGCCAAATACCTTTCTAGGTCTGTAGATCGGGGTATTTCCCAAGTGGGTTTCCCTCAACGCTGGTCAGATAGTGACTCCATTGCCCTAGATCTGACAGGCACTGATCTCGAAGCCTAGCGCTACCCCCTCTTTGACCTCCTTTTCCCGTGATCTGACTTTTCCTTGGTGACTCGGGTACTTTGACTTTGTCAAATCTTTCATCGAGTCTATCCATCGGTACTAGATAGCTCCAATCCTGTCCTTGCCTTCCCTACATTGGTTACGTTTCCCAAGGCAGCGGATATCTTCATCTATTGCTAGTACCTTAACCCTGGATCTAGTATTTACTTCATAGGTCACCTGTGTCCTACTTTGGATCAAGCCTCACACTTTCTAAACCCTAATCCAAAGCCTTGGTTCACCTGTTGACATCATCCATAGATCTAGGGTTTCCATTACCTTATACCTTACGTACCTCAAGTCTACTTGATTTGATCTGGTGTCTAGGTTTGATCTCTCCTATCAGGAGTAGATCTAGGTCTCCCCCTTTGTTGTCTTGGGCTAAGATAACATAAAGTGAAGGCTGCCTCGAATGGCATGACAACCATCTATTTGGGAGTCTAGGCAGTCTTGGTTCCACCTCCTTAGATGCTTGTCCCTCTACCATCCATCCTGGATCCACCTCACATAGGCAACTACAAGGTTGGTGATAATAAATACCTTGGGGTTTTCCAGCTAAATCCCCAGCTGCACACATGAACCTGCAAATAATCTTTTGGTGGATACTGAATCGTTGGATATGGATGAATACGATGAATGCTATTGATAAACCTGGATGGTCTATCCTGAAAGAGACTAGGGCAGATAGTTGCATTGCCGAACCCTCGTTAGCTGAAGACGTCGTCTTCAACCCCAACTGCCGCGGCTGCATGCTGTGCTGCTGCTCAAAAGCTCCAAATCAACAATAATAACAATAGATATCTTCTTTGGTCCAATAACCCTTCTTAAATAGCCTAGCATGTACTTTTAGGGTTTGCATGTCACTTTTAGGGTTTGTGCTTTACTTTTGGATGCATGCAATTCTAATTTCTCGTTGACTTTAAGACTGAAGAAATAAAGCTTGCATGCTCTGCATGCTTTATGATAATAACCCTGATGGCCCTCTTTACTATACTGATGACTTAATAATACTGAATAATTGTTCTAATATGTTCCTGGTATTAAATGTCCTCAGTCAATTCCCTATTTATCAAAATGGAACATGACAATCCTCCCTCGCCAAAGATTGCTTGTCCTCAAGCAATGCCAACGCAAATCCACAATCAATCAACTGAACCAACTGAATCCGGGGATGATCCCAGGGTCCCAAATTATCCTAGGAGATCTGTAGCACCCTCTACTCAAAGCATTGCACTGCACGGTACCATCACAAAATATCCCATGGAAGCCTCCTATAAGTAGAGTGAGTAACCACGGTGTAAATGAGGTACCATCACAAGAGACCTCCTAAAAGCATCCTCTAACAATCACTAAACTGCCAATCACTGTAATCCCAGGGTCCCAAATCAATCTGAGAATCGCAGGGGTCAAAATGCATCCCATCACTACCCTATGTAGTATTGACACAAGGAGCATCCTGTAGACTCCCAAATAACTCCATCAGTAAACATTGTATCCATCTCTCATAAGGTCTCCCGCCCGGATACCAATGCAAACTTATGCATCTTTCATCCCAAATATCTGAAGGCTCTTGTGGGACTATACCCTTGGCTAGGAATGTCTTCCCAAGAATCGCCCACTCAATAGGAAACCAACTTTTAATCTCTCTGTAATCCAACCCCCGAAAAGGACCTCGTCCATAAGCGCCATCACAAGGAATAATGCTACCAAGTTAACATTTTGCCCTTCTGATTTCAACTGGAATGCTCATATATTGTTGCCCAATTTCTCGATCCGAGCGAACCTGTAAAAACCATCCTCCATTATGCAAATGTGGACTCAAGCTACTGCAAGCCTTGTTTATGTAATCTTGAAGAGGGCTGCCTTGAAATGCAATAGTATGTTTCTTCTGCTGCCCCATCAAGGAATCTAACTGCTCTTCAATACTAGAAAACCTGACCGCTGACTCGGTACATACAACTCGAAGAATTGTAAGCTCAACATCTCGCTACAATATGGTGTCCCGGAGTATCTTGGTCCTCTCTTTCATTGCTAGAATGCTTTCTTTAACATGTTCAATCTGCTTTTGGTGACTATCATCCGGGAGCTCTATCTCATGCCTGTATAAACTCTCCCTAACCTCCATGTGCCCACTGTCTCGACTGTGGTGCTCATTTCCTTGCACCTCATGTATCTCACCTGTCATAATTGTCTGGACTCCTGCTATAGGTGATGAAGAGTGTACCAACTCCAACTCATCACACGGTTTGTCCACAATCTGACTATCGGGTGTGCTGGTGTCGCTAGACTCGCAGGATGGCTCTAATGCTATCTCCTCATGCACATCCTCATCATGTGCTGTTAACTCCAAATCAAGCTCACCATCAACTTTTACTTCGGGCTTGTCTTTCTCCACTCCTCCAACTATGTTTTTAAGGAAATCCTGATTGAAATCCTTGGGTTGGCTCCCGAACATGATGGTGTAATAGTCTTGAAAGGACAATGTTGCACATACCTCATCACCCAAGGCTAGATATTCCCAATATCGAGGCAAGTGTTGCATTGTTGCTAACCTCTGCAAATTTCCAGTTAAGATCCTTCTCATTGTCTTCATGTTCTCACAAGCTGGAAAAACAAAACCTTTGTTTTGCCATACACTTCACAGACATCACACCGACATGCATTTTCATGTACAAGCATGCATCAACATGCATTTTTATTCAATTGCTATGTGCCCAGAGTTGGCAAGGATCATGCTCTGATACCACTGTAATATCCCAAATACTGATATTCTACTGTTTCACTATTCTAGGGCTTACTTGTACTCTCAAAATGTGCAAGAATACTGAATAAAAATTTGCATGCAAGGTGCTGAGACAATGGCCCTAAATTATAGCTAAACTAGGGCAAAGATTTATAGAAAGAAGGTAAACACTTACCAATGATAATCAAGTTGATGATACTCCAGAGATAAGATGCATGCATAAAGAGCTGGACTGGGGAAGTAATGATGCTTCCTTTCCGGTGTTACCACTCGACAGTACGAAACCCTCTCCTCAGCTAAAGGTGACTGTTTTGTTGAAGGAGGTGCCTAATGGGACTGAGACTTTGTCGGGATGTAGATCTTCCCATGCCGGAGAGAATGACCGGAGCATGCAGAGATTCTGACCTCTCCAAGTGCCCTAGCGAATTGGTTTACCAGTCTGGTGCTCACGCCCTCAGCCTCCCAGATCTACTGATAACTGCTTTGGATGAGCAAACTGATGGCTGATAGTCACTCAAGGCAGTAGAGTGACCCTGCTGATGAAGATGAAGCTGACATGCGGAAGATAGACTGGGATTCGAAGACCCAATGAATACCTTGGGGTTTTCCAGCTAAATCCCCAGTTGCACACATGAACCTGCAAATAATCTTTCGGTGGATACTGAATCGCTGGATATGGATGAATACGATGAATGCTACTGATAAACCTAGATGGTCTATCTTGAAAGAGACTAGGGCAGATGGTTCCATTGTTGAACCCTCGTTAGCTGAAGACGTCGGTCTTCAACCCCAACTGTCGCGGCTGCACGTTGTGGTGCTGCTCAAAAGCTCCAAATTAACAATAATAATAATAGATATCTTCTTTGGTCCAATAACCCTTCTTAAATAGCTTAACATGTACTTTTAGGGTTTGTGCTTTACTTTTGGATGCATGCAATTCTATTTTCTCGTTGACTTCAAGACTGAAGAAATAAAGCTTGCATGCTTTGCATGCTTTATGATAATAACCCTGATGGGTCTCTTTACTATACTGATGACTTAATAACACTGAATAATTGTTCTAATATGCTCTCGGTATTAAATGTCCTCAGTCAATTCCCTATTTATCAAAACAGAACATTACATCTGTTCTAAGTACCAAATGTCCTCAGTCAATTCCCTCTTATGCAATACCCACTCGAACGTATGGGAATTAAGTAGGTTAGCGGGTGTTTTGGTTCTTAATTAGAGGGAGACATTACAGTCCTCCCCGCTTGAAATTGCTTGTCCTCAAGCAACTGCAAACTAGGATGCTGCAATACCTGCTGTCCCTCCCATGTGGCATGCTCCATAGTTAATTCTTTCCATTTTACAAAGTACTCTCGAATCACCTTGTTTCGGAGTTTCCTTTCTCGCACTTGTAGGATTCTCTCTGGAATCAGTACCAAGAACCCTTCATCATCTAAGGGAGGCAACTCGGTGGATGGAGCAATGTGTTGTCCTACTGTTTTCTTGAGGTTGGACACATGAAACACATTGTGAATTTTGCTCTCCTCTGGGAGTTCTAGTTCATAAGCCACCTCTCCAACCTTCCTAACTACCTTGTAAGGACCATAGAAGCAAGGTTTTAGTTTTTCCGCTCCTTTTTTCTTGAGGAAAGATTGCCTATAGGGTTGTAGCTGTAAATATACCAGATCTCCTACCTCAAAACTCCTTTCAATCTTCTGTCTGTCTGCGTTTAACTTTTGTTGATTCTGTGTTGCCTGTAGATTCTCCTTCAGGTCCTTGAGAATATCTTGACTGTCCTATACCCAATCTTTGGCCTTGGGTGCCTTGCTGTCTCCAAAATCCAAGTCTGCAAAGTTCAGTGCCTCATAGCCATATAGAGCCTTGAAATGTGTCATTTTAATAGACATGTGGTGGGTAGTATTGTAGCAGTACTCTCCTAAGTGTAACCATTTAATTCGTGTCCTCTGTTGCCTTGCTACATAGTTTCTCAGATACCCCTCAACCCACTTGTTGACAATCTCCGTCTGCCCGTCGCTCTGGGGATGATAACTTGTGCTTGTAGCAAATTCTGTCCCGACCAATCTGAATAGCTCCTGCCAGAAAGCACTTGTGAATTTACTGTCACGATCACTGACAATGGTTTTGGGTAGCCCATGGAGTCTGAAAACCTCTCTGAAAAATAACTCGGCTACTTGCAATGCTGAATAGTCGGAAGAGATAGCAAAGAAGTGAGCAAATTTGGTCAATCGATCTACCACTACATATAAGTAGTCTTGTCCCTGTACTTTGGGTAACCCTGTAATGAAGTTCATCGGGATGCTTTCCCATTTCTGCTCCGGTATCGGTAATGGTTGAAGTAACCTTGCCGGATGAGTATGTTCAATCTTGTTCTGTTGGCAGATACTGCATTCCCAGACGTGCTGTATTACCTCCCCCTTGAGGCCCTTCCATAAGAACCTCTCTCAGATCTGCATGTAGGTTTTCAAGAACCCCTGATGCCCTGATAATGGCGAGTCATGCGATGCTTGTATGATCTTCCTCTTTAAAGCTGATTCTGGGACGAGTTATATCCTACCTTTGTAATAGATGATGTCATCAATGATTCTGTATCTGTCATCCTGGATCTGTCCATCTAATAACTCACAAGCAAATTTGTTTTTGGAATATACTACTAAGAGAAGAGACCTCCAGTCCGTGGATATACTCATGAGGGATAATGAAGCTGGTCGTCTGGATAAGGCATCAACTACTACATTGTTCTTACCCTTCACATACTCTATTTCAAAATCATAAGCCTGTACCTTGCTGACCCATTTCTGTTGGTGCTCATTTAATTCGTTCTGCCCCAAGAAGTATTTGAGGCTGTTATGATCTGTCTTGATTTTGAATTTGCTTCCCACCAAATACTGTCTGAATTTAGTTAGGGCATGTAAGATGGCTAGCATCTCTTTGTCATGAATGGAGTAGTGGCGCTCACAGTCTTTCAGTTTCCGGCTTTCAAACGCAACCGGGTGATGGTTTTGCATCAGTACCGCCCCTAATCCTTCTCTTGAAGCATCACATTCCACTATGAATGGCTGTGAGAAATCCGGTAGTGCCAAAACTGGGCAAGAACTCATGATGGTTTTCATTTTCTCAAAGGTTTGCTGTGCCACTGTCCATGTGAATGCCCCTTTCTTTGTGAGATTGGTGAGTGGTGCGGCGAATTGAGAGAATCTCTTAACATACCTCTTGTAATATGTGCAAAGGCCTAAAAACCCTTTCAGTTCAGTAACTGTCTTTGGCGTAGGCCAATCTCGGATAGCATTAATCTTCTCAATATGAACCTGTACCCCTTCTGCATTGATTATGTGTCCTAGAAACATCATCTCCTTCATGCCAAACTCACAATTAGACATCTTCGCGTAAAGCGAGTGCTCTTCTAGAATTCTCAATACCTCATGTAAGTGTTTCAGATGTTCTTCCCAAGTTTTGTTGTAAATTAAAATATCATCAAAGAATACTAGCAAATACTTTTGTAATTGAGCCCTGAAAGTGTGGTTCATGCAAGACTGGAAGGTGGCTGGAGCATTGGTGAGTCCAAAAGGCATGACTAAGAACTCATAGTGACCATAGTGGCAATAGAAAGTTGTCTTGGAAATGTCTTGATCCCTTACTCGGATCTGATGGTACCTTGATTGAAGATCGATCTTTGAAAAGTATTTGGCACCTCATAGCTCGTCCATTAGTTCATCAATCCTGGGAATGGGATACCTATTTTTGATGGTCTTCTTGTTGAGTGCTCTGTAATCAATACACATTCGTAATGTGCCATCGTTCTTTTTAACTGAGACCACTGATGATGCAAAGGGACTTGAACTCGACCGAATATATCCTAGTTCTAGTAATTCCTTGATCGTCTTCTTGATCTCATCCTTGTATCTTTTGGGATGTCTGTATGGAGTGGTTATGACTGCCTGTGTCCCCTCCTCCAACTCAATAATATCCTAAATCCCCTATCTGGTGGTCTACTTGCTGGAAGATCTCGAAATACCTTCTCATGTTTCTGCAATAGTGATTGAATATCTGCTGGATGTTGGGTGTTGTTCTCTGGAGGTTTTCTAAAAGTAACCAAGCACTCTGCTAACCATTCTATGTCACCCTTTCTGAGTACAACCTCCATTCTCTGTGATGATACTGGTTTGGGGGGATAAGTATTCATGCCCCTCAAACTACCTATTTTCCATCTGGTCCCTGGAATTCCATTTCAATTGCCCTGTAATCTGTAGTATATTTTCCTATTGAATAAATCCATTGGACACCTAATAGTACATTTGTATCAACCACATTCACCACATAAAATGAGTTTGTCATATGGTAGTTTCCTAATGTGACATTCAGTTTAGGAATCCAATAGTTGCACTCCATGCTAGTATTTCCTGCTACCGCTACAGTGAATCCTTCAAACTTCTCTGTCGGAATACCCCTCTTAGCCACCCATGCTGCATTAATGAAATTGTGGGTTGCTCCCCCATCAATCAACACTCCTATCCTGTGGCCTTGTACTACTCCTCTGACCCTGAGAGTATGAAACCTAGGTGCTTCGGATAATGTAGCAATAACTCCCTCTGGTGTATCTCCCTGGAGTGACTCGTTTGCTGCTCGCAATTCCTCTGTTGTTTCCAGTTCGGATTCTTCCCCTTCACCATATGAATATACCTCAATATAATGGGCCTTGGCCTTCCTTGAGCACCTGTGGCTCGGAACCCATGGTTCCTGACAAGTGAAACATAACTTTTTCCTTCTCAAATCTTTCTTCGTGTCATCGTCCAACCAATTTTTCCTTGCCCCTTCCTGTTGAAAAGGTTTTCGGTCTTTGTTTTTTACCGCAAAGTTTGTCTTAAGTGGGAACCTGTTCTTTGGAACTTAATCTTGTAAATCTCTGGCTCGGCTGATTGCATCCTGTAGAGTAGATGGTTTGTAGGCTTTCACCCACCCCCGTAAAGGTTCTGTCAAGGCCTTTGAAAACAACATAATCGACCTGCTCTCTGACACATCTGTCACCATAACAGCGACTCTGAAACTCTGAGATGAAGGCCTTAGCACTACCTGTCTGTTTGAGTTGAGCCAACTCTCTAAAGTTGATCTCCGGGTCCTTACTATCAAATCGCTCCATGAGCTTCTGTGTGAACTCACTGTAGTAACTGATGGTGTTGTGACCCAATGTCACTAGCCCGTGGTACCACCACTCATGAGCCTCTCCATCCAGGTGTAGTGTATGTAGCCAATTTAATGGCATCTGTCTCTGTCATGGGGTTGAGTTGGAAGTAAGTATCCAACTTCTGAACCCATATTCTCACTGAACCTCTGCGATCCCTGTCAAAGTTTGGTATGGTCAATCTACCCAAGATTTTCTGCAACTCATAATTCTGGTTAAACCCTTTGTTGAAATTCTTGGGCCGGTTCCTACTTTTCATATTGCAGAAGTCTGAGAAAGACATGGCTGCATGGAACTCATCTCCCAAATCCCTATATTCCTGTAAATAGGGTCCAAATGGTTCACTAGGTTCTACTGGCATGATTGGTCCTGCTACTGCATCTGCCAGGAAGTGAGGCATAGTAGGTCTGCTGGAAGGTCTGTTATATATGTGGGGTGTATTTTGCATATTAGTGTATGCATGCTTCCCACTACTGCTTGTAGACCCTCTATCTACTGGTGAGAGAGGTATATTGCTATGACCTGGTTTTGGTTTCGAAGCCAATCTGTTTATTGCATGCAATACTTCCTTTTTCCCTTTGGCTAGGTCATGCAGTGCATTTACTAAGCTACGAAACTGCATCCTGTCTTCCTCTTCTCCTGTGCCTTTTCCTCTGTTAGAGTGTTTTTACATGTTGGGTCCATATCTGAGTTGGTATCTCCTAACTGGATATTCTCAAATTCCTGCTCCTCAGTGTACCTACTCTTCCTTCTCCTATAGGTTACAAAAGTGCTATATTTATTTACTTCTCATGTTCAAGTCCACAACTGGCAAGGAACATGCTCTGATACCACTGTAATATCCAAAATACCAATATTCTACTGTTTCACTATTCTAGGGCTTATTTGTACTCTCAAAATGTGCAAGAATACTGAAATAAAATTTGCATGCAAGGTGCCGGGATAATGGCCCTAATTTACAGCTAAACTAGGGCAAAGATTTACAAAAAGAAGGTCAACACTTACCACTGATAATCAAGTTGATGATACTCCAGAGATAAGATGCATGCATAAAGAGCCGGACTGGTGAGGTAATGATGCTTTCTTCCCGGTGTTAACGCCCGACAGCACATAACCCTCTCCTCAGCTTAAGGTGACGTTTTTGGTGGAGGAGTTGCCTGATGGAGCTGAGATTTTGCCGGGATGTAGATCTTCCCGTGCTGGGGAGAATGACCAGAGCATGCAGAGATTCTGACCCCTCTAAGCAGGCTAGTGAATTGGTTCCCTTGTTGAGCTGCTCACGCCCCCAACCACACAAAACTGCTGATAATTGCTCCGGATGAGCAAACTAGAAGCTGATGATCACCCAATGCAGTAGAGTGACCCTACTGATGAAGTTGATGCTAGTATACGGAAGATAAGATGCTAGTATATGGAGGATAAATTGAGATTCAGAGACTCAGTGAATACTTTGGGGTTTTCCAGCTAAATCTCCAGCTGCACACGTGTTCCTGCAAACAATCTTTTGGTGGATGCCAAATCGCTGTGTATGAATGGACAAGGATGAAAGCTGA
Source organism: Pseudotsuga menziesii (assembly GCA_001517045.1). Taxonomy (NCBI): domain Eukaryota; kingdom Viridiplantae; phylum Streptophyta; class Pinopsida; order Pinales; family Pinaceae; genus Pseudotsuga; species Pseudotsuga menziesii. Next base: position 746,201 of record LPNX010320941.1, on the reverse strand, counting down.
TGGTGGACCTGGATGGCCTACCCTGAAGGAGACTAGGGCAGATATTTCATTGTCGAACCCTCGTTAGCTAAAGACGTCGTATTCAACCACAACTGCTGCTGCTGCACACCGTGCTGCTGCTCAAATATTCCAAATCAACAATAATAATGATAGATAGCTCATTTAGTCCAATAACTCTTCTTATATAGATCATCATGCGCTTTTAGGGTTTGCATGTCACTTTTAGGGTTTATGCTTCGCTTTTGCATGCATGCAATTCTAATTTGATGTTGACTTTTAAGCCTAAAGAAATTACGCTTCTTTTATCCGACTGATGACTTTAATACTGAATGAATGATTCGATCTGTTCTAAGTACCAAATGTCCTTAGTCAATTCCCTCTTATGCAGTACCTGCTCGAACCTATGGGAATTAAGTAGGTTAGCGGGTGTTTTGGTTCTTAATGAGAAGAGGACATTACAGCCTACAAGGGGAGCTATCTCCCTGTAGGATAAGAGATTGTTCTAGTTTGATTCATGCGCTTATTGTTTGATGGTTGTAGATCTCTTAGCTCGCATGTATATTTTGTTTAATTGCATGCTTTCTAAGTGCAAAGATTTTTAAGTTGATGCAGGTATCTAGATTGAAGGGATGGTTGATCTAGGTTCACTCCTCCATCTTTCAAACAAATTTTGAAGAGCATCGTCCCTCCGCTTTCCACTTTTAGACTCCACGGCCCAAATATTCCCAGGCTTCAATCATTCTCCCTCTCTCTCTCTCTCCTTCAATTTAAATCAATTTATCCCTTTGGTTACTTACCTTGCTTATGTAGATCTATCTCGTTTAAAGTTAAAATCTTCTTTAGATCTCGTATGTAAGTGCTTAAATCTTAGATCTAAAGTGCTTTGAAGTTTTATGTTTTCAAGAGCAAATCTAGGCATAGGAGGTCTCTTTTTCGTAAGTACTTTAAAGTAAATCTAAAACTTGCATAAAGTAGTTTTCCTTTGAAGTATTAAAGTTGAATCTTGCAATCAAAGTGCACTTTTTATTGGCTGCCCAAAAGGCAAGCCAAGCTTTCCTTGGTTACTTTCTTGCATTTTTTCAATAATTTAACTTAGTATATTTTTGGGTATTTTTGTGGGTTGTCCAAAGACACTTCCAAAGTGTTTTTGGACACTTTTTAACGATGTTTGCTTGCTTGTTTTTAGCAGGTCCATAAAAAAGGAGAAGAAAACTCTGCCCGAAAATACATTTTTGGGCTATCCGTAGCTTCCCAGGGGTTCCCCCTACTTCCAGGTTTCCGTTTCTCGCTTTTTGTAAGCCTTTGGATCCCAGATAACAAGGACCAAAGGGCACTTCTTGAAAGTTGTAACCGCGGTAATAAAAAAGATCTCGAGTAGGCTCTTCAGTGCCCATTCTCCATCCCCCAGGGGGACTCTGCGTTTCGGTCTGATTTTTTCTTTTTTGTTATTTTTCTTGTTTTGCTTTAGTTTAGTCCATTTACGCAAGATAGTATACTTTGTTTAATATTGCAAATCTTATCATATCATTCCATATTCAAAGTAATACTACAACTTACCCCACGACTTCCCGAGTCACCCGAAAGGGGAGAGAGATGCGTGGTAGGACTAATTAGACAACTTGCTCTATCATTGTTGCTTTCTAAGTTCATTTTATCTTAAAAATTTAATAAAATATACCCCTCCTAACTTTCCCAATTGAGGTTCACATGAACAGAAATAGATTCTTGGATGTCACTTTTTCTTCTTTTAACAAACAAAATTATTCGTAAAATTCTTAAAATCCTTTAGATTCTGTTGTGTATGCTTTGCATCGCTGCGGTTCGTCCTCATAGTTGGTTGCATCAAAAGTAACGTGGGTGACTAGCTTTAATTAGTTCTCACATTTCAATTAACCTCCCAGGCGAAAATCCAATGCCTTGATTTGATCCGTTTTGGTGACAAAATCCACAAAGGAGGCGTAAACAACTGGGTAGCGACCTCTAGACACCGTTAGGCTACATCCTTGTTGGTGTAGTGTTGAACACGTCTTTGAGACTCCAACCAACCCACAAATTCCTTGCGGGGAGCCGCATCGGGTAATGGTTTTGGACATACTCCTCGTACCTTCGGGTATATCTGGAGTCCCCTTCTCCCCATAAGTTAATCAACTCATCTCCACATTAACTTAAAACGTGGGTACGGGGACGCCACTTTTTCAAACAGGGTACTTGGGTACGTCGGAGGTTCTGTAGACATATATATATATATATGTATTATACATTTATATGTGTGTGTTAAAATTTATAAAAATAAAACATTTCACACTCACATCATACATGCATATATGTGTATATATATGTATATATATATTATATATATATATATTTATATATGTATATATATATTTTATATATGTGTGTGTGCGTGTTAAAATTTATAAAAATAAAACATTTCACACTCACCTCATACATGCATATTTGATATTTCTAAATTCATATGAACATTCGCATTGAAAATTTGAAACATAAAATAATAAATTTGATAAATCAATTGACATAGACTCATAGTAGATATCAACTATAAGACTGAAGTGATATTAATATAATTAACAACATAAAATATTATATGTCCATGACACCATGAGTTCAAACTTCATTGCCATACTACATCCTGTTGTCTGCCAATTGCACACCAGCAGCAGAAATCAATTGAAAGCTATCTCCTCACTTGAGAAAGTGGGAGAGGTGTGACCTTGGGGGCAAGCACAGAGCTAGGTACTGTCATCTACTACTAGCTCCTCCGTTTAGGCTAACTCCTAACGAAGCCAAGGGGGGTAGTCCCTAACAAAGAGTTTTCTATGACTCAATGTTTAAGTTAAATTTTGGATGTTATGGATGCGGATGGGTGTTGTTTAGGAGTTATTGTGATTTAAAATGGTTAATATTAAGGGGATGATGATTAATCAAAGCAATCCACGTTGCTAACAAGAGTTTTCTATGACTCAATGTTTAAGTTAAATTTTGGATGTTTTGGATGCGGATGGGTGTTGTTTAGGAGTTATTGTGATTTAAAATGGTTAATATTAAGGGGATGATGATTAATCAAAGCAATCCACGTTGCTAACAAGAGTTTTCTATGACTCAATGTTTAAGTTAAATTTTGGATGTTTTGGATGCGGATGGGTGTTGTTTAGGAGTTATTGTGATTTAAAATGGTTAATATTAAGGGGATGATGATTAATCAAAGCAATCCACGTTGCTAACAAGAGTTTTCTATGACTCAATGTTTAAGTTAAATTTTGGATGTTTTGGATGCGGATGGGTGTTGTTTAGGAGTTATTGTGATTTAAAATGGTTAATATTAAGGGGATGATGATTAATCAAAGCAATCCACGTTGCTAACAAGAGTTTTCTATGACTCAATGTTTAAGTTAAATTTTGGATGTTTTGGATGCGGATGGGTGTTGTTTAGGAGTTATTGTGATTTAAAATGGTTAATATTAAGGGGATGATGATTAATCAAAGCAATCCACGTTGCTAACAAGAGTTTTCTATGACTCAATGTTTAAGTTAAATTTTGGATGTTTTGGATGCGGATGGGTGTTGTTTAGGAGTTATTGTGATTTAAAATGGTTAATATTAAGGGGATGATGATTAATCAAAGCAATCCACGTTGCTAACAAGAGATCACACAGATAAACAAAGATTCCAGACTTATAACTTAAGCATCCAAATATAATCAATTGAAATGGACCATAGACAGTTGATCAAGATAGAAAATTAATCAAATATAACAAAGGACCAGTGCCTTATGGAGTCAAATAAATGCGTGAAATAAAATCTAGGAATTAAGCTAGTGAGTATTAGGTTTTGCAAGTGCTCTTGGTAGATTTTAAGAGTTTTTAATAGTGGTCTTGCTTACGGTAGCTGGATGTCCTAACCGAAAATACCTTCAGTGGCTCCGTTCGAAGACATGACGGATCTGTTTGGGATCACAGGTAAGTGTTCAATAACTTAACTACCTGTGCCCAGATTGGGTAGCCCGGCACCCACACTTGGAATTTGCCCACATGCCTCCGTATTTAAATGAAACAACGCTGGTGCGTTGGTTATGGGGGAAAAGTTTTAATTAAGTTACTCTTGTGGGCTTTAAAGATCCAGTGCCGTTTCTAGGTATTCCGATCAGAGATCGGTCAGAGCATACTCCGGCAAGGAGGGAAGGGAGTTAATTAATTAAAGGGGTGAGTGTGTTGAAGATTTTATTAAGTTAGTTAATTAGACTCTCCGACAGAGAGCGCTCTTGACCTTGTCCTATGAGGAAGGTTCAAGAGTCTTATCTAATCTAGATGAAACTAATGCAATGATGATGGGAATACTAAGATGCTCCCCGATAGAGAGTGCTCTTGACTTGTGTTTCTGCAAGTTCAAGAGTCTTACTTAAGAGTTAATTGATTAAACAAATGTGAACAAGAAGCTAAGATGAGTTATTAAACTCTCCGACAGAGAGTACTCTTGATCCACCTTATGGTGTGATTCAAGAGATTTAAGCAGTTGATTTACTTAGAAAGATAAACAATTTAAAATAGAATAATCAACTTAATTAATGAATTAGATATGATGGATTAACAATTATTCTAAGAATAAGATGCAAATAATGATGAAGACAAGCAAATCTAACCTAAGCATACACAAGTAAACATAACACAAGTCTCCCCAAATGGGGGAGGATGAGAGTGGGGACTTAAAACCCCACTCAAACACAAGATCTTTATTAAAATTTATACAATGTGCCTTAAAGATTTTAATCCTTGAAAGGACTTTTCAAATGAAAGCAAACAACTCTACTAATATTAGGACTTGTGTAAAAATGAGAGTGCTTTTACTTTTACTTGAAGATCTTTCTGAAACTTGTGCAAAGGGAAAATAGAAAAAGTTTGAATGAGAGCCAAAAGAGCAAAGGAAAAGAGGGCTGAAATAAAAGAAGATGAGGAAAAGAAGGTAAGAAAACAAAGAGAAGGTCAAAACCAAAGAAAGGGAGGGATAGGGCAGCCAACTATGAAGCTGAAGGAGGACAAAAATTGAAGAAAACGGGGCAGCGAAAGAGAAAACAAATGGCTGTCATAAAAATTACAAAATAGGGCAGCGAACAAAAAGTGGAAGAAAAGGCCAATAACAAGGTTGAAGAAGGCCCAAAAACTGGGGCAAAAAAGAGGCCAAAAGGAAGGAAAACTAGGGCACACTAGGGCTGTCCAAAATGAAGAAAATGGATAGTAAAAGAGAGTAAGAACGGAGTAGCGATGAAGAAAAAGTGAGAAAAGGCAAACAAGTTAAGGAGGAAAGGGGCTAACAAGCAAGGAAACAAAAGAAGTCAAGGAGCAAAGGGAGAACTAGAGGAAGGAAGTTCGGTGACCAAGAAAGTATTTAAATTTATGGATGGAACCCAAGAGAGAGAGTTAGACTCCCAGCTTTCTTTTTGTATTTTGAAGAAGAAGATCTCTATAGGTCCTGCAATGAAAGTGTTAGATCAAAAAGGTTGCTTGAAGCCTGGGATAGAAGCAGCTGAGTTCACACCCTTCTTCAACCTGTGAAGCCTGAAAACACACTACAACTTAACACAAAATGTGAGATCAAAATATATGCTAGTATGTTAAGAAAATTGAATTATGATCAACATTACGTATATACTGATTACTCATGTCCATCAAAATTACTAATCTACTTCGCATAAACAATAAAGTTGAACTACAAATGATTGTTCTACTGTGCCAACAATGGCCCTCTTGAGCTAAGAAATAAACAATTTAATCTCACATAAGCATTAAGGAAATAGGGGTTAGAGACAATATCACCTCAACCAATTGCAAAGAACTACCACATCCAAGAGCTCATGGACCTCCAAAGTCTGATTTTTATTAACAAATTAAAGCAAATGCTTGATACAATTTTCTCAGAGTAACTCTGCTACAAAAGTCCATCCTAATAGAGCTCAAAGAGCCTCTATTTATACAAAGAGAGAAGGCTAAAACCCTAAAACCAAACTAAGAGTAACACCGGAGTAATTGAATGAGCTTGGCATGGTCATTTGGAGTTGAATTGAGCTGCAACTGAGTGCTGGAGTAATGAGGGGGGGTGAGGTGGCTCATCCTCCCTCGTAATGATCACCCAACCAATAGATAACCCACACTTCAACCAAAAATGGATTTGACCAAAGAGGGCAAATTTCTGACTGATAGTTCAACTGCTACACTCCGATACTTGATCTAAAACTGACCGATATTGATTGGAATCATCATAAATGCTTTGTGCCATGTCATTTAGCCTTTTATTTCATTCAATTTGGTTAATTTTGGAGAGTTTTTTATTTTCTCCAAAATATTCATTTTTAATATTTAATCAATATTTTTCCCAAAACTAACTTTTTTGAGAAAATATGAGTTATGTGGCTGAATGATGATCTAAAAGTTGGAGATAGGTGGCCGGTTGATCATGAATGATTTTTGGCTTAAAGTTAGAGCCTTCAATCACTGAATTCGGGTTTCGGATGACCGACTTATTACAAATTGAATTTTTCCATTTAAATTATGGAAAAATTTAATTAAAAACTTAGGGAAAATAAAAAAAAAGAAAAATTTTGACGCGTCCTGTAAATTTTTTTCAGAATTTTTTCTGAGGGTCCTAATGACTTAGGACATGACCTTAGTCTATTCTAACAATGTCTAGTAGGTTTATATATATTCAGTTGGGCTCTAATAACCCCCCAAGGCCCAGAATTCAAAATCGGGCATTTCTGCTTTGGAGGAAGGGGGAGAAAACTTCGTCAATTATACTCGGCTATAGGCAAAGCATAATTGTCAAGGGCAAAAAACTCCTTGGAATACCTTAGTTGAAATTCTACGTCTTAGGAGACCGAACCACTCAAAACACCCTACTAGCACATTTTATTACAAACCCTGCGGGGCCATGGTCATAATTATTCAAAACAAAAACTGACTAGCCAAAACTGGCTAGACACAAAGGCGGATCATCTGATACACTGGAACCAAAGATCTGTCATGTTTGTCAACTGGTGGCTCCTTAGCTAATCCAACTATGGTACAAATAAGTGGATAGCACATCCAAAATTTGCCTAAAGGCATTTTTAGACATGAAAAAGAAAGTTCAAAACAGTAAACATTGAACATGAACAAGATAGTTGATTTGGCTTCCTCAAGCCATGTCATCAACAACCTTAGGATCAATGTCATTACTCGTTAGCATCACTAAGGTCCTCTGTCACGTCGTCGCTGGAGTACTGAGCACAGTGCACTAGCAGTGAGAAATCATTAGAGGAAATTTGGGGTCTAAAATGGGCCATATAAGAAAACGCGCCAACAATAAATTCTTGTGAGTTGGAATTCAAGAACCAATAGAATTTCAATAAAATGAGGCAACCATAATCGTTGAATTGACATATTTGTCATAAAAAAACCTACTTTTTTGTTTGTATTTTCGACATAGTGTTTTTACTCAAATTTCGAGCGGGAGAGCTCGTTGGATGCGGAATTTAATTTCGCATCCAACGAGTATCCACACTGCATACTTTTGACAGACCCTGTTACTCCAAAAACAAGAAATACCTAAAAAAACGTGATGATGATATCCAACGAGTACCCACACTGCATACTTTTGACGGACCCCGCTACCCCAAAAACAAGAAATACCTGAAAAACGTGTCATCATCACGTTTTTTCAAGTATTTCTTGTTTTTGGGGTAGCGGGGTCCGTAAAAATTATGCAGTGTGGATACTTGTTGAATGCGAAATTAAATTCCGCATACAACAAGCTCTTCCGCTCGAAATTTGAGTAAAAACACATGGAGATATGTCAAAAATACGAACAAAAAAAGTAGTTTTTTCTTTCTTCCTCCAAAATTAATAAATATTATTTTGTTATTTTAACTATTATTTTATTATTTTCCTTAGGAGGCTCATTTTAGACCTCAAAATTTCTTTAATGGTAGTGTTGCGCTGATTTAGGTAAGGGGCAAGGGCACATAACATGTGTTTTAGTGTTTTATTATTTAATTTTTAAAATTTTGAACTTCAAACTTTGCAAACTGACTCGTCACGTCGTACCAAATTCCACGCGAGTACCCTATTTTCATACATGAAGTACCTGGTACGTGAGGTTGGATTTGGGTACGGTTGGGGACAACTGGGGACGTACCATTGAAGTACCTAAGTACCCGGTACGTGTACCTGTTACTGGTTCGTGTACCCAACCCCCGGGTAAGGATACCCATGCAACACAGCTTAAAACTGACCAAGAGCACTTGCAACACTTTTCTTTCAGCAATACAACAACACTTTTTATCTGTGGACTCCATTTTGGCACTGGTTCTTTACACTATACAATCATTTGTTTGTATGTGCTTTATATATCATGTATTGATCTTTATGCTGTTGTGTTTAAATTCTGTTGCAATGTCTTGTGTTAATTTTACTTTCATCGAACTCCTAAATAACTCAATCATCACCATTTCATTAATCCTTAACAGCCTTAGNTTCGTTAGGAGTTGGCCTAAACGGAGGAGTCAAGAACAAGGTGACAGCCTTGACTCGAGACTTGCCCCCAAGGACACACCGAGTGGCTTGAAGATTTCTGTCTTGTCCCCCCCCAAGTGTGTGAAAGGTGGCAACAGGTGGCTAGAGATTAGGTTTGGAAACCCTTGGATATATTTGGGGAAGAGGAGGAAGATGACGTCTTACCTTGGAGATAGTGTATGTAGTATGTACTTCATTCATTGAACATATAAATATGAGATTTCCAGCTGTCCACATATTGTGTATTTTGCAGATTTGTTTTTAGCATTTTATCTTCTTGGGATGGTTGTTTCCAGCTCTTAATTGTCTTGCTGATTTGACACATGTACAAGAAAACTGTTAAAAAACTTAACACTAAAATTGAATATAATAGCAGCCATCTTTTGCTGTTGTATTTGTCGTTATATCTGCTGTATAAGTAGAGTTTTCAGATCTGGTTTATGCATGTGAAGTTGCCCTAGAGGGCTTGAAACTCATTGGAATGATTGGTATCTTTTCTTCTGGAATTGACGTCAATTTTTGTGCTGCTAGAAGTGAATTATTGTAATTGTTTCTCTGCTGTTTTGCACATTAATTTACAGCAGTCCTAGAGGCTGAAAATTCTAGGGTTAATATCTGAGGAACCTTCTTGGAAGAAGGTGAATTTTCAATTTTGCATTAATTGCCTGGTGCAAATGAAATTTCAACACTTGGAAGCTATCGATGTATGTATCCACTTTATAGGAATATATTTTTTAGCTAATAAATGGGTCAACAACACATTGGAGGGAGGCTGCTTAGAAGATATCCAAGGATGTATAGATTTTTTTTGTTTTTGGTTTTCATTCTTTGATGGATTTTCTAATTCATTAATCAATACACCTTCCTCTTAAGTGACAAGAAAATACACCTCTTTCATGAACTGGTCCCTTCCACATTTTTGACTGTGACCATAATCCTGGATGTTTTCAGAGAATTATTGCCTTTGGCTAAAATTTTTCTTCGTGTTTTCTTAATCTGATTTGTTAAGATAAGATAAGGAACTATTTTTCCAATAATACTTCATTCTCTTCATCCTTTTTCATCTTTTAGTGAAATACACAACTGTTGTTTCAAGTTGCAATCTAACACATAATATTATTGGGATAGATATATGTTCAAGATGTTCCTGGTTCAGAACTGCTGCTGAGGTTAGAAAGCACATCAACTTCCCCAATTCTTGAGCCCCAGCTGTCACCTGATGGATGCATGATAGCTTATGTAAGGGATGATGAGATATATGTTTTGCGTGTAACTCATGAAGAACCAAAGCAGATCACTTTTGGAGCTCGAGGAAATGGGAAGGTGAGATAGATATTACCCTTGAACTATATTTTATGCTAATATTTGCTAATATTTGTCACCTGTGTTTCTGCATCAAGTGTGGTGTACATGTGTGTTCATTGATATTGATGTAAGAATATGATTATCATGTACTTCTTTACTTTCTATGCCTTCCAAATTCCAATTCTATTCAAATGTTTTCTTAGTCAGGCATGTCGATCTATTGCAATTTATATCCAGATAATACTGTGTTTATCCTTATTAATCTGTCTTAAAAGATAGATATTTTGTTTTAAATCAAATACAGTCTTTCAGTACTGATATAAGTGAGTTTATTTTCTTTCATGTGTACCTTCCTCTGTCTTTGGATTTTTTATATTCTATTGACCTTTTGTCATTTATGTCTGAGTACTTCTGTCTTCATCATTACTAATCTTCAAAGAAATTTGGAAGGCTGCCTAGTTTGATTACTGTCTCTCACAATTGTTTTTGAGCACCTTTATTCACTGTGATGAATTACTTCCTCTCCATGCTGTATTGTTGTATAGCATTTGAAATACTTTGTTAGACTGGTTTATTGACGTCCTACCTGTTTACCATGTAACCTGACTAGCACTGTCCTTATTCATAATAAATTGTAAAAAGAAGGAATGCTGCATTGGCAAATGAAATATGATCTTTCATACAAGTCCATTATTGAGTTTGTTCAGTATTTGATGTAACCAACTTGTAGCCCAATGGAAACTACATTATCAATGTCACTTTTCTTTTTTCTTTTGAGATTTGATTGTTATTTGCTGATAATATCTCTCTAACTGTTCATTTCCTTTAATACAGACAGATAATCTAGGATTTTATACATATCAATTTACTATTTAAGACTGATTTCTTCCTTGTCTGCTTCATGAGTTAATAAATGTGGCCTTTCAAACCATATTCTTTTGCTGCAGGCTACATAACAGAACTCATAGACAGGCTGCATGATATTGTCATTTTGTGGATTTTAGTTCTTCACGACTTCAAAAGGATAAAAATGTTGTCCTCCTGATTGTAAATTTTCAGACCCTAGGGGACTGCTGTCCTATGTTTCTCTTGATTAAATAAATCAGATCTGAACTTATTTAAATTTCTGAACATGCAACAATCACACATAGCTGAAAATGAACTGTAGAAGCATAAACTCGATGCACAAGAATTATTTCCTTCAAATCATCTTATCTTTTAATAATCAAAACTTACAAGGACATCTCAACCCGAGGTTTACAACCTGTTGAAAAGAAACAATACGCCTCATAGAAATCTGAGGAACTGCTGCACCCTGTATGACACTGTACGACACTATCCTAGCAGTATTCCAACTTGTCGGTCGATCCTCTTCCTGCTATCTACATTCTCTCCTCCTTGGCTTCACTTGTGTGTTCCTCACACAACTTCCTTGGTGTCAACTTAATCTCCTTAATCCCAACAACCAATCTCAACTAATCTCCTTAATCCCAACAACCACTTTATCTCAACAATGAGGTGTATGGCTAAGATTATATTAAATCTAACTCACTAATATTCTAGAATGTCTAGAAAATTTCATTTAGATTTCTAAGACTAAGAGATCAAAGGAAATTATAATTTCACTTTTATTTATTAAGTGAAATTACAAGATGGTATTATTTCCCACTTTTACTAAATGGTCACTAAGAAGTTGTCTCAAACTACTTCTTGCACCTTCACATTTATCCTGTGCAAGAGGCTCCTGCTCCAGCTACATTTACCAACACTCCCTCTCAGCAAGGAAGGAATTCTGCGCCAATCCAAGTTTGTCTCTGAATGCTTCAAACTTCTCTTTTGCTTAGGGCTTGGTCAGAATGTCAACTACCTGTTGATCTGTGGGTACGTATTGAAGCTTTACTGTTCCCTTCTGAATCTTGTCTCATATGAAGTGGTATCTGATCTCTATGTGCTTGGATCAATTATGAAATACTGGTTTCTCAGAGAGTTTGATACAACTCTGATTGTGACAGTAGGTCACTATGGGATCCAACTCCTGATCAAACAATCCTATAAGTAACTTGCGAATCTAGATGGCCTCACAACTCGTTGTACTAGGTGCCATATACTCTGCCTCTATTGAGCTAAGTGCCATGGAAGTCTACTTCTTGTTGAACCATGATATCATTACCGATCCCAAACTAAAGCAACACCTTGAGGTGCTCTTCCTATCTGCTGCACTGCCTGCCCAATCTAAGTTTGTATACCCCTGCAACTTCACTTCACCATATCCAAGATATCTCAGCCCATGCTCCACTGTCCTCTCAAGTGTTTGAGGACATGTTTTGCTGCTACCTAATGCTCCTGCCTCGACTCCACCATGAACTAGCTCAAGGTGTTCACTGCAAAACATATATTTGGCCTAGTGTTGACGAGATACATCAAAGAACCTATTAGCTCCCTTACAACTTGGAATCCAACAACTTTGAATACGAAGTTGTCACTTTCTTTATATTGGTGATCATGGGTATGGCTATGGGCCTGTAGTCTTCCATCCGAAATCCCTTTAGGATCTCAATTGCATACTTACCTTGCCCAAGGAAAATCTTCCCTTGTTTATGCCAAACCTCCAAACCCAGGAAGTAATGCATCATGCTGATGTCCTTCATCTCGAACTCAACTACCTTATTTTCTTTGCACTTTGCAATGAGCTTTTTTGCACATGTAAGAAACAAGTCATCTACATACAGCACCAAAATGAGTAGATCATCCTCAACAAATATGAAATATAAGTTGGGATCTGCTTCACTTTTGGTGAAACCCATCCTCTCATCCTCTGCTTGAGACCGTATAAGGATTTCTTAAGCCTGCAAACATGGGACTCCTTCCCTTTTCCCTCAAGGCCCTAAGGTTGCTCGATGTGCACTTCCCCCTCAATTATCCCATTGTGGAACGTTATCCTTACGTCCATCTGATGTATCCTCCATCCCATAATGGAGGCTGAATACACCACTGCTCTAATGGAAGTGTACTTGGCGATTGAAGAAAATATCTCCTTGTAATCCAGTTCCTCTTTCTAGGACAACCCTCTCGCCACAAACCTTGCTTTGTACTTCTCTATGTCGCCATTTGCCGCATGTTTGTTTTATAGAGCCATATAGAAGTCACCATTGACTTCTCCTTCGGTCTAGGCACAATGTCCTAAACATCATTCTTCATGATGGAGGTGTGCTCCACCATGGCATCCATCCAAACATGCTGGTCGGCTGCCTCTTGAAAACTGGAAGGTTCATAATCTATGATGCTTCTCATCAATGCCATGTAGTTCAGAAACTTCTTTTAAGGTTTGCTCTGCTTGAATGTGTTAAAGTTGCAACATCATGAGTCATTCTCCAAGTCAATCTTGTGCGCTAGGATTGAGCCTCGTATGTCGAGGCAGTGCCTTAGGGAGCCCGAGTTAGACTCAGGAAACTTGCAGTAGAATATTGAGTTGGACTCAAGAATGACTAAGCCTTATGTGTAAAGGTTAGGTCTCATGTGTTTAGAAAAGTGCTTTGTATGTCAAAGTGATGGTGCTGTACAGTTTTGTTTGTTAAGACTAAGGTCTTGTGAGTGAAGACAAATCCTCATGTGTTGAGGTAATGCTTTGCAAGTCGAAGCATGAATGGTGTGTGACGTACAACTAACCATCATCTTAGAGATGGATAAGCTATTAAGTCTCTTTTAGAGAATGGCCACCTCTAGAGTGAATTATAGCATATGACCACTTGGAACGATAGTAGAACGAGATGATTATATCATTGCAAAAATCTCCTTAGTATATTTGATATGATAAATAAATTAAAGTTGGCACAAATGGACCATGCGGATAAATCAAGAGATAAAGATAAGATGTGATAAGATAAGAGAGAACTTGAATTGTTCGCTTCAGTGATAAGAAAGATTTCAGTTAAATAAGAGAGAACTTGAATTGTTCACTTCAGTGATGTTAACAAGAAAGACTTCAGTTAAAAGATAACTCGAATTGTTCACTTTAGTGATGTTAACAAGAAAGACTTTAGTTAAAATAGTTAACTTAGTGCTAACAAAGAAGATGTAATTAACTAAGTGTTTGCATGACGACACTTGAGTTAAACTAGAAGACGTCACTTGAGTTGCGACACTTGAGTTTGACTAAAGACGACACTTGAGTTAGCAACCTAACTAAGTGGCCTAGCATCCAGTTGAAGAGTGAGTTCATCCTGAAGTCAGAAGACAAAGATATAAGCCAAGAATTAGAAAGACTGCGCACTAGTTATGCAGGTTATCAATGAGATCAAGGTGAAGAGCGAATTCTCTCTTGAAGGCATTTGCTATTTTTGCATGGGATCAAAATCAACGAATTGGTTTTGTGCTAGATATACTGTTGTGTTCTTCTCTTAATCCATCTTCTCTCTTGCTTCGATATTGCGCTAAGGGTGCTTGGTATTTATCTCTGATATTGCACAAGGGGTGCTTGATGTAATCTGCTCATTGTAAAGACATTCTCTGCTATCTGTCAACATACTAAGGAATATTTTCCTGGGGTTTTCTCCCTCAAGTTATAGAGGGTTTCCCAGGGTAAAATCTGTGTCATCTGTGAATGTTTATGATTTTGATTATTCATTGTTTTCAAGTACTATTGAAATTTAGCATTTAAGATTAAAAAGAAAAATAAATTCAACATGGTATCAGAGCTTAGGGCGTGAAAGAGCTAAGTTTTGCAGTAAAGCTTGAGGCTTGTTGTTGCTTTTCACGCACCTTGGGGGTTAGGTTGGCATGGCAGAAATTTTCAAGCCACTAAGTGTGTCCTTGGGGGCAAGTCTCGAGTCAAGTTGTAATGTTCCGTTTTTGATAAATAGGGAATTGACCGAGGACCTTTAATACCGAGAGCATATTAGGACAATTATTTAGTCATTAATATAGTAAAGAGGGCCATTAGAGTTATTATCATAAAGCATGCAGGCCTTATTTCTTCAGTCTTAAAAGTCAACGAGAAATTAGAATTGCATGCATGCAAAAGTAAAGTGCAAACCCTAAAAGTGACATGCAAACCCTAAAAGTACATGCTATGCTATTTAAGAAGGGTTATTGGACCAAAGAAGATATCTATTATTAATATTGTTGATTTGGAGCTTTTGAGCAGCAGCACAGCATGCATCTTGCGACAGTTGGGGTTGAAGACGACGTCTTCAGCTAGCGAGGGTTCGACGGTGCAACTATCTGCCCTAGTCTCTTTCAGGATAGACCATCCAGGTTTATCAACAACGTTCATTGTATTCATCCATATCCAGCGATTAAGTATCCACCGAAAGATTATTTGCAGGTTCATGTGTGCAGATGGGGATTTAGCTGGAAAACCCCAAGGTATTCACTGGGTCTTTGAATCCCACTTTATCTTCCGCATGTCAGCTTCATCTTCATCAGCAGGGTCACTCTACTGCCTTGAGTGACTATCAACCATCAGTTTGCTCATCCAGAGCAGTTATCAGCAGATCCGGGAGGTCGAGGGTGTGAGCACGAGACTGGTAAACCAATTCGCTAGGGCACTTGGAGAGGTCAAAATTTTTGCATGCTCCGGTCATTCTCTCCGGCACGGGAAGATCTACATCCCGAAAAATTCTCAACCCCAGCAGGCACCTCTTTCACCAAAAACGTCACCTTGAGCTGAGGAGAGGGTTTTGTGCTGCTGGGTAGTAACACCGGAAAGGAAGCATCATTACTTCACCAGTCCAGCTCTTTATGCATGCATCTTATCTCTGGAGTGTCATCAACTCGATTATCGGTGGTAAGTGTTGACCTTCTTTCTGTAAAATTTTTGCCCTAGTTTAGCTATAATTTAGGGCCATTGCCCCGACACCTTGCATGCAAATTTTATTTCAGTATTCTTGCACATTTGGAAAGTACAAATAAGCCCTAGAATAGTGAAACAGTAGAATATCAGTATTTGGGATATTACACAAGTACTGTCACTTGATCTTGAATCCTCCGTTTAGGCAAACTCCTAACGAAGCCAAGTGAAGTAGACCCTATTAGTTACTAAGGATGACTAAGCTTTTAGTGGTGGTTTGTGATTGAGTAAGCTGTTTAGGAGTTTTGTAAAATGGCACAAGAGATTGCAAATTTGCAATAGTGTTTAATACAACAACATGTGTGGTATAATCAATCAACACATTTGTAAATTAAATAAAATTGCTTATACGATAAAAAGCAAAGACCAGTGCTGAAAATGGAGTCTGAAATGGAGTGCTGAATGTATTGCAATTGTTCTTGGTCGATTTTAAGTTTATGAATTACTGAGTGGATTAGGGGGAAAAGGGAATTCCCGATATACTCAGAGGTACAGGGAATGCTTATTGATTTTGACAGAAGTGGCTCCTCACAAGAAGATGTGGTATAGATGGAGTCACGAAGGGGTGTGTTCAACACTACACCAAACGAGGGTGTAGCCTGATGGGGCCCTGCAGTCGCTTTCTAGTTGTTCCCTCCTGCAAAGAATTTGCCCACAAATGACAAACTTCGTGTATGCCAGATTTCTGTATGTTCAAGGGGAAGTTGATTTTATTAAGATGAGTTGCTTAGTTAGATGTGAAAATTTTTAAAGTGCACACTTCTGCTTTTGGTTATCACAAAGATCAGGGCGAACCCGCGATGGGCAAGAGCATACACGGAAATGGTGGATGTTTATTTCAATTTGAGATTCTGAAAACGAAAGCAGAGTGTGAAACTAATTACTACAACAAAGAGTCTCTTTCAGGCCTGAAGGTCGTACTAGGGAGAGCAAGGATGGGATAGTATTTGATTACTTTTACAAAAAGCTAAAGGAAAATCAATCTAACTAAAGTAAAACTATTCTAAGATTTAACATCAAGAAATGTAGTGATACAAAGCAGAAAAGCAAACCATCAAGGATACGACACAAATCCCCCAGGGGGGATGGGGTGTGGCCGCTTTGAAAGCCCACTCGCTTTTATTTTATTATGGTATTTACATTGCTTTTGAGGTGGATGCCTTTGGTCCTTTGGATCCAAAGGCTTACAAGGTTGTTAGAAATGAAGCAAGAAAGAGGAATGTTGCTTCGGAAGGCTCTAGATGGCCCAAATCTTCAATTTTCTTGCAACACTTCTCCTTGTCCTGTCAACAAAAGACAAAAACGAGCCACCTATCCTGCACCAAATGTGCTAAATATAACGTTAAAGGCATAAAATAGTTAAGTACTGAATGATTGAAAAATATGCACAAGTACTTAACAATATTAGATCTATTCTAAGAATGATGCTTTACAATTCTAGATCTAGAAACATGCTTAAAAAGATTAGCCTTCAGATATTCTTTAAAAGAGAAACTAAACTACTTTAGCATGTGAGTAACCATAACCAAAGGGGAAAGTTTGATTAAAATTGAAGGAGAGAGAGAGAAGGAAAGAGCTCAATCTTGGGAATGCTTGGGCTATGGAGTTTGTTGGTAGAGAGCGGAGGGACTATGCCTCTCTCACAATTAGTTCTTGGAGAATGAGAGAAGCAAGCAAAATCTCACACGAATCCAAGAGAAGCACATGTAAAACACCTTCACACTTGCTAAGAGACTTGTCAAATCTTGTAAAAACTCATGCTGAAGACAAGAAGAGCATACCCATAAGCAAATAAGCATGCAAAATTCTAAATTTTGAACACAAATTAATTAAGAGAGCAAAGAAACTACTTCACTCACTCCCACCGATTAGTACTAATCCTTCAATTAGGCTAACTTTGACAAGAAATGACATGCATAAAAGAAATTCTACAAGTTACCTCAACAAAAACATGAGACAATGATCGTCCAACACTTGAGCCATACACCACATGAGACCTCCAAAGCCTTTTATTATTCCAAAAATAATACAATGCAATACAACGAGAGTAGACCTTCGCTCCTTTGATCATGAGCAACAATGAGCAAGGCTCTTGCTTAAATAGGAAAAGGAGACCCTAGGGGGGAGCACCCAACTGAAGAGAGAGGAAGAGTTAAACTTGAGTTCGTTGAGTGAAATGGGGGATATGTTTGATGTGATTGGCATGAGGAGGAGCAACATCTCCACAAGGAGATGTGCCCTCACCCAAACTCTCACCAAACCACTTGCTACACGCCACCTCAACCAAATTGTGAGCTTCATGCGAAGGATGGCGCACTCTAAATTAAGATGTATTTGCTTGAGCTTGAGTGAAACTCCAAGCGGTTGGTTGGTAGTGATCCCAATGTGGATGCACCCACAGTCCGATCTATTGTCCATCCATACGATGCCACACTACCAAGGCATTCATCACGTTATGGATGGCACATTCATGATCTTAGTTTGACTCGCTAGTATCCAAATCTCAATCACATATGATGCTTTTATCCATAGTATTATTCACCCTTCACTAAGGAATAGATCGCCCACCACATGAGACAAAACTGCCACCTCATCCAACATGTTCCCTTTGACTTTTTCACCTTTGTCCTTTTGTCATTTTGTTGCAACTTTAGCATTTATTGACCACTTTGTCACACCTTTAGCAAAAATTGCTCAAAGTAATGATTTAGTCACTCGAGACATATAGGAAAAAAGAGTCATAGGTTAAAGAGAACGCTTTGAGTGTGAAAACGAGCATTCCCACGCCAAAATCAGACTCCGAACCACACTTTATTACAATTTGAATTTTTCCATTTAAACCATTAAAAAATGGCCTAATTTTGTGGGAAATTTGATTTTTTCGTAACTCAAAAAAACCTAAGTGGGACCTAGTACATGTTCATAATGACTTAAAACAATGATTAGCATGTTGATATACATTGACACGTGAACTTTAATAACCTCCTAGGGTTTAACCACCCAGATGACAATTCCAACTTTGGAGGAGTGGTAAAAATTCAATTATACATCGCTTATTCAACGTTGCATAATTGACAAGGGAAAAACACCTTGGAATGATCGGATTGATGTCTAATTCCTAGGAAGTCAAGCCCTTTACAAAAAGTTTTCCATGCTAGTACATTTATTGCAACTCCCCCAAGGGAATATGAACATGTGGTACAAAAAATAAAAGGGCCAAGAAGGCATGATGGACTTTTGAACTCTGATATGACCATGTGTACTTGATCATTCATTGTCAGCTCGCCTAAAAGTGCAACTAGGTGCAACTTAGTTGGTAACAAGCCTTTGTTGATCTTGAGTGGTGTCGGTTGAGCATAGTACTTGAAGACTAATGGCTTCAATCTCAGTAAGACTAAAATACAGACTTGAAGGAATTTCGAATTTCAATACTTAGAAGGCTAGGATTTTGAATACCTTGGAAGAGTATGATCTGGATCGATACGTTTTTAGTGTTGTTGAAGAGCCTACCTCAAATGGTGGGCGCACTGCTTTCAAGAAGAATCAAGCCAAAGCAAAGAGATTCATTTATGATTTTGTGAAAGACAATTTGATGCCATATATTACTCCATTGAAGACTGCAAAGGAGTGCTTCCACATTTTGACCAATCTTTATGAAAAAAAGGCTCCCAGTCAGAGGATAGCCTTGAAGAAAAAACTTTGTAATTTGAAGATGGAGAAGTACGAAACGGTTGCTTCCTTCTTCACAAAGATCTCTCAAGTAAGAGATCAACTCTTGAGTATTGAAGTAACTGTTGATGATGATGATCTCATACAAACTGCTGTGAATGGTCTTTCATCTGCATGGGAGACATTCTTGTCTGTTGTAAATGGTCGAGAAGTGCAACCAAAATTTGAAAATCTGTGGCATGATTTCCTACAAGAAGAAGGGTGAATTCAAAGCAAAAACGCTCCAAAGAAGAGAACCTTGCTATTACGGTAAGGAGGAAGAGGGGAAAGAAATCCGTTTTTGAGAAGAAGTTTCCTTGTCAAAAGGAAAAAGAATACAACAAGAACTTTGATAAGTCTAAAGTCAAATGCTTCAACTGTAATAAGAAGGGTCACTTCGCAAGAGATTGCCGTGCAAAGCAAAGATGAAAGTTCGAGGGTAGGTTTCATGCTTCTACTGCTACAAAAGATGAACCTACAAGAAAGAATTCTTCCAAAGATAAAGAGACAAGGAAGGAGTACTATCTTGTCTCAACTCTATTTGGATCCATTACCACTAGTGTTGAGACATGGCTTGTGGATAATGGCGCATCCAAACACATGACTGGATATAGGAACGCTATCACAGATATGAAGGAAAATAAGTTTTCTTGTCAGGTGAAGCTTGGAGATAATACCACTGATTCGATCCAAGGAGTTGGATCCACTTCTTTTCAGTTGAATTCAAGAGATGTACTCCATGTTGATGAAATTCTGTATGTTCCCGGTTTGAAGAAAAACTTCCTGTCTGTTTCAGTTCTTGAAGATAAAGGTTTCAGAGTAATCTTTATGGACAATAAAGCGCTCTTGTGGCCTAAGAATACAGACTTGAATTCTGCAATTGTAATTGGAGTTAGAGAGGGAGGTCTCTACAAAGTTTTGGAAAGTTCATTAAAGCCATGATCCATGACATAGCAGTCCTTGTGAATTGTGGCATAGGAGGCTTGATCATCTCCATTTCAAAGCGCTACCTGGCTTGTAGAAGATGGTAAATGGAATGCCTATGTTTCAATCTGAGTATGATGGTATTTGTAGAGGTTGGGCTCTTGGTAAGAACATCAAGAAGAGCTTTCCAAGTAGTACCAAAAGATCCAAAGGGATCTTGGATTTGATCCATTAAGATCTATATGGTCCTATGTCAGCACCATCCTTGAGTGGTTATCTGTACTATGTGTTTTTCATAGATGACTTCTCTCGTAAGTCTTGGACCTATTTTCTGAAGACAAAGAGTGAAACTTTCAACAAGTTTCAAGAGTTTAAAGCATCGATTGAGAATCAGAGTGGAAGCACATTCGTGCTTGAGATCTGATAATGGAGGAGAGTTCAAGTCTCACGACTTTAATGATTTCTACCGAGATGCAAAGATAGAAGACAACTGACTGTACCTTACTATCACCAATAAAACGGGGTTGCAGAAAGAAAGATCAGGCAATCTGTGAGGCTTCAAATGTTGAAATATTGTAACTTTGAAGAATATTCTATATGTATTTCTTTGTGGTCCCCGATGGTTCTACCGGGAGAACCACTTGTATTACTTTGTACCCCGATGCTCCTAATCGGAAGAACTAATAAGAGTCATGAGGCAGTCCCCTCTAATTGTAAAGGTGGGTCATTAGCACCCCAGTGTGGTTACTTGAGCCTACATGCGTAACTCGAGCCTACATGATTAACTCGAGCCTACATGACAGATGAGTTAACTTAAGTGAACGGATGAATATAAATAGAGGTGTAGTGCTCCTCATTTGAGACACACTCTCACTTGTGTAGCGCATTAGTGGAGAAGAGAAGTAGTTGGAGAAGGAGGAGGATCAGGCTTTGATCTGCTTGCTGGTTTTATCTTTTATCTTTTTTGGGGCATCTATATTGAGGAAGCTTTTGCTGGGTTTTTCCCTTTAGGGTTTTCCTAGGATAAATCTTTGTGTTCCTTTTGTATGGTTGTGCTTGTCTATCTTTCAGTGATCCTGTTTATATGCTTTTGTTATGAAAATGAAATTAAATACTGATGTCTTAGCTAAGCATATGAAAATTTAACATGGCATCAGAGCCACCCTGAAAGAAGACATTGTGCAGCTAAAGAATCTATGGCTTTTTGGGTCTCTATCCATGATTGATCAACAAAAGAAGGCTAGACTGACTCTCCATTGAAGGGCACATCTTTCTGTCGAAGCGGAATTCGATTCCGAGCATTTTCAGTTTTGGTGCGGAAAATTAGGGCTTTCTACAGAAGAAGAATTTTTGAGTGAGCCCAGCATAGGATTGTTCTCCTCATCAAAATCGAAGTTTAGAGACCTGGATCAAGAAATTTGGTTGGGTGAAACTCCGGGAAAGTCAAACCTTAGTTTGACCCCGTTCTAGAAAAACCCTAAATACTAAAACTGCTAAGTTTTGGTACATTCGCTATATCCTGAGATTGGCGAAGGATCAGGAGTTGAAAATTGCAGAGGCCGAAGATAAAATCCTGATTTACACTGTGTCCGAAATTCAGCCTCAGATTCGCTATATTCTGGGAGATATGATCCCTCCAAGTTAGGGTTCCAGCCTCTTCTAGAATTCATCCCTAAACAGGACACCTGGGGAGAATTGCTGTAGCGTGGGTTACAGAGGTCCAAATGGAATTCCTGAAGATGTTCCAGAAAGAGCACGGCCTGAAATTTCTTTGTTCCAAATTTCAGAACCTGAAGATGAACCAGTGACATGTGGCATGCCGTACAACTTCACTGTTCTGAATAGTCCTGTAACAGGTCACCTTGGGAAAATGATCATAAATCCCAATTGGTGAAACCAATTCTGATGAAACCTGTGGTGTTGGATCAGGGACATGCGAGGTTACCTCAGTGAGAAATTTCAGACACAGAGGAGCAGTAATTTCGGAGATATCACAGAAACAGTAAGAGGCGTTTCTGCAGAAGAAATTGGAAAACTAGGGCTTCTTGTTCC